>CM052652.1:148832017-148857797 GCA_028533165.1 Leontopithecus rosalia | reverse complement strand
ACACTGAGGTCTATTGGGGGAAATAGGGGAGGGACAGTGGGGGGGGAGCAGGGGAGGGATGGCATGGGGAGAAATGCCAAATATGGGTGAGGGGGCAGAAGGCAGCAAAACACACTGCCACGTGTGTACCTATGCAACTATCTTGCATGTTCTGCACATGTACCCCAAAACCTAAAATGCAATAAAAATTAAAAAAAAATTTTCAAAATAAAAAAATTAAAAAGAAAATGGCAATTCAAAATGTTTTGGTATAAAAGATTATTGCAGATATTACGGTAAAACCTCTTGTCAAAATTTCCAAAACACTGAGGAGAAGGGTAGCCAGTGGCTTGTGAGGAATCACGTGGAATGGTGTGCAGTGTGATCCACTCGGGTTGAGATTCACAGTCCCACTTCGTCTTGCTGTGGGTGCCCAGTGCCTGGCAGGCATTCTTAGGGCCAATGGTAAACTCTCTATACCCTGCCCACAAGAATCAAGGAAGACTACCAGGACCTGAGCTGTGAGGACAAGTCATACCAGACGAGGTAAGATTAGAGCTTTGACGGCAGCAAGTGACAACAGGAAGTCCTGAGTGCAGCGTGAGAAGAAGAGAGTGCATGAGTGGCTCGGGGTCTGGATGGGAGTGTGTCCAAGGCCCAGGTGTGCACCCTGAGGGTGTGAGGCAGCTGGGAGGGATCCAACGGGACAGCGTCGCTGGAAAACTGGTTTCAGTGTGAACAGTCCTGAAGGACTGCAGGTCTCCTCTTAGCAAGAGCACCTCTCCTTGCATTTAGCGAGCCCCTGCAGAGCTTTTGACGCCGTAACAGGAAAGAGTGTGCGGGTGCCAGCAGGAGGGAGAAGAGTGAGACACACACAGAGGTAATTTGCTGTGAAAAAGAAAATTATGTTAAATTGAAAATGGTCTCCAAGCAGCTTGAGAGGAAAAGCTTTGCAGGAGGCAGAAGAGGGCTTTCGCAGAAGAAGTGGGGCCCATCGTGGGAAGGCATGCCTCTGCACCTTGCAGCCTGGAAAATCCCCACAGCTCGCAGCTTCCATGACCTCCAACGTCACGCATTTCTGCCACTTTGAGCAACAGAAGAAGGGAGGGTTTGCAGAGCAGGGCAAGGAGGAGACAGGGTGGAAGAGGTGAGAGTCTAAAAAGCCCACACCAGGACCTATGTGGTTGGGGAACAGGCCTGGTGTGGGCAGCACAGGATCAACAGGGAATGAGCCTCCTCATCTGCCAATGCACCCCCAGAAGCAGGACCAGGTGCTGGGCAGTGAACATGGGTCCCTGCAGTTATTAAGTGGGAAATATCCAGCCAAGATACTCCTGAAAGAGATGAGTTCGTCATTTAAAAAAAAGAATGAAAGTGCTTAAATAGCAGTGTAGACACAAAGGTGGAAAGGTTTGGGGAACGCGTTATCCTGGGGGATGGGCTGCTTTCCTGGAGGAGGTGTCTGGGCGGGTGACGGCCCCTGGAGTCCAGGTCCGGCTGGGCCTCCATCTTTCATGTGACTTTCATTCTCCATTTCTTCATCTGTGAAATGGGCTCCATAACATCCACCCTCCCTGTCCAAGCTTTTGTAAAGACTCAAATCATTTGAAGGTGTGAGATTGTTGTGAAAACTGCTGTCTTGGTACACAGGTGAGCACTATTATATGTTCGCAAGACAGGCTGTCAATTTATGGTGTTCAGTTTTTTCTCTGGTTTGAAAAGAGTCCCAGGTAACTACAACTGTGGGGATTTAGTGTTGTTTTAGACTCTGTGATTTTTAATCAGGGTTTGTTTTACATTATAGATGTCTTTGTGCCTTCTTATCTACTTTCTATACTTCAGACTCTTTAAAATTAAGGCCAATATCCATGTGTCAATTTGTCCCAAACACATCTGTCTTGGTTTGGTCTGATATGAAGCAGAACCTGGTAAGAGGATATAAAGCTGGGGATGTCTTTGGGAGGTCCCAGGGAGCACAGGCATGGGGTGGGGGAGCCAGGGAGGGGCAGGAGGATGATAGAGCGTGCTCACAGGGGCAGCCAGCCTCATTCCTGCCGGGCTCCCAGGAAGCAGCCTGGAATAGTCTCGGAGTTGACGTGCCCTCTCCCCACTGTCACTGCCTGAGGACTTCTGAAAGTTCTGGGCTGCCCTGGGCCCCACCCGGGAGAAAGACCCCGATGTGTAATGGTGAGAGTGTGGGAAGCTACATGGACATATTTTGTACACATGTAATGCAATTTGCTGAGAGACTGAAGGAAGGAGTGGCCAGGAGGTAGCAGGATGAAGGAGAATGGGAGCAAGGGTGAGACAGGGGACCCCGTCAAGCCCTGTCAGGCAGGTCTGCTCTGAGAAAGGGCTGCAGACCCCACACAGCAGCTGTCAGAGCCCAAGTCCTCCAGGGTAGCCACAGTCACAGACATGGTTTCAGACCCTCTTCTCAGATTGGGAAAGAGAAGACCCCTAACAGCTCCTAACAGGCAGTCTGGTGCATCACAAAACTCAAGCTGTTTTATCTTCCTTTTTCTTGCCAGTTTTTGACAGAATGAATCAAAGTAAAAGTAAGAAGAGAGAGGAAGAGTGTGTGTGTGCCTGTGTGTGTTTCCAGAAAGATCCAGCAGGAGGGAACTGGGGACCCCCTCCTCAGCCACATCTGCAGCCCAGGTGCTTCACCCAGCCCTGGTTGCTGTGGAAGATGAGCGCCTGCTCTGGGTTCCTTGGCCCTTCGCTAGAGACTTTTTGTATGAGTTACAATAGTGAAAACAAGTGATGAAGGGTTACTGTTTATTGAGAATCAAAACGGATCACAGTTTCGATGCACATGATGCCCTAGTCCATTCTGGAAGCCCAACGGGGTCAAGTGGCCACGGACCCTACAACCAGGGCTGGAGCCAAGGTTCACCTGCTTCCCTCTCCCCAGGGACTTCCAGCATTCGCACGGGTCCTGGATGCCGGCTGTCACTCAGGCCCTCTTCTGGGTACAGGCCCAGCAGCTGGACTGGTGGCTCCCCACGGCTCACAGCTGAGGCCTTCTGGGACTGCCTTCAGGCCTCTCTCTGCAGGAGTCCCACACGCCCCACCTCCTGGAGGCAGCACTCGAGGCCAGGGCCCTTTGCCTCTGTGGAATCAGAACCCTGTGTCAATCAAGGCCCCAGTGCCAAAGCATCACAGGCCAGCGTCTCCCTCCTCCTGCTTCCGGCTTCCCTCACATCATTCTTGACCCCCTTGGAATATGATTTAAATTCTGATTTACCTTGGACTGCAATGAGGGCCTGGTGGTGGTTTGTGGGTGGTCTGTTTCACCTTTCCGTTTCTTATGATTCTTCCTCCACAGGACACGGGATGGATGTGAAGTTCTGTCAGGTCCCGAGTGTACTCATCATCATCCTTTCATTCTGGGGTGTGGGAAGTGGCTGCAGTCAGAGGGCCCCGTGTGGGGTGAGCTCCAGCGGGTATCACTGTCACCTGACCTCCGTAAGCCTCCCCTCCAACTGGGGGGGTGCGTGATGACAACTCAGGTCTCCGATGGGCACCAGTCCTTAAAACACCCCTGCACAGCGCGGATGGACTGCAGGGGTAGCCACCGCCCACGCCTGGGAGGCTCTGCAGCTCCTGTCTCAAGGGGCCTGCCATTCCCTCCCGTGCTGGGCTCTGCGTCTGCCAACTGATGAGTGAGGAAATAGTTAATTTCCCTTCTATCCCCTGTGAGCTGTCACCAGGGATCTTTGCTGGTCAGCATTCCTAGTTCTCTTTCTGAGTTTGCTTCCCATTGTGGTAAATCATTCCCTTCTCACCTCTGGCCTTGGTTACTCCACAAACCCTTTCACTGGCCCTCGGCAGCATCTCTCCCCATTGACCCCAGACTCCCAGGACAGCCAGTGCCACACCAGTGTCTGCTCAGGGGCTCCCTGCTGCTCAGTGGAGGGAGTGCTCTCTGGATGTCTAAAGCCTTCCTCGCTTCTGTGCCAGGTCAGTTCCCACACCCCCACCTCATACCCATGCATGTCCTCGTGCCTTGTCCTAGCACAGGCCCTCACTGAAGTTCCGTTCCCCCCCGGGGGTAAGGACTGCATATCGACGAGCCCTCTCCTCTCCACTGCCACACGAGGAGAGGCTGTTCTCTTCCGTCAGACCAGTGTACTTCATCCACCAGCACAAAGGATTCAGGGAGCTCTAGAGGTCAGATTTCCAGGCTCATTCACATCAAGTTTCTATTCTGTGTTTTCAATTCCCATTCATCTCTGTAAGGGCCCTGACGTTTAACCCAGGAGAAATACGGGAGTGTGCACCTTGCAGCTTCAGGGGATGAGCCCCCAGCCCTCCAGACATGCGTGGAGTGGACAGATGGGGTATCCGAGCCTCTCTCTTCCCAGGTTATTAACTCAGTTTCAAAAGCCAACTGACTCCCCAAATTTTACCTTTATCACTATCCCCACATGGCTCACCCACCTCGCTAACAAGCAAACCTGCTGCTCTGCACCTCATGTCCATCAGCCACAGCCTTACTAACTGATGCTGCCCGTGCCAAAGTTATCACAGCCAATAACTACGAACAGGGTCCTTAGCGATGCCTGTGTGTTGACTTACCCAGCCTTAAAAATGAAACCTGGCCAGGCGCGGTGGCTCACGTCTGTCACCCCAGCACTTTGGGAGGCCAAGGAGGGTGGATCACGAGGTCAGGAGCTCAAGACCAGTCTGGTCAACATGATGAAACTCCATCTCTACTAAATATACAAAAATTAACTGAGCATGGTGGCACGTGCCTATAATCCCAGCTGCTCGGGAGGCTGAGGCAGGAGAATTGCTTGAACTGGGACCCGGGAGGTGGAGGTTGCGGTGAGCCAAGGCTGCACCACTGTACTGCAGCCCGGACTGCAGTGGAAGACTCTGTCTCAAAAAAAACACAAAAATCAAAACAAAACAAAAAAAACAGAACTAACCCTGACACTGCTCTCCAGGGACACACGTGGCACCAATTGCCTGAGCTTATGGTTCCCCAAAAGCAATGTCTGGGACAAAGGCTTGCGTGTGAATACTTTGTTTGGAAGTGTGACCTTGGAAAGCAGTGTCAGAAGTACTGGGCATGGAAGGGGGAGAAAGTCACGCTGAGATTCATCATGCAAGAGGCGACTACTACGGTGGGCAGATGCTGCTGAATCTCTGCCTCAGGACCGCCTTCCACGAGAAGACAAGGAGACAGATTTTCCATTGCTTTTGCTCCCCAATGATCAAGGGTCACGTCATCATGTGTTAACTCCTCGTGGTAGGTTTCATTTTCTAAAGGTGACACAGAAAAATTTCCGGATCCACTTGCTCTTTCAAAACCTTGCTACTCCCCATCAAGAGACGGGGCCTATGCTCCTTCCCTCAAAACTTGGTGGGACTTTGTGGCAGCTTTGACCAATGGAATGCTGTGGAAATGATGCTGGGTGGCTTGTGAGGCCAGTTCCTCTCTTTCTCTCCCCACCCTGGGACCCCAGCCATCATGCTGGGAGGAAACCCAAGCAAGGAGAGGTCAGGTGTAGGTGTTCTGGGAGGCGTCCCCAGCTGAGGTCCCAACCGACTGCTGCATCAGCTGCTGGACTGCAGGCTCTTGATCAAAAGGAACGTGGTTATTTTAAGCTGCTATGCCTTGAGATAATTGTTACGCAGCTGTAGTGACTGGAACACAGCCTAGCACTTCTGCACTGCATGGACTGAGGGTCTGGTGGGCATCCTGTACATTCTGTACATTCCATGCCGCTGGGTCAGAGAACCCGGGGGCTGGGGGAAGAAGTGAGAGGCGCCTGACCCAGCTCAAGCCTGCACCTGGGCGGTCAGTTGGAGGCTGTGGTCACGTGAGCAGCAGTGGAGGCAAGAATTAATGCTGAGAAGACTGAAGAATGTCAACATGATGACTGAAACCAGGGGAGCCAGCCACAGTCACTGAGCAGCTGTGTTTGCTTCCCCCGTGAAGGACCACAGCCGTGGCTCCAGGGCTGTGTCCAGTGCTTTAGAAGTCTGGAAATTGTTCTTAAAATCCTAGATCAGGTAAGACTTTGGGAAAATACTAATTCTCTTCTAGCCTTTATCCAGGCCATCACCAACAAATAGAACAGAGGTGTGTGTACATTTTCAGGAAGCTTCACAGCAGCACGGTTCACAGGTGTGCTCTGAAACGGATCTTTATGTCAAGACGGCTGATGACCGGGCTAAAGAACCAAGGCCTATTCAGAGTTGGGTTTTCAGGAAAAAGGCTGGCCAGACTGCAACTGTGCCTGTGAGCGGAATGAGTTCACTCTCGGGGAAGAGAATCGCATCCAGCACTAGACCTGGTTTTTGAGACTGGCTGGAGTTTCACAAGAGCAACGGGATTTTCTTGGGTGCAGGGTTGGGTGCAGCTTAATTTAGATTGTCCAGAAATAGGCTCTAGAAAGTTTGGTAAATTCTCAGGGAACATGGACTATGGAGGAAAAGAAAGTGAAACAAAAGCAAGAGATGGAAAAGTCAGCCCATCAGGTGAGTCCACACTGAGGAGGATGAGCGGAGAAGCTGTGCTTTCCAGCAGCTGCACTCCCTGTGGTGACCCAGGGCCCAGAGCAGGAGAACCTTTAGTGCAATGCAGGAGCCAGCTCCAAGCTTCAGGCTGAAGAAGGGAAGGGCCGGGAGACGGCCTGCCCTGGCTGCTAGTCAGCACCTAGTCTGACTTGAACAGATGGGAGGGGATGCTGCGGGAAGGCTGGAGTGCCAGGGTTTCGTTTTTGTTTCTGCTCTCAATGAACAGGAACCAGAGTTTGCTGGTCTTCATTTAATTGCTATCGCGTTGTCCCTGCTGTGCCAAGTGTAAGGTGTCTTCCCTCCCCCTGTTCAGCAGGAAGTGACCGCTTCAGAATTCCATTCAGGGCAGGGATTCATTTCACCTAGATGTCCTTATGGTTTCTGGTGCTTTAATTGTTACTATTTCCTATGTATGTGATTTCTAACACTTTCATGGGTAACGCTTTTCCAAACAGATATCAAATAGTGGAAAGACAATTTTCAAAAGTCAAAATAAATAAACTAAAAAAAGGATGGCATGGGGAGAAATGCCAAATACGGGTGAAGGGGCAGAAGGCAGCAAAACACACTGCCACGTGTGTACCTATGCAACTATCTTGCATGTTCTGCACATGTACCCCAAAACCTACAATGCAATAAAAAGAAAAAAAAAGGGTTGGGAATGTCATTCCTTTGAAAAGAAAAAAGGGCGAAATATATTTATTCTGAGTGACACAAATAAAGGCGAGACGTGTTCTCACTCGGCATGGCTCCGCTGAAGCGTCATAAACCCAAGTTCGGCTCCTTGAAGACACATGTACCTTCCTGGCTTTTTCTCCCTCACATTGTTGTACGCGTGTTCTGTGATCTCACTGAGGTATCTGCTTACTCACCATCTTGGGTTTTCCATCTTCAAACGCTCCAGGACTTTCTTTCTATCTAAACTCCACCGAAGTTAATCATTTAAATTAATAAATCATAAGCACTTTTGATTCCCTTTGTACCATTTTCCTTCCACCCCTAAAAACTCCCTACCGTGGGTTATGGTCACTCATTTTGGAGAAAAGCCCATAACTGTACAGAGTAGAACCACAAAATCACCCCAACTTCAGTAGGTGCCCTAAACTATCTGTTCGTTTTTCCCTTTTCTTATTCAGATTTCTATTTTATTTTTAAATATTCATTTTTTTCCCCTCTAGCCTACTGCTAACTAGAATCAATTGATTTTCAGTGGTCAACTGTGACGCAGAATTCTCTATGAAGTCGAGACACCCAGGCACTAACGTCCTCAACTGCCAGCCCCCCCGCACCCCGCCTGACCTGAAGCCTCACCCACAGTCCTCCCCTCCTGACCTCTTTTCCCTTGCTTGGGGGGTGGGGGTTCTCTGTCCTTCTGATTAGCAGTCAGTATCATGTCCTTGCTATTGGTCTGCCCTGACCCCCTCTGTTTCCAACACATCAAAGTTCCAAGGCCACCTGAAAGGGTTCAAACACGAGCTGATCGGCTAGTCTGCTAGCAGAGACTTCTACAGAGGTTGCAGGAATCCAGCGGGTGGCAGGAGTTCCAATTTCCTTTCCAGCTCCAAGACTCCATGACGAAGCTCTGTGGGCCGAAGTTATACAGCCTCTGCATCGCTGGGTGAGGCAGGATTCCACCACCCTGTGTTACACAAGTTGCTGACTGCCAAGCATTCCCACCCACACAGACACCACTTCCATTCCTAACCCCTTTCCCCCATGCTTTCCCCATCTCACCTCCGGAAAACACTGTCTAACCTTGCCCTGAAGTTCCCAAGGGAATTAGTTCAATGAGAACCAGTGCGGTGGGGTGACCTCCTCACCTGCCTCAGCAGTGGATGAAGAATGTCTGTCACCTGCCGTGCACCTGACTCTCAAGGTAAAATAACACTTTATACACGTAAGCAGAGGAGGACTGCTCAAAATCAACACGAAACCAAAAACAAGAAACATGACTAGCAATGACATGACAGGTAACACAATTAGTGATTTATAAAAAGCAATCGTCTTTGTAGAAAACAAGCTAAAGGACTCTGAGGCCTGACTTAGAAGCTTGGAGAGCAAACTCATTCAGAGAAAAATGTCCCCAGAGAGTTTTTAAGAAGGGCGAAAAACGAGTTTCCTCAGAGTCCTAATCTAAGCTTTCATCATTGCAAAGAAAAACCATCCTGAAATTGCCAGGAGGGTGGGTTATAAACAGCAGATACTAACGTTTTACAGAAATAAAAAGGATGGCCCCAGAAGAGCAGAAAATACGGAGGGTGGAGATGAAAACACCCTGACAATGTATCTGAGCAGAGCTAAGAGCTGCATAATCGAGCAGGTAAAGAACAGGCCTGTGTTCTGCACATGTACCCCAAAACCTAAAATGCAATAAAAATTAAAAAAAAAAAAAAAAAAAAAGAACAGGCCTGTGGGGCAAATCGGGGCAGGAAGGACGCGCCTGAATGCAGCGGGGCTGTAAAGATAATAAGATAATGGCCTGAGGTGTGGAATACTGCTCAGGAGCTGGAGGGCACACTGAGCAGGGAAGCTGGGCAGAGAATATGCATGTCTTTGTCATGTTCAATAAAGTGTAATAAACTTACATTGATGACGCTGAAACTGCCTTATGATTGTGCAGTTCGTTGTTTTTATTTTTATTTTTAGAGATGGGGGAGGCCTCACTATGTGGCCCAGGCTGGTCTTGAACTCAGGGGCTTAAGGGGTCCTCCATCTCAGCCTCCCAAGTAGCTGGGACTGCTACGGCGCCTGGCCGTAGAAGTAAGAACACGACTGGCTGTAAGAACACGACAGACAGACATAAAGGTGGCGATGTGGATGCTGTGGGGTGGAAAGACGGCTAGATTGGGAGTCCAGAGACTTCCCCGCAGCTCACTGACTGGGTTGTGTGCGCAGGCTCTTCTCCAACCCAGGCCTCAGTTTACCCATCTGTGTACTGAGCCGTTGGACCAGAGTCTGGGGAATCAAGCACAAGTCCACCTCTGCTTGGATGTAAATGTCCCAAGAACACCTGGATTTGAAGCAGTATTGTGTGTGTCGCCGATTTCCCAAGGGTGGGTCTGTAGCTTTCCCTAAATTTCTCAAGAGATATGAGGCTCAAGCAAGATTAAACATCACTAAACCAAATTATGTGTAGGAAACATTCTAGCTCCATGATACTAAGCACAACGGATGACCATGGAAGTGGGAACTTTCCATGTCTTCATAGCCCTCAGAACCTGTGACAATTGGCTATTTAAATGCAAGTCGGCTGTGGGCTAAATAGTCACACACAATTCTAATATCATAACCAGGTCATGTTTCACATAGATAAATGTCTTCATTTGAACTCCCCTAAAAGCAGACCCCAGAATGTATGAGCAGATCGTTTCTTGGTGGTGAGGGCAAGGGGGTGGGGGTTGGGGAATCCTGGCAACGAGGGGTGGGGAGAGTGAGAAGGGAAGGCTGTGTTGGTGAACCTGTTACTGCCCTGGGCAATGGGGCCCAACTCTGCTGGGACCTCTGAGGAACCGCATAGGATGCAGCTCAAAATTGTCCCAACAAGATGAGGAAGGCCTGTTGATGTATCCAAGGACTCCCGCTTAACCTCAGTTGAAGGTTGTCTCCAGCACATAAAATCCAGGTGCTTTGCACTTTGGCTAAGTGAGCTCACACCTGTGCAGAGGAGGCTCCCCAGTAGAAAGGCAGAGAGGCACGTTGTGGGGGTTTTGGTCAGCAGAGGGGGACGGTCCACCCCAGTTTCCTGTGAACGCTGCTGGCTGAGAGGTAGGAGGTGGGGCAGGAACAGATTGCACCTGGCACAGCGGCTGGGATCCCTCAAGTCCTCCGCGGTGAGTGCCCCCATGAGCCATTAGCCTCCGAGGCCTGGAACGTGTGTGTGGTAGGAGGTTGGCTGGGACAGCAGCCTGCACTCACACCCTGGCTCTGTCCTGCTGCCCTGGGATGTCCTATGAGGGGGACACAGTGAGCACAAGACTGACCTCAGGGACTGGGGCACTCAAAGGGACTGGCATGTGTGCCAGGCTCAGGGGAGGCCACACAGGAGAGCAGCCCCGGCCACTGTCACTCTTACTATTGCTGTTTCCATTTTATGTTTAGTATTATTCGAACACCCTCCAAGCTAAGTCTTCACTTGCAAAACAGCTAAACTGTCTTTTGAAGGTCATATGTGGGGGTGAAAGTGAAGGCTTTTCATGGCAGGAATCTGGGTTCAGCAGGGCTTGCCGGCTCTCTGAACAGTATTGGACCAAAACTGTAGAAGAAGGCAAGTCACCTTTTTAAGAAAACTGGCTTCCTACTTTGGGTTGGGCTGGCTGACATTTTTGACTTAGGGAGGAGAAGAGGGCAGCTGTCATGGGGGCAGTGCTGGTCCAGAGGGCACTCTCTGAGGAGGTCTGTTTGGGCTGACCAGTGAGCCCATCCCAGACCATGTACCTCTGGCCCACAAGCCATCCCTCCTGGAATTCAGCCCAGATAAGGACTGGCCCCTGGCCCTTGTGGGTCTGGTACATTCTGCATCACCACCTGCTCCCGTCTTCAACAATCTGCTCTCTCTTGGCAGACTGACTTCCCAAGAAGGTCAACTTCATTCCACTGCCTTGGTGAGGAAGACACCAAGCAGACAGGATCTGGATCCAAATCTACCTGTAGAGCCCCCGAAGCAAAGGAGGGTTAGCAGAACTGACAGGAGGATTCAGACCACAGGGGTGCACTCACAGGCTTCAGAGTAACCCTGCTGGGGAAAGACCTGAGTGTCCTTGCAGGAGAAATGCTGGGGCTGGCAGATGTGTGCAGCTGGGAGGAGAAGGCCCCAGACAGGATGGAGTGCCAGGGAGGAGGGCAGCCAAGGGGGTCTTGAGGATGCGTGCGAAGTCCTCCTCCAGGGACTGTGGGGAGCCATACCCCAGGACATGGTCCCACCCTCACGGTTCTCAGGTGAGGTGGGAGGGAGCTGAGTCTGGTGATGGAGGCAAACGGGAGGGGGGATTTTGTGAGGTGCTCTTGGGACAGCCTGCGGCGTGTTGTCTTGATACTTAAGCTCAGAGAACTTCCCACTTCACTTTGTCAGGCAGGAACTGGTATTGATCCCATCTTATAGCTGTGAAAACTGAGGGAAGGAAAAATGAAGTGACTTGCTTGAGGTCCCAGAGCTAGCAGCAAAAAGGAGCAATTAAGTCCATGACTGCCCGACACCGTGGATGGCAGGACCCTCAGTACTAACGATTCTAACTCATTCAGCATTGTCTGTTGTGTCGATGTCCAAGGGCCAGAGCAGCTATTGCGCAGGGAGATTTCCTTAAGGCTCTTGCTGGTTTTCTCTTTTATCCATGTAAAGTTTATAAACTTTTATTTGGATAGCAGTAAATTGCAAGGCAGAGACAACATGTGCAAAAGGTCTTGCTTCGCTCTATTAAATATGCTCTGGACAGTGAAAGGTTTCATGTAGGAAAGAGTTTGCATACCCCTGGGTCTCTCCGGACCTACCCACGTGTGTGGAGTGGAGTGAATTTATGTATGATGCTGGCCATGTCTAATCTTCTGGGTGATGTTTACTGAAGCGCCAAATGCCAGACAGCTGAAATTCCTGCTACATATGACCCCTCCTACGATCTTCAGAATGAAGTGAGCAGGATGTACACCACCCCACCCACCAACAGGTAAAGAACCTGCGGAGGGATGGGGGTGATTTGCTCAGGGTCACATGGCAGCCAGAGGTGGGGACAGGCTTTCCCACAGGGTTTCAGGCCCCAGACCAAAGACCTTGTGACTACAGTGTGCTGCATTTCTGAAGGCTATTGGATTTTAGATGCATGCCTGCTTGTGTGAATGTTAATTTTTATAATGAATAAAAATAAAAAAATAGCAATTGTGAAATAGAAAAAAAAATAGAAGGAAAGGTTAGAATGTACACAACTCCCCCAGATGCATTCCAGGGTTACCTCCTTATAAAACCCAGCAGAGTGATGTCACCAATGACGGTGTTCTCTGGGGTTAGGAAGAAGAGAGGTGAAGGGGTTTGTGCTTTAGGAAGAGACATTTTATCTTGAGACTTAGAACCTAAGTGGCCTTAAAAGGATAACTTTATGATTTGAATGGGAAAGAGAAAAAAAAAATCAAGACTAAATCTTTGTGGAAACTTCCTTGGTTCCAGTGCAGGCAGGAGGGTGGCTCTGAGTGCAGGAGGACGGCCTATTCAGGCACCAGGGCTGATAGTGACAGCAGGCAGTCAAATGCCTGGGCAGATAGGGGTGGCTCCCTGGTGAAATTGCCCCTTCAAGCCAAAACACCCTGGACTGCTGGTTCCAGATGAAACCCACGACCCAGAGTGAGAAGTTCAGTTCCTGTTTGACCACCCTTCCCCAACTGGTTCTTTCTGAATAATGCCTTTTAACCAATCAAACGTTGCCTTGTCTAATACTAGCTTCAGCCCATGCTTCCTCTATCCTGTGTCTATAAAAGCCCCAGACTCAGCCACACTGGGGCAGACAACCTGACTTTGGATGAGAGACAATCTTTCTGTTCCCTCTCCACTGAGAACATTTTGCTGCTCAGTGAAACTCTCTGCCCTCAACACCTTTCAATTGTTGGCATGACCTCATTCTTCTTGGATGAAGGACAAGATCCTGGGACCCACCAAATATAGGTACCCAGAAAGGCTGTAGCACTGTGTTCCTCTGTCCTCACAGCGGAGGACAGCTGCCCTATGCAACAGAAGCAGCAGTGTGGCCGAGCCAATCCCAGAGCGGTGGGCCAGAGTGAGGCAAGGGGCTGACTGAGCTGCTAACACCAGCCATTCATCAGGCTGTGGACAGCGGAACTAAAATAGCTAATTAGCACACTGTAACACCCCCTCTGGGGCTTTGGGGTCATGGACACCCCTGCCTGGGCACCACCACATTCCCCTTGGGGCGACACATCTGGTCTGGTGTGGGCATTGCAAAGAGCCTGCTCCTGTGTCTACTCAGAGTGGCTGGCCAGACCCCATACTCCTTCGCTGACGTGTTCCCTCTAGCCAGAGGCTGAGCACACAGTTGTGGCAGTACAAGATCCGCACCAGAGGCTTGCCTTTAGGCATGGCTAGGCAGGCTGAGTTGGTGGGGCATCTCCTGCTGGGAGCCCAGCAAAGGGGCTGAGAAAAATTCTGCTTCAGTGCAACAGGGAGAACAGGCCTTGAGCTACTTACATGGAGCTGGGTTAGATGCTCCTCATCCTCACTGAGGAAGGACAGGACAGGAAAGAGGAGAGGCAGTCATGCAGCCTGGGACACCAGGAGCACCATGCACAGGCACAGCACCCATTTTCCTGTGGGAGCCTCCCTGGCCACCACCCTCTCCCTAAGCACCTTGAGCCTGATCCCCCTCTGTGGGTCCCTGCATTTCACTGACTCTGGGCATTTGTTGCCCTAAAATTGAAATAGTAAAATAGATGCCAACGTCTAACAATGTGGGAACAAAAAGATGAGGTGTGCAGTTCACCCCGGCATGACAGTTCGAGAGGGGAAGGCATCAGGTATACAGACGGCTGCAACGTAGTGGCATGTGCTGGGGACTGGGGAGAAATTCAGGATCAAAGGGCAGGGACAATTGAACACCTGGGGGCTTGGGGGCAGGATGTTGGGGTGAGAGTCTCTTAACGGTAAATATTCAAGAGTAACTGATTTGCACCCACTCCCATTCCCACAAGTCCCTCCTTTCTTTGCTCCCTGAAACCTTGTCTCTTATCCCAAATGCTTGGCCCAGGGACCACATCCTTTGGGCCTGGTCAAGGAGGGACAGCAGCTCCTATCCATGCCCTGCCCGTGTCCCCCAGACCCTTTCTGTGCTCTGTCAACTTACAGTGGCCACTGGATACATCTCTACACCAGGAAGCTCCTTCCAGAACCGAAGAGGCCTTGCCCTGGGTCTGAGCCCAGAGGTGCCTAGAAATGAGCATCCTCTCAATAGAATCCATCAACCAAGGACCAGGGGAGCTGGGATAGACAGCCCAGGCGGCACAGCCCTCTGTAACGGAGTGCTATGCGTGGGCGGCTTAAACAATAGACACTCACCTCTCTCAATCCAGAGGCTGAAAGTCCACAAGTAAGGACTTGTCAGGGTTGTGCTGCCCCAAAGCCTCTGGGGGTTCCTTCCTTGCCTCCGGCTTAGGCTTGTGGCCACGTCACATGGCCTGCTTCCGTCTCTGTGTCTGTTTCGCAGGCTTCTCACCAACATTAGGGTCATGCCTTCCTATAAGGACACCAGTCCTTGGGTTTGGCTCACTCTGATGATGCCATCTAACCTGGCTGCAACTGCAAAGACGCTGTTTCCAAGTAAGTCGCATTCACAGCTAGCAGGGCTTGAATCGCACCACGTCTTATGCCTGGACATCGTCTTACCCATAACACTGGCTGATGAGACTTCCCAGGTGTGGTGAAATCTACGCCTTTCCTAGGTATCCCTGAGTGATTAAGCTCCAGGTGACGGTGGTAACTGGCTTATCAACAGGCCCTCCTTCCAGGGACTATTCGCTCACCTCCCAAATAAACCACTTGACTTTGAACCCAACCTAAGACTCAGACTTCAAGTTCATGGCTTTGATGAGAGGGAGGGAGAGGAGAGACAAACCATAGAAACTTGGGTCCAATCAGCATCCAGGGGTCTCCCCAGGCCCTTTCGGGGGCTCCAGGTCCAACACCAGAGAGTGACCCGGAAGCCAGATGGCAGCATCACATGGGGGCCAGCAGACCTGGGCCTTTCAGGGAGCAGCACTGGGTGCAGAGTCCTCTTCTCAGCAGCAGCCAGCATAGCCTCCAGGGCCATCCAGCAGACACGGGGGCCTCTGTGACCTGGGACTCTGCTGAGCCCCATCCTGTCCACCCCATGTGGATGCCCTCTTCCAATAGCACAGAACCCTTGGAGCCCCTTTCTGCAGGTCAGACCACACAAGCCCCACCCTGGCCCCAGCCAAGGAGGGCATGACCAGTGTCCAGGGTCCCCTCAGCAAACGTACCTTCTGTACCTCCTCGGTTAGTGCCATGAACTCTGAGTCAGGCCCTGCAGGGTAAAGACACATTTTCTATGGGGAGGAAGGGGAGTGCCTCTAGGCAAAAGAACGCCATGTGAAAGGCAGGGCAGGAGGACAAGTGGGGCTGTGCCCAGGGCAGGGGTTGCTTACTATTCAAGGCCCGAACCAAAGCCCTGATGGGCACACACAAGGCCACGAAAGGTCTTAAAGCCACTGAAGGACAGACTGGACAGAGGCTAGCTGCATTTCAAAAGCCCTCATGGTGAGGCAGGCGGGAGGAGAGAGAGAAATCAGTGGCTGAGAATGTGAAGCTGGAGGCTTTCAAATAGTCTTGTAAAAGAGGATGGAAACCTGAATGAGGCTGTGGGCCAGGCTGAAGCAGAGGTCAGGGCTGGACAGGTCTGTAGTTGGATTTAAAGGGCTAGATTCCCGGTAGGACGGAAAGGAGACTGGCATTCCTAAGTAAGTGACGGGGGAAATGATGTTCATGCCACCACAGGGATGCAGCTGGGGGCTCCTTGGGGACTTGGGGACTGAAACTGTCATTCTGCTTTCTGCACTGGCAGGTTCATTGCAAGCAGTGGAATGGGCACCCCACAGGCTCCACCTGCAAGTGTGCTGCCAAAGAGCATTGAAGGAAACCACCAGAGACCAGCAACCTCAGCACTGCCAGGGAAAGGGACAGAAATACACATTCTCAGCCAAGCAGCTTACAAACCCTCCAGGTTCCAACTTGAGAACCACTCCCCAAGGGCAGGCTGCCTCAGGCTGTACCCACTGGGGGTGGAATGAGGGTCCTGCATTCCCTTCCCCCTCTCCATCTTCCTGCCCCTGCGGGCTCCCAGCCCCTCCTTCCAAGCACAAATATTGAGCACTCTTTTGTAAAAAAATCCCTTTGCCGTTGAGCACTGTTTGCCATTGGCCTTGTTGACGTGTGCCAAATTCTGAGGGAACCCGAGGAAAAGAAAAACCCACTGGGGGTACAAGAGCCTCAGCTTCATCTTGGGGGCATTGACGTTGCAATGAGGTCCTGTTGAGTGGCCCCTTCAAGCAGCCCCACTGCTGCCTGGGGTCAAACTGGACAGTGGTAAAGTGAACACAACTCATCCCTCAGTGTTGCCAGTCTGAGGATGGCAAAGCGTCACCTGGGTGGGAGCCCTCTGCTGATGTCCACAGACAGCAGTGGATAGTGCACCACAGGAAATCCTGTAGCTCTGCCAGTGAACCCCTGAATCAGGCGGTATCACACCAGCCAGGTAAAAAGATAATGCCTCTAGAAGGGTACCATCAAAGCCACCCCAAATGCCTTTGTGTTCATGTAAACGTAAGCCACAGCATCGGGTCATTCCAGCTCCCGGTTCTTGGTGTGCACAAGGAAGGACTCCAGGAGGGATCTGCCAGCATGAGGAGACTTCTCTTCTCACCAGTGTTAGGGTCATGCCTGCCAAGCTTTCAAATTGATACTGACATTTACTACATGGAAAGCACCCACACCAGTGCGAGAGAAGGTGCCAGACGCTCACTAAATCCGTTCCACCTTAAAGACATTTTTAAGGAATCAGACGCTTCGGGCCTCTTAGCTAATTGGTGTTTTCAGAAACAAAGTTTCTCTAAGCATTTGTTATGTAAGGATCTCTAGACTCACTTTCATACTGCTGATTTTTTAAATACATAAAGGATACAATTTTTTTTATCTTAGGGAATGAGAAGAAGAAATTTATTCAAACAATTTTCAAAAAGAAAATGTCTGAGGGAGAAGAGCTGCTTTGGGACAGGTGCAGAGGGGGACGAGGGTGGAGACTTCAGGCTCCCTGTCCCTGCATGAAGTCGCCTCAGAGGCCCTCAGGGCTGGGACAGCTCAGCTCCTCTGAGCCTTGCACCTGCTTCCTTGCTTCCTGGGGTGGGGACTCCTCATCTCCAGCCAGTTTTAAATTCTGTAAGCGAGACAGGCCCCACCACAGGCATGTGAATATTCCACAAGGTACATAAAGGGGAAGGTACTGAATCAGGTCACTCTGATAATTACTATTCATCATGGTAACTAATATTCCCCAACACCTCACACTTTCCACGAAATTTTCATACCTTCCCTCCTTTGATCGGAACATAAATAAAGATGACACACAGGTCCCCCATGGCACAGGGCATGCGGTGGCTCAGCACATGGTCTCACTAGTCAGCACACCTGACTAGTGAGCGGGTCCCATGTGGTGGGGGACCCATCACCTACACTGCTTCAGGAGCCAGACTCTGCTGACATCTGCAGAACCCTATAGATGCCAGGCTTCTGAGAATGGGACCCCACACACAGTGACGATGCCCCAGAAAGAATCTGACTGAACGCTAACGAGCACCTGTCACTTACGCCCTGTGGGTTTGATCTTCACTGTTCAGTATGATGACCGCAACCCACACTCAGATTTTTAAATTTAAATGTGAATTAACTAAAATTAAACTAAGGTCAGTGCCTGGTTCCACTAAATGTGTTTCAAGTGCTTCATAGCTACATGGGTCTGGTGGCTGCTGTATGAACAGCATGAGAATAGAAATGCCTGTCTCGGCAGGCGACTGGACAGCACTGGACCCACTAAGTGTTCGCCTCTGTCGGGTTCCAGGGGCTTTGAAGGAGATGTCCACACCCAGGAGGCTCCATTCCTCTCTAACCCTTTCCTGCTTGGCCTGGTGTGTGGAACTGAGAAGCAAGGCTGGCCCACATGGACGGGTCCCACGTGGTGGGGGACCCATCACCTACACTACCTGTGAGTTCCTCCGTGTCCACAGAGCAGGTGCCGCCATCCCATTCATAGTTTAGGAATGAGATGTCACTGAGCATGGAGGGCTGGTCCATGTGGCTCTGAGCACGCACAGCTCCGCCCCCTACCCTGGGCCTTGTTAAATTCTTAAGTAAGGCTCTCAACCCCAGCGACCACTTATGAACTCAATAGTCACTCAGGAGACCGTGGGTTGACAGGTTGTAACCGGGGGACGTGTGGTTCCTTGACAACAGAGACACATCCTGTGAGTGTTCGTGGAGCTGCTGGCACACGGCTGAGAAGCTGGAGCGGCTCAAGCTGTCTGGCTTCTGAGTCCGCACCGCATGCGCTCCCTGGTTGGCTGTTAAAGTCTGGGTAAGATACTTTATGTTGCTGTAGTTTAATTTCCCCAGCGATAGCAGGCATCTATTTTTTCCCGATTTCCCATAATGGATCCAGAATGCGTAAATGAGTTATTTGAGGTTTTGAGAAAAGCTATGTGTGTTATAAAGATTACCCAAGTCACTACGGCAGAAGTCACGCTGCCCTGATGGAAGAGGCGTGTGCTTCCAAAGGCTGCAGTGTAAGCTCTGGCTCTGCTCAGAGATGCAGCCCCCGGGAAGCCCCCAGCTCTGCCCAACACGACCAAGTGAGGCGGTGAGGCTAGGAGGCCTCGTGGAGGCCGCCAGGGCAGCTGTGGGGTTGTGAAGTCGCTTACCTGGCCTCAGGTATGCCATTAATCCTCCAAACCTGAGTTTTCTCATGTGTGAAGTGAGGACAAAATCCTGCCCAGGGTTTTGGGGCAGAATGAAGGAGCCACAGGCATAGTCCTGCTGCAGCAAATGCTCAAGCAGCTAGGTCCTCTCTTTCCCAGTGAGCGGGAGACACTGCAGAGTGCAGGCTGCATGTACATTTGTGCCTGCCCCTTCTGTGGTGCCACCGCCTCCGCATCCACGTGCCACGACTCACCTCATAATGTCCCTACGTCGAACTTGCTTTGATCCGGAACCTGATCCCAGCTAACCCCAATCCAGGGCTGTTTTGCAGTCTCTGCTGCCCGGGTCCCGACCTTAAGCTGCCCAGGCTCACCACTTCCCTCTCCAGGCTCTGCTCCTCTGTCCCTGAGTCAGCTGGGTTCCCTCAGAGCCACCTTGGTGGAGACCCAGATAAAAAGGGAGGCCCGAACAGACATTTTTCAAAAGAAGACATTTACACAGCCAACAACATGAAAAAAAGCTCATTATCACTGGTCATTAGGGAAATGCAAATCAAAACCCCATTGAGATACCGTCTTACGCCAGTTAGAATGGCAATCATTAAAAAACCTGGAGACAACAGATGCTGGAGAGGATGTGGAGAAATGGGAACACTTTTACACTGCTGGTGGGAGTGTAAATTAGTTCAACCATTGTGGAAGACAGTGTGGCGATTCCTCAGGGATCTAGAAATAGAAATTTCATTTAACCCAGCAATCCCATTACTGGGTATATACCTAAAGGGTTATAAATCATTCTGTTATAAAGATGAATGCACACATATGTTTATTGTGGCACTGTTTACAATAGCAAAGACTTGAAACCAACACCAATGCCCATCAAAGATAGACTGGATAAGGAAAATGTGGCACATACACACCATGGAATACTATGCAGCTGTAAAAAACGATGAGTTCATGTACTTTGCAGGGACATGGATGAAGCTGGAAACCATCATTCTCAACAAAGTGACACAAGAACAGAAAACCAACACCACATATTTTCACTCATAAGTGGTTGTTGAACAATGAGAACACATGGACACAGGGAGGGGAACATCACACACCGGGGCCTGTCGAGGGGTGGGGGGGCCTAGGGGAGGGATAACATTAAGAGAAACACCTAATGTGGATGACAGAGGGATGGAGGCAGCAAGCCACCAAGGCACGTGTATACCTATGTAACAAATTTGCACATTCTGAAAAGAACAGGAAAGGACTGGGAGGTCCTGACAACCGAGAGTGGACCTCCACCCTGAAGGGGGCAGCACAGGCCAAGGACCCGCACTGGGGATGGGACCAGCAAATCTTTTCTGAGCTGTGCCCTCAAGTTCTGCCCTCAAGTTCTTGCCCCCTTCTCCCCACCAGACTTTCCAGACTGTGGTGGGCAAAGGCAACATCTTTGCCCTTGTGTAAATTGCAGGACCTGGTTTACATAAAGGTCATATATCAATAATACAAGCCATTAAATAGAATGTATCCTGTCTTCCTGCCTTAACAAATATCCCTGCAATTGTCCTAGAATTCATAGAATCCTAGGAATCATCCTGCCGGAATGTGGCTTTGTGAGGAGAGCCAGCTTCAGGCCAGAACTGACCCTCTTCTCTTCTGTTCTAAATAACCTTTCTCTTCTGTTCTTTTGAACCCTTTCCTGCTTTATGGCATGGAAAACAAGAAGCAAGCTTCTTGACCACATGTCCAAGCTCCATCCACACCCCTTGGCGAGCCTCCACTTTAAGAGTGTCCTCGTGTGCCCTGCTCCCAGGAGGGCTAGTCTGGGCAGAGGCCCTGGAGGTAGTCCCAGGAAGTTGAGACAGTTCTCTCCAGGCCACCAGAGACTCCCCTAAATTTCTCTTCGCTGAGCCTCCTCTTCCAACCCTTAGCTACTTGTTACTGAGGTGTTCTGTCATGCACCTAAATTATATGGCTTCGTGACTACTTCTTGATTCTCCCTTCTGGCTGTCACCTGTAGGCTTCCCACCACAGCAGACAAGAGTCATGCTCTTTCTGTCACCCCTCCCACCCCTCATGTGCTCCCAACATGGTTATATCACATCCTGGGGTAGAGGAATATTCAGTGTCTACATGATCGTGATGATATAAAGATCATCCACAGGTGAGCCATGTAATATGCACAATTATCTTGGTATTTTAGGGGAAACATTTTAAAAAATTGCTTTTTATGTTGTTAAAAATTATCTTGGCTATTTATGTGCTTAGATTCCTATGAAATCACACTTAATTTATACTCTGAGTTCACCCACATTGTTCAAAACAGGACTCAGCAAACAAGTCCTGCAGGTCAAAAGTAGCTTAATTACCTTTTTGTAAATAAAGTTTTACTGGAACACAGCCACACCCATTTCTTTCTGTATTATCTATGGCTGCTTTTATTCCATACTATAATGACAGAGTTCAATGGTTGTAACAGAGGCTACATGGCCTGCAAAATCTAAAATATTCAATATCTGGTCCTTTAAGAAAAATTTGCAAACTCTGGTATACATCATGTGCCTGTAACAAGGATTCCACCAATTGCATTTTCTTAACATGTCTCCAGGGTCTCTGTAGGTCGTTTCATTTAAGACTAATCATCCTCTAGACCATCCTGGTCAAAATGGTGAAACCTCGTCTCTACTAAAGATACAAAAATTAGCTGGGCATGGTGGCACGTGCCTGTAATCCCAGCTACTCGGGAGACTGAGGCAGGAGAATTGCCTGAACCCAGGAGGCGGAGGTTGCGGTGAGCCGAGATCGCGCCATTGCACTACAGGGTAACAACAGCGAAACTCCGTCTCAAAAAAAAGAAAGAAAGAAAGAAAGAAAGAGGTCCAAGGAGGGGTGGCATCAAGTGTGTATGCTTCCTTTTACTGAGAAAGTAAAACAATTCTGAGAAGCCGCACGGAAGAATTCCTTTGACTTTCATTGGCCAGAACTCTGTCAACGTAGCGTAAATGTAGCTGATAGCAATAACTAAGCTACCAGGGGAATGGCCTGGTATAGCAGATGCACCTGAATGTATGATCGCTAGGGAATCTTGATGTGGCCAACCTGGGGATGGGTTCCTTGTCTCGGAGAAACATCTGAGCCCCTGGCCTGTCTCATGGAACATGGCACACAGAGGACTGAGGCCCTGAGTTTTGGGTGGATGAAATCTGTCAGCAGGAGGTCAATAAGGAGAGGGGAGTAATTGAAAATGCTGTATAACTGCATGCTGTTTGCAAGTGGTGGTGGCTTTCCTGCCCAGCCTGCTGCCACTGGACCATTTCTGTATGTAAGGCAGTTCTTCCGTCCGATCCACAGCCACTGGCCTGTCTCCTGTATGTAGCCCCTAATAAAACCCCATGTCTTGTTTGCTGGCTCTGGGTCTCTTCTTCAGCCTCTTGAACTTGGTGCTTTCCCTGGTGAGGTTAACGGGGATTCCACACAACAGTCACATGACCCCTGCTGCCAGGAACGCTGGAATCCCATTAATAAACTTCAATAAGACTGTGCCTCTGATAGCAAAGAGGGCAAGGGATGGGTGTTAGGTTGATGGTTTGGGTCTCTAGAAGCAGAGTCTGAGATGAGGATTCTTGAGAAGCAATTTATTGGGGGAGAACTCTCTGAAGAAAAGCATGAAGAATGAAGCAACCAGGATGGGGCAAGTGCCCTGATCTAGCCTCAGTATGCATGGAGCGTCACAATCTTTGATGCCTCTGCCATTGAGAGGTGATGTATTTGGCCCCTCCTCTTGGACCTGGGTGGCCTGTGACTGATTTTTTACTTCTAAGTTTTATTTTAGGTTCAGCAGGTACATGTGCAGGTTTGTTCCACGGGGAAATTGCAGGTTACTGGGGTTTGGTGTACAAACGGTTTCATCACCCAGGTACTGAGCATAGTACCTGATCAGCAGTTTTTTGACCCTCACCCTCCTCCCCCCTTGCCTCAAGCCCCAGTGTCTATTGCTTCCCTCTTTGTGTCCATGAGTACCCAGTGTTTAGCTCCCACGTTATAAGTGAGAACATGTGGTATTTGGTTTTCTGTCCCTGGTTATTCACTTAGGGTCATGGCCTCCAGCTGCATCCATGTTGCTTCAAAGGACACAATTTCATTATTTTGTACGGCTGTGTAGTATTCCGTTTTCTTTACTCAGTCCGCCATTTACGGGCAACTAGGTTGATTCCATGTGTTTGCTATTGTGAATAGCACTGTGATGAGCATATGTGTACGGCTGCTTTAAGGCAGAACTATTTATGTTCCTTTGGGTATACATCCAGCAATGGGTTTGCTGGGTCGAAAGGTAATTCTGTCTGAAGTTTTTGAGAAATCTCTAAGCTGATTTTCTCAATAGCTGAACTAATTCACATTCTCACCGGCAGTGTATAAGCATTCCCTTTCTCCACAGCCTTGCCAACGTCTGTTATTTTTTGACTTTTTAATAAAGCCATTCTGCCGAGTGTGAGATGGCATTTCATTGTGGTTTTGATTTGATTTCCACATTGTCCTTCGACCATTTTTTAATGGGGCTGTTTGCTTTTTGTTGATTTAAGTTTTTTATAGATTCTGGATATTAGACCTTCGTCAGTTGCATAGTTTGCAAATATTTTCTCCCATTCTGCGGGTTGTCTGTTTACTCTGTTGACAGCTTCTTTTGCTGTGCAGAAGCTCTTTACTTTAGCTCCACCTGGCCTGTGACTACCTTGACACTAGAATATAGTGGAAATGAGGCTGCAATGGTTTCTAGGCTCAGGCCCCAGGAACTGGCAGCTTCCACTCTCTGTTCCTTGGCCCACTCCCTCTTGGAGCCCTGAGCTGTCGTGTAAGAAGTCTGGCTATTCTCTTAATAAGAACTTAAAGAGAGACCCAGAGACAACCTGGGGAGGGAGAGGAGGCAGCCATGTCTACCTTCCACCAGTTTCATTCAAGTACCTGGCACCCACCAAAGTGCCAGGTACTTAAATGAAACTGTTGGCATACTCTGGGTCCATTTAGCTGCCAACCAAATGCTGAAACCACAGTGAATACCCTGTGAAACAGAAGAACTGCCCAGCTGAGCCCTGCTAAATCCCTCACCCACAGGATCAAGACATATAATGAAATGTTTGTTGTTTTAAGATGTTTAGTTCAGGGCTATGTCCCTGGTGTGACGTGTGGTCCAAACGTGCTGTCAACAATGCAATGGCATTTCAAATGTCTATTACAATATGGGAAACAGCCAGGCAGACCACACACCTGATAACAGGGTTACTTAAACGCAGCCATGCACGTGCTCACATATTCATTCAAAGATTACTACTGAGAGCATACCTTGTGCCAAATACCATACAGAGGCTGAGGGTAATGCTCAAGTGTGGATTCAGAAGACACCATGCTACGGTTGGACGTCAGCATCTGCTGAATGTGTGAGGCTCCTGGGGGAGCTCTGCCACTTTCGGGCCATGTAACCCAACTTCTCTCTGCCTTGCAGGGTTTTCTGCAGACTTACAATATGTATGTGGTGGCTTGTACAGTGTGTTGAATATGAGAGGGACTTCAGCGGTTCCTCTGCTCCTCCTTGCTAAGAGTATCATTTTGTATGAAGCCAGTACACACACTAAATCGGAGATCTAAGATCTTGACAGGAACCTTGCTGCTATTCCATGATTGACAGTAAGTTTATAAAATAGATTAACATTGTTTCTACACTTCACACAGGATGAAAGGTGCTGCATAGAAGGAGCCCAATATGAAGAAGGTGGAAAATAGGGAAGATCAATACACAGTGTCAGAAAGTCAAACTTCTTATGCGGAACGTGGCTTCCAGGTGTATATTCTTTGAATTGGGAATTTAAAAGCAAGTTTGGAAGTGGGGCCTGTGGTGGCCCTGTGCTTTATCTTCAGAGCAAACTTTGAGTTTAAATTTAAGAAAAAGAGGTTTGCATTTGAGGAGAGGAATGACGAGGGCTCCCATGAGGTGCGGACTGAAGTGTGGCCCTGCCTTCAGAGCAGCAGCTTGCCTTCTAGAGGAACCTCTCTCAGGGGTCAGAATGATTTCCTAGAGGCACTGGCCATGCTGAGGAGTCTCCATGGGGTGCTTCTCTCAGTTACTCAGTGTGACAAGCTCTAGTGGGCACGGGGTTCCAACAGAGAGCAAAGGCTGGTGGGTGAGGAGCTGCTCTACAAAATCCACCTTCTACCCAGGCATCTGCTCATCTCTCTTCTTATCTCACACGGAAGGTCTCAGGATCTCTGCGGGATGTCCTGTTCAGTCACCATAGCAACACAGTCTTGGTCCACGCTTCTTACCAATTACACAGACTCAGAACATTCAGCAGCCTGGTGCCAGAACACACAGTCAGAGAAGAAAATCCTCCTTCCCCAACACCCCAGGTGTGAGGAAAACCCCCTTCCCCAACACCCCAGGTGTGAGGAAAACCCCCTTCCCCAACACCCCAGATGTGAGGAAAACCCCCTTCCCCAACACCCCAGGTGTGAGGGAAACCCCATTCCCCAACACTCCAGGTGTGAGGAAAACCCAGTTCCCCAACACCGCAGGGGTGAGGAAAACCCAGTTCCCCAACACCCCAGGGGTGAGGAAAACCCCCTTCCCCAACACCCCAGGTGTGAGGAAAACCCCATTCCCCAACACCACAGGGGTGAGGAAAACCCAGTTCCCCAACACCCCAGGCGTGAGGAAAACCCAGTTCCCCAGCACCCCAGGCGTGAGGGAAACCCAGTTCCCCAATACCCCAGGTGTGAGGAAAACCCAGTTCCCCAGCACCCCAGGGATGAGGAA
>CM052652.1:148802595-148831517 GCA_028533165.1 Leontopithecus rosalia | reverse complement strand
TGTGCAGCCAATAGAACTGTCCATCCCCACGTTCTAGGGACTGAGTGACTGTGATGGTGCCACCTGCTGGGGCCAGCAGAGTCCCCTCCTCTGGTGGCCCTTTTTGCCCACGATCCAGCAGTGAAATGGGGGGGTGACGACCCACTCGGTCTGTCAAAACACAATGTGGACTTGATCTTTACCTGATGACTATGTTACTGTCTTGTTATTTTAAAAAACAGTGCTTATTTATTCAAAGAAATCCATTTCCTCTTAAGAAGTTTTTTTTTTTTTTGAGACGGAGTTTCACTCTTGTTACCCAGGCTGGAGTGCAATGGCGCGATCTCGGCTCACCGCAACCTCCGCCTCCTGGGTTCAGGCAATTCTCCTGCCTCAGCCTCCCGAGTAGCTGGGATTACAGGCATGCGCCACCGTGCCCAGATAATTTTTTGTATTTTGAGTAGAGACGGGGTTTCCCATGTTGACCAGGGTGGTCTCGATCTCTTGACCTCGTGATCCATCAGCTTCAGCCTCCCAAAGTGCTGGGATTACAGGCTTGAGACACTGCGCCCAGCCCAGAAGTTTTAATATTACATTTGCTTTGGGCAGATGTAAATAGAAGGAAACTCAACCCACATGGGTTAAAGGAGAGAGGAGAGCCAGATTCAACGATCAGACTCAACTGCTTTCTTGAAGGGCAAAGATTAGAAGAGGACCTTCAAGATTTAAAAGGGAAATTTTTCTTTGAGCCAAATTGATTGGACACCAGCATCCATTTAAGAAGAAGGGAAGCATGCTCCTATTTGGCTCCTACTGGATGCCTTGTAACCTGCTCAACTTACCACGTGAACTTCCTGCGGAATGAGATCCCTTTTCATTTCTCCTTAGTACCTGTTATTTAGGCCTCCACGTCCCTTGTCTCCCCCTTCTTTCCTTCCTAGAGAAAGTGAGGCAGCAGATTAAAAGACTGTCATTTATGAAGTTCCTGCCATTCATGTCAGAGATGGAGCCAGCTCCTTACCGGGGTGGTACTTGTTACTAGAAGCTAATGTGTATCGTAAGAGGCCTCTCAAAGGCATCATAGTTTAAGCAGAAAGTATATGTATGTGTGTGATATAGTATGTGTGTGTGTGAGGGAAGGTACTGAGTTCACTGGATTGGTCCAGTGTATTCTCAGAATAGCCCCATGGGGTGGATGCTGCTGTGACCACCATTCTTACATATGAGGACGCAGAGGCACAGAGAGGCTCCGTAACTGACCCATGCTCACACAGCCAGTGGGCAGAAAACAAGCAGTCTGGCTGCAGGGCTTCAGTCCCAACCACAGCACGTTCTGTGCCACCCTCTGTGACTTGAGGACCAGTGGCATCCTGGCACCTGCTCACCTCTCCACCCAGGCCAGTCTCTGATCCACTGCCTCAAACTCCTGCAGTTCCCACAACAAACCAGGCTCTTTGGCAACGTCCTCCTTAGCAAAAGATGCTTCCTTTTCCTCATCTGGGCTTGGTCATCATTGACTCATTCTCCAACATAGTGAGTCAGCTCTGCCCTGGCCTCCCAGGGAGGTCCCTTTCAATCATCTCATAACCCTTCATGTTGACCTCCTTCCACCAGGACCAGCACTCCTCAAATTTCAGTGTGTGCAGGAATCACACAGGAAACTTTTGGAAGTGCGGACTCTGGCTCCACAGGGCTGCATTTTTAATAAGATCCCAGGCAAGACCCTTGGGCTGCTGGGTTGCTCCAGAGACCACTCCAGCAACAGCCAGCCCATAGCTCCTTCTTTGCCCCTGCCCCCCACCACAGTGCCTGGCCCTCCCGGGGGTGACACCTTGCCCGTGACTCTGCCCCACGCCATCCATGCCAGCCTCCGTGGCACTGTCACAGCTACCCCTTTCCCTCACTGCGATCTATCTCAGCACCCGAACGTCAGAGAAGTAAAATATGTGCTTTAATCTTTTTCTGTCAATTCTAAAGGACGTCTCAATGCCAAAAGCTAGACATCATGTAGATGAAATGTAAATAGGGAGTTAGCATAAGCAACTTGCATTTAAGCTTATATTTTTTATAAGTGCCCAAAATATGAAAAGAGACAGAAGTCTGTTAAAAACAATCCATCAAGAATCGGAGCTGAGGCAGTGAGCAGACTTTCAGATGATCACAGTCCAACTCAACACGTCTGCCCGATTTTCTCAGCCAGCAGCCCATGAAATACAAGTCCTCTGCTTTATGATTTCTTCTATTTGTTTAACTTGAAGGCCTGTGGACAGCCACGCCGTGTATTCAGCATTGAGCAGTGGAACTGATAAACAACAAACACACATCGCAACCACTCAAGCTGAAGAATCCGTTTTAGTCAACGGCGATTCACCGGCCAGGATGCGATCCCACGGCTTCCCCTTGAGTTTCCCCAAAGCAGAGGCTGGGAGGAAGAACGGGGCCAGGACCCTCACAGTGTGGAAGTGGGCACGCCATGAAGGAGGAGGAGGCAGAGAGTGCAGCTATGCTTCTGGGCAGCAATGTGGCCCTGTCCCCCACGGGGCAGATGAGAGGCACAGAGGCCGGGCATTCACAGGCACAGGGGCAGCAACAGAAGTCTGAGGCCAGCGCACGAAGGAGACTCTGGGAATGATGGCTTTGCGAGAGCAAAAGGAACCCAAGACATCGGAAAGGACTTCCTTGAACATGTTGTCAAAAGCTGCCTTGAAAATTCTGTTGGCCCATGGGCACCTGTTTACAGAAAGACTCTCACTGTCCTGTAGTGAGAGAGAACCTTGGCGTTGAAGGAACCCATGAGCACGGTGTTTTATCTGCATGGCGTCATCACGTGTTCCAATTAGAAGGGAGCAGAAATTATACTTTTCCCTAAATGAGAAAACAAATCCTCAGAAGAATTAAGGCCTATCCCCAACATCACACCACTAGGTAAAGACAAAAGCAGAAGATGGACCTAAGTTTCTGAGCTAATGCCTGCTCTTTCCATCTTGAACATGGAGTCAATCCAGGAGGGAAAGGAAGCCTCAGAGGCTGTGAGAGCTATCTCTGTGCCTGCTGCCAGTAGCCAGCGTGGCCACCCAAGCCACAGGGCCCCTGCTGGCCTTCCTTCTACCCCTCTCATCATCACAGAATGTGGAGACTGGTGGTTATGTAATTTATTCCTGTCAGGTTACAGGTGAGATCATCACCAACGTCCTAGGGAGAGCCCCAGGGTCAGTAACCAGAAATGGGCAGAACTGAGACTCTGAAATCAATACCAAAACCAATAGGATTCCCACTGATTCATGAGGCAGGAAAATAGGGTCTAGAGCCAGGGAACGTAAGGCCAATCTGTGGATTCCCGAAGCTGAATCAGAGGGAAAACATGAAGATCTGGGGGCAGGGAATCAAAAGCCAGTAGCGGTAATTTCCTAAAACTGGATCAAAAGGCAAACAAGGATCAAAGGCTACTCTCCCTACGATTCTCTCCCTTCCCCCACGTCTCAGATGGAAAGGGACAGTGCCTTGGACTGGCTGAGAGCCAGGCACTGCCAGCCAATCCACTCCAGCCTTGGGTTGACTGAAGACAAGTTCACATCAGCCTTTAATTAGCCATGAACCAAATCCTTCATCCAGATGGGCTACCTTTGCCCACAGGGACCTCAAAAAGAGTACTTGAAACCCAGAACACTACATCCCGGGCCCTTGAGCCACTTGCTCGGGCTCACTCGCAGGCTGTGGAGCTCCTTCTTGCTTTAATGAAGCCCTGCTTTTGCTGCTTTGTTCCTGCATTTCATTCCTCTGCTACTTTCTTCGTGCATTTTGTTCAATTCTTTGTTCAAAATGCCAAGGACCTGGGCAATTCACACGCAAGCCTTTCCTTCCAGTAACACTCACTGTCATTAACTGGAAAACATAATGATGGAGAAATGCATGTGGACGCATATTTGAAATAGCCCTCCCCGTCTGCCGGGGGGCTGCCCTTCACCACACTGTCCTGCAGCACAGCCCCATGGAAACGCGAAGTCTGCTTCACAGGGCCCAACAACCCAGGCACTGACCATCCATGTGGAAGCTGCCCATGAGCCCGTGAGCTGTTGTTAATATACGCCCAACAGCCATGCCACAAAGTGGAGATACTGTCTTAGCAATTTTTTTTTTAGACAGGAGTTTCACTCTTTTAGCCCAGGCTGGAGTGTAGTGGTGCAATCTTGGCTCACTGCAACCTTCGCCTCCTGGGTTCAAGTGATTCTCCTGCCTCAGCCTTCTGTGTGATTGGGATTACAGGCGCCTGCCACAATGCTCAGCTGATTTTGTATTTTTTCAGTAGAGACGGGATTTCACCATGTTGGCCAGCCTGGTCTTGAACTCCTGACCTCAAGTGACCGGCCCACCTTGGCCTCCCAAAGTGCTGGGATTATAGGCATGAGCCACCATGCCTGGCCATTATATTAGGAAAATTAAACCCAGTTTGCCTGGCTGGATGCAGACATCAGATTTTATTAGAAAAAAATGAAATTCAGTTCCAACCTTTTATCAGAATGCTACTCTGCTTCATGAGGAAGAAAATACAGATAGGTAATGTCTGAAAGCAGTCTAGAGAGGTTGTGTGAGGGCGTGTGTGTGCATGTGGGGCGTGTCAGTGGGTATATAAGTGTTGAGGGGTGCGTGGGGTGGATGCAGGGCTTTCTCCCATCCCCAAATCCTACTGAAGCAACCCCAGACTGCATCGGCTCCTGAGGAAATCAAATGTAGAGAGCAGTGACAGCTCAGTTTCCTGCTTCCATCTAAACCTCCTTTCTTCCAACATCACACAGATCAACAGCATTCTTTGCAACGCTATCAAACTTCTCTGGTTTGATAACAGAAAGGGGTCCAAATCCAGACCTCAAGAGAGAGTTCTTGGATCTTGTGCAAGAAACAATTCAGGGTAAGTCCCTAAAGTGAAAGCAAGTTTATCCAGAAAGTAAAGGAAAGTAAAGGAATGGCTACTGCATAGAGCATCCCTGGGGGCTGCTGGTTGTCATTTTAAGGTTATTTATTGACTACTGATGTTACGCTGAATAAGGTGTGAATTATTCCTGCCTCCCTTTTTAGACCTTATAGAGGAACTTCTTGAGGTTGCCATGGCATTTGTAAACTGCCATGGCACTGGTGGGAGGGTAGCAATGAAGACAAGCAGAGGTCACTCTTGTGGCCATCTTGGTTGTCCTGGGATTTGGCAGCTTCTTTACTGCAGCCTGTTTTATCAGCAAGGTCTTACGACCTGTGTCTTGTGCTGACTTCCTAGCTCTTTGGTGACTTAGAATGCCCAACCTTCTGGAAATGCAGCCCCGTAGTTCTCAGCCTTGTTTGACCCAGGCACTATTAAAGATGGAGTTGCCTGCTTCCAATGCCTCTGACAGTTTCTTCCAGAAAACGAAAAGTCAAAATTTCTAGAGATGAACATTTCTTACATTTCTTAACTTGGTTCGAATTGAGCGCAGGTGAAATATTTCAGGGCGGTCCTGTATTCTTAGCAACAACAGCACGTTCCAGTTAGGTGCCTGTTACATGCCAGGTCCTTAATTTTGAACTCTGCTCTATTCTTTGAAGTTGTCCTACGGGTGGGACCAAATCGTCTTGCATATTCGAGGATACTAGGAGAGGCAAGAGGCCACGTTGACCTATGAACCTAGGTGTGTTCGATTCCAAACCTGAAGCTGAAAATCACTGGTGCACTGGGAATAGCTGGACAGACCTGAGATCAAATCCTGTCTCCCCCGAGTGAAGCCTCTTTTCGACAAAGTACTCTCAAGAAAGTAGAGGAAATGTCTCTGAGTGCGAAATCTGACAGCTGTGATGATGGCCCCAAACAGCCAGTTTTGAGTTTCTCCACTTTTGGTTCATACTGGAATCAGCTGTGGAGTTTCAAACCTCAAAACTCCAGGCCTTTCAGACTAGAGAAGGCAAGATGTGGGATCGCGGCCACTGCACAGGTGAGCTGGATAGACAGCAAAGCTTGAGCATGGCGACCCACGTCAGTGGTCCATGCTCCTCCCCAACTTGAGTGAGTGTGACAGTCACCTGGAGGGCTCCTTAAATCCATAGTCCCTTCCCTGAGCAGGCCTCAGAATGTGCGTTAGTAACAAGTCCACAGGGGCGGCTGGGGCTGCTGGTGCTTCTGGTCCAGGAACCGCTGCTAAGTTGTATCAATGGCATGAAGAAAGGCACGTGAAATACCAGCCCTGGGTCTGGAGGAAGCCAGTCCGCAGTGACACCGTGGGCGCTGGCTGCAGGCCTGGAAGGTCTCTCCCTGCACGAACTCAACTGTGTTGACCACTCCAAGAAGGACAAGGCCCATCTGTGAGCCCCAGGTGTTTACTCCATATTGAAGAGAAACTTTTGAGACACTGATTAATTCAGAAGAACTTATATTTCAGGTAACAGAATATGTGTGCTCGAAAGAATAGTGTTGTTTGTTTTTAAGCTACATTTTTTTTTTTTGAGATGGAGTTTCGCTCTTGTTGCCCAGGCTGGAGTGCAATGGCGCGATCTTGGCTCACCACAACCTCTCCTCCTGGATTGAGGCAATTCTCCTGCCTCAGCCTCCTGAGTAGCTGGGATTACAGGCACGCGCCACCATGCCCAGCTAAGTTTTTGTATTTTTAGTAGAGACGGGGTTTCACCATGTTGACCAGAATGGTCTCGATCTCTTGACCTCGTGATCCACCCACCTCGGCCTCCCAAAGTGTTAAGCTACATTTTATGAGTAAGTCAGTAAAGACAGTCAAGGCTCAGAAAAATAGTGAGCTGAAGAAAACCAGCTAGTCAGCTTCCACAGAGCTGGAGGAGGACCCAGCCCTCCTGGTTTCTAGTTCTCTAATTCAGGTTAATGCCAAGAGCGCCTCAGATGCATCAATACAGGCACCTGAGGGGTCACTGCCCCCCCCACCTCCCCGCTGCTGTCCAGCTCCAGGAGCCTCAGCAGGCAAGGTGTTGATACACTTCTCTGTGGCTGGGGGAGGGAGCTTCCATGTGCTCCCTCAGACCTGCGAGTTTACAAGTCCGGAGCAGGTGCTCTGTGGGGCTGCCTGCCTGGGCCCTCTGCTCCGGGCTCCTCATCTCCTCCGTGCTCTCCTGGGCTCAGGGCAATCCGGAGTCAGACGACTGTGACTCTGCCACACTCTGATCTTATTAACTCCCTCCCTTCTTCCACTCTGTGCATCTTCCCCCACGTTATGAATTAGGCTGCCCAGAGACATCGCAGCTGAGCCTGTCTGGCCAATTTGCTGGTGATTACTTCTGCCTCCTCATTCACTGACCACGCGGCTGTGAAACCTGTGAGTTTGATTAGTAAGAGGCAGCCACGGAGCCAAGTGTCTGGGGAGAGATTTCAGGCAGGCGCAGAACAACCCCGCGGAGGTGACTGCCCAGAAAAAGGCCCTTAACCACCTGGGCACACGAAGAGGGAGGAAACAGGTTCTGCGGCTGCCCTGAGAGGGCAGATGTCCAGGAGAACGACGACGCTCCCCGGGGAGAGTGTGCAGGCTCAGCGATGCTCCCGGGGGTCACGACCCCTGCCCATGCTCCAGGGCTTGGTCTGTCCATGGGGCTCCCTGCCTTGGCTCCCCCAGTCTGGACTCCTTCTCTGTAGTGCCAGAGAGGCGATCTCACTCTGCGCTGTCCCACGGCCTCTTTGAACCTGTTTTCTCACCTGTCCAGTGAAGCTGGCAACCCACGCACAGGGTTGCTGGGAGGCCCCTGGCAGTTTCAGAGGTGAGGTGCAGAAACTTTCCTGGGGAGGAGTTAGTGTGGGGCGGGGAAACACAGGGCTGGCGAGGCCGCCTGCTTTCTCCCCACGGCATCTTTCTGAAAGGTGAACCCCCACAGGTGGTGCCCGAGTGAGCATGGGCCCGACATCACCTGCTGGTGGAGACAGTCCTGCGCTGGGAACAGAAGGTGTGAAATGAGTCAGATAATGGTCTGAATTCACCTAGAAGACCCCTGGCTTTCCTCTGGAGTGGAGGCCAGAACCACCATTCGTTTCTACCAGCTAAGGCCTTAGAGCTTCAGGCTCTAAGGTGCCCCAGGACACCGCAGGGGGCAGCTTTGTGACTGAGGGCCTGAGGGCACTAATGCAGGGTGCCCAGTTGAGGGGCTAACTTATCCCTTTCCTTCCCCACAGAGACTTAGCAAAGGGAGAGAAGGGCCGGTGGGCCTCTCAAGTCAGAGAGTCTGGCCCTGGAGCCCCGTGGCAGGCTCAGCAGAACACAGAGGAGGCCAGGCTCCTTCGCAGCTGGGTGAAGGCTGCTTCCCTGCCAATGCAGCACCAGCCCTGGGGAGGGAAAAGTGCCCGGAGCAGTTGCAGGGACGTCTGTGGACATCTGCCACGAGCCCCGTGTACCACTGGAAGGCATGGGAGGAGATCGGGTTCCAGGCACAGCACACAGCCAAGCTTTTACAGGTCAGGGGCAGAGAAGCAGGACTGATTTCTGCCAGGACACCTGTGAGCAGGTACCAGCTGCCTGGAGTCCTGTCAGTTGCTGAGGAGGTGTAGGAAGAGACTAGCTCCCCCATGTCTCTCTCTACACACAGGTTAAAATCAGCTTGTCAAGTCTCACGAAAAACCTGGGGAAGTTTTGGTTGGAATTGTATTATACTGGATGATCAATCTGGAGAGATTTGACAGCTCCAGAATATTAAGAATTTTTGGCTACAAATATGATATGTCTCTCTATTTAAGACTTGTATAATGACTTTCAATAAAATGTTATACATTTTTATGTTAAAGTCTTACATTAAAAAATTATAGGCTGTGGCCGGGCGCGGTGGCTCAGGCCTGTAATCCCAGCTCTTTGGGAGGCTGAGGAGGGCGGATCACGAGGTCAAGAGATCGAGACCATCCTGGCCAACGTGGTAAAACCCCGTCTCTACTAAAAATACAAAAATTAGCTGGGCATGGTGACATGTGCCTGTAGTCCCAGCTACTCCAGAGGCTGAAGCAGGAGAATTGCTTGAACCCAGGAGGCGGGGGTTGCGGTGAGCCGAGATCGTACCACTGCACTCCAGCCTGGCACCTGGCGATGGAGAAAGACTGCATCAAAAAAAAAAAGTTATACGCTGTTTATATTTGTTGGCCATCATAAGTGAAATATTTTAATTGTATTTTCTAACATTTGTTTGAGTACAGAATACCACAGATGTTAATATATAATCTTTATATTAAACAATGCTAGATTCAATTACTATTTCTTAGAGTCTTTGGATTTTCTATATAAACAATCACATTTGCAGATAATGGCAATTTTGTTCTTTCAGTCCCTGCGCCTTGGGTCTGTCTTGTCACTCTGGCTGGAAGCTGCTGCGCCCAATAGAAATGTGGAGACAATGTGGAGATGCTGGAGAGGATGCGGAGAAATAGGTACACTTTTACACTGCTGGTGGGAGTGTAAATTAGTCCAACCATTGTGGAAGACAGTGTGGCGATTCCTCAGGAACCTAGAAACAGAAATTCCATTTGACCCAGCAATCCCATTACTGGGTATATATCCAAATGACTATAAATCGTTCTACTATAAGGACACATGCACACGAATGTTCAGTGCAGCACTGTTTACAATAGCAAAGACCTGGAACCAACCCAAATGCCCATCAATGATAGACTGCACAAGGAAAATGTGGCACATATACACCATGGAATACTATGCAGCCATAAAAAATGATGAGTTCGTGTCCTTTGTAGGGACTTGGATGAATCTGGAAACCATCATTCTCAGCAAAGTGACACAAGAACAGAAAACCAAACACCACATGTTCTCACTCATAGGTGGATGTTGAACAACGAGAACACATGGATTCAGGGAGAGGAGCATCACACACTAGGGGCAGTTAGGGGCTGGGTAGGGGAAAGACAGTGGAGAGGGTGGGGAGGGATGGGAGGATGGGGAGGGGTAACATGGGGAGAAGTGCCAGATATAGTATGCACCTAAAGTAAAATAAATATATTTAAAAATTTTTAAAATAAAAAAGAAATGGTGGGTGGTAGGGATCCTTTCTTATCTGATTCCTGTTTTAATAGATAATGCTTCTGACATTTCACACTTAGGTGGGATTTTTTTTCATATCTTTCTGGTATGTTTCTGTCATGAGATTAAGAATTTTTCATTGATTTCCCATTTGCAAAGAGTTTTTGCCTTGGTCTTTTATCAAATTTATCAAGTGATTTTTCTGATTTCATTGAGCTAACTACGTGGTCATTTTTCTTTCACTATGAAAGTGCAAACTCTATTTTTTAAAGTTATTTTCAAATGTTTGACAAAATTGCATTCTTCAATAATCTCAATTGAGTCAAGTGTTATCTTTATATAAGGCAGTACAGTCATACGTCACTTAATGATGACAACATCTGGGAAATGTGTCATTAGGGGACTTTGTCACTGTGCGAACGTCATGGAGTCCACTCACACAAACGTTGGTGGCATAGCATACGACACACCTAGGTTATAGAGTATGGCTTATTGCTCGGAGGCTACAAGCCTGTTCAACACGTCCCTGTACTGGTTCTTGTAGGCAGTTGTAACACAGTGGTAAGTACTTATGTATCTAGACATATGTGTACATATAAATGGTGCTAAAAATGTTGTATTATATTCTTTTGGGACCACCGTCATATACTTGGGTTGCTCATTGACTGAAACATTTTGCAGTGCATGCCTGTATTTTGTTTACATAAATTTTGTAGAAAATGTATTTATATCTCTGTTCCTTCGAGATTGGTCTAATTTTCCTTCCCTTTCTTTATCTGCTTTTGGCATCAGAGTAAGGGATCAGCTTCAATACAAGGAGAACGGGTCTGGAAAGGTTTCTGTAAGTCAGAAATTGTCTTTTCCTAGGGAATCATCTGTGTATGCAGGGCACTGTGGGGTTGGGAATCTCTACACAGACTGCCTGAGTTCAGATCCTGCCTCTGCCATTTGTGTGACCTTGAGCAAGATGCTTAGCCCCCCAGTGCCTCAGCTAACTCACCTGTGGATTAGAATAACACTACCTGCAAGGCGGAGTCATTGTGACAAATCAGTTAATGTGCAGAGGTCAAGAAGAATGACGCCTGGCACATGGCAAATGTGCACATGGAAGAGCCCCTGTGACTCTTAAAATAACTTGCCTGGGAAATTAAGCAAAGCCTTTGTGGGAAAGGCTTAAATACTCATTCCGTTTATTTAATAACAAAAGTAATAGGATATTGTTCAGTGTTCTTTTTCTTCGTGATTCAGTCCTTTATAGTTTTCTAATAATTTGTCAATTTTACCTGTTTTAAAATTCATATTTTTTAAGTCTTTGCTATATCTGTATTATCTACTATTTTTTATTTCTAATATTGTTCTGTCACTTTTTTTCCTGTCAGTTTGTGCCGTGGTGGTTCAACTTCACTGGCCAATAACCAACTTTTGCTTGTGTTGATTTCTCTTTCAGGAATTGCAACTGTTATGTTTATTACCTTTCCTTCTGTTTTCTTTGAGCTTAGTTTATGGCTTCTATCCATAGCTTTTCGGCTTTCAGTGTTTGTTTGGAAATACCCTAGCTTGAGCTTGGCTATAATGAATACATTTTAACCAATCCTGCCAACTCCATTTTGCCCACCCTGAGCTGTGTTTGCCCACTCTACATTACGTAGGGCATTCTGTTCTGAAAGCTTGTGGTCTGAGACACCTGGCATCTTTGCAACCAACTTTCTGAGAAACAGGACCCCCCCTTTTTTAAGTAGAACTTTTGTTAGGCACCCCCCCTTCTCTTAACCTGCTCCTTCTGCTTCTGTAATAATCTGCTTACCATGCCCTGACCCTAAACTGGTATAAAAATGTGGACCATTCCCACACTTTGGGAGGCTGAGGCAGGCGGATCATGAGGTCAAGAGATCGAGACCATCCTGGCCAACATGGTCAAATGCCATCTCTACTAAAAATACAAAAGATTAGCTGGGCATGGTGGCGCACCCCTGTAATCCCAGCTACTCAGGAGGCTGAGGCAGGAGAATTGCTTGAACCCAGGAGGCGGAGGTTGCGGTCAGCCAAGATCGTGCCATTGCACTCCAGCCTGGCGCCTGGTGACTCAGCGAGACTTTGTCTCAATAAATAAATAAATAAATAAATAAATAAATAAATAAAGTGGACCACCCTTTGTTCTCAGCGGAGAGGTTTGAGCTCTAGCTGACTCTTGGACATGGCCAAATAAAGGTGGACTCTCAAAAACTCAGTGTGTGGCGCTTCTGCTTAAACTCTCTGGGGCGTGACACTTTCCCCTGCAGAGACAGTCGAACATGTGCTTCCCTTTTTTTATTTTTTATTGCATTTTAGGTTTTGGGGTACATGAGCAGAACATGCAAGATAGTTGCATAGGTACACACATGGCAGTGTGATTTGCTGTCTTCCTCCCCTTCACCCACATTTGGCATTTCTCCCCATGCTATCCCTCCCCAGCTATGCCCCCTGCTGTCCCTCCTCTATTTCCCCCAATAGACCCCAGTGTGTAGTGCTCCCCTCCCTGTGTCCATGTGTTCTCATTGTTCATCAGCCGCCTATGAGTGAGAACATGCGGTATTTCATTTTCTGTTCTTGTGTCGGTTTGCTGAGAATGATGGTCTCCATGTTCATCCATGTCCCTACAAAGGACACGAACTCATCATTTTTGATTGCTGCATAATATTCCATGGTATATATGTGCCACATTTTCCCAGTCCAGTCTATCATCGATGGGCATTTGGGTTGATTCCAGGTCTTTGCTATTGTAAACAGTGCTGCAATGAACATTCGTGTGCATGTGTCCTTATAGTAGAACGATCTATAGTCCTTTGGATATATACCCAGTAATGGGATTGCTGGGTCAAATGGAATTTCTATTTCTAGTCCTTGAGGAAGCTCTGCCTCGGCTCCACTCCCTTCGGTCTGGCCCTTTGCCATTTCATTGGTTTTCATTGACAGTTTGTAGAGGTTTCAAGTTTTCCTTTTCATGAAATAGTCATTTTCAGTAAATATTACTTCGTAACTTACACACATATTTTAACACGTGCATTTCTAGCAGTGCTGGGGCTGCCAGCCACGTGGTATTTTTATTTTTAAGTGAATCCCATTGGGACCTAACATTGAATTCCACACACACAGAAACGCTGGAGGGCTCCAGCCGACCGGAGGCTCGTTCTGAGAGTGCCCCGGGAAGCTGGGCACCTGTCTTGGCAGCTCTGGGGAGAAGTCTTCACAGCCCTGGAAATCCCCTGGGAAGGAGGAGGCCGTCGCCGGCCCGCACTGCCCCTCGGGGCCCCACTGCATTCTGTCCTCTTCCTTCTCCCCTACTTCCACCACAGGCTGCCCGCACCCACCTCCCTGAAAGCAGCGCTCTGCTTGGTTCACTGTGCTGCCACCCAGATGCCAGGATGGGACAGAACGTTTGTAATAGGCCATCTCATTGGCTCCTGGCTTTGCTTTCTCCTGCACCACGTTGCATTCTGATCCTACCTGGTGCCTAGGATGACGGACGATCAGGTTGCAGAGGGTGTGTCCTTTATGCAATCATTTAGCCTATTCCAGATTTCCAGGGACCCTGGCTATGACAGTGACTCAGTCTTCCACGTCAGGGACAGTCATGATCTGGCTTGGGGTGTGTCACCTTGGACAAAGCAGAGCTCCAGGATATTGAACACAAATCCTTCTCACCTCCCTAGCTCCTACTCCAAGCAGCTAAACCATTGGGCTGTGGGGCATGTGGAATGCACAGAGACTCCCCATCTCTGCCTGCAAGGAGCTCCACACTCATAGGGAGAAAAGTATGAGAAGCTCAAGTTACTGTTCTTAAGTCAGGTGAGAAAATGTTTGAGATGTTTCCAATTTGTAGGATAAAAACCAGGGAACAGGACTCTGGGGTGTTTTGATTCTTTGGACCACACCAATTTTTCCCTGTGGGAGGAGAGAAGGCCAGGACCGGAGCCTTAGGATGCCTTTTAATAGACTATGTAGACACTCTCTTCTCCCCTCCTTCAGCCTCATCCTCTTTCCCTGATGCCACCCTGAGAGGCGGACAGGAGCCCATGCTGAGTGCAGGTCTACAGGCCCACCTTCCAGGCAGCAGAGACATCCTTCTCGTATTGACTACTGCTTTCACAAGTAATACCTGCTGGGGCAACTCAATGTCTGCACCTGGAAATTGACATCACAGTGCCATTTGCCATCAGAATCAAAAGGAAAAATAAAAGGACAGCATTTACTTTGAAAAGTTCCCCACTGTGATATCAGCCTGACCTTTTTATCTTGAAAAAATTGTGGACCAGCTTGCAAGAAACCCTGTTAGAGGGAGAGACTGAACATTCCAGAGATTTGGCTTTCCTTGCTGTGTTCAGTTTAGGGTGGGCCGATCTCAGACCAGATTTAATAAAAGATGCTATGTCTGGCCCCAAATGACATCATCACAGAAGGCACCACTGATCCCCAGTTATGGTGAAGAACATAAAATCTTCTTTGAGAGGTCATTTTTCTTCCTGGGGAAATCTATATTTTGAAATGACATTTTACTGTAGCTCAAAAAAATGTTCATTTCTGCTTCAAAACATTTCCTATACTTCATCAGATGATGCATTTAAGATGAGGTTTTTTGTTTGTTTTGGGTTTTTTTTTTTTAAAGATGGAATCTCACTCTTGTCACTCAGGCTGAAGGGCAGTGGCACAATCTCAGTTCACTGCAACCTCCGCCTCCTAGGTTCAAGCAGTTCTCCTTCCTCAGCCTCCTGAGTAGCTGGGACTGTAGGCGCCTGCCACCACAGCTGGCTAGTTTTTGTATTTTTAGTAGAGATGGGTGTCACCATGTTGGCCAGGCTGGTCTCAAACTCCTGACCTCAAGTGATCCACCCGCCTTGGCCTCCCAAAGTGCTGAGATTATAGCCGTGAGCCAACGGACCCAACGAACCAGATGAGTTTTATCTCCTGTACTTAACTAATTGATTGGAGAACGTATTTCTGATCATTTAAGAAGTATTTTCTGATCATTGCCTGTCATGAAGAGACCCAAATGTCATGTTCTGTCCCATTAAAGTTGTTCCTGGTATTAGGCAAAATATGTCAACACAGAGCAACTATATGTGTGGCTGATCTAAAAAACACATTATTTCTATCAACTGTGGGGTAGCGGGGAGTCTCTATGTTGAGACATTCTTTTTCTCCTGAAAAAGAATGTTAATGGCATTTGCTTGTCAGGAACAGGATCTTCTGGGGACCAAGAAGGAATGAACTTGGCAATAATCAGTATTTCAACTCAGAAGGAGACTGGGTTGATTTAATCGCTGGGGAATTATTTGATCACTGCTGGCATCTAACAGAGAAGACCTAATCCCATTATCAAAGTGGCTCTCGGGTTGAGAGGAACAGGAAGCCTAAATGAAGCACAAACAGAGGGAAGCCCAACACCTGATCCAGAAAAGTGGAGACAGAAGCTGCAGGGCACATCCTTCGCCCTCACTAACTGATCAGACACCACAGTGCAGGGATACGAAGTCATGTTATGGTATTTTTGTTTAATAATATAATCAAGCACATCTTAGGGAGCTTTAAAAACTAACTTGATTGAGGCAAAATGGACCTGCAGTAAAATGCATGAATTTTAAGTTGAATTTGAAGGGTTTTGACACATGTATGTACTGTGCAGTCACCCTCACAATCAAAGCATCTAGTATTTCTGTCACATCCAAAATTCCCTTGTGGATTTTTGCAGTCAGTACTCGTGCCCCCAGCCCCAGACAATGACTGAGCTTCTTTCTGTCACAGTTTGAGTTTGCCTTTCTTAGAATTTCACATAAACAGAATCATACAGTCCTTATACCTTTGTGTTTGAATTATTTTGCTCAACGTGCTTAGGGTATTCATCCTCATAGTTGCTGGTGTCAGCAGCCGTTCGTTCTTACTTACAAGTGGATACTTAGCTTATTCTGGGCGTTTGGCTATGGACAGCGCTTGCTGGAGCATTTGTAGGCAACTCTGTGTGCTCATACACTTTCATTTCTCTCGGGTAAAGACCTGGAAGTGGAGCGGCTGGCTTTGATGGCAAGCATGTGTTTCATTTTATAAGAAAGCAGCAAACACTTGCAGGTGCTTGCGTTCCCATTCTTCCAAATCGTAGCCAACACTTGGTATTGTCAGTCTTCGGCTGTTAATTTCGCAGTTCTTGTGTGTGTAGTGGTAGCTCATTGTGACTGTCATCTATATTTTCCTAGGACTAACAAACGTTTTTTCATGTGTTTATTGGTGACTCATCTATCTTTTGTAAATGGTGTCAGTTTAACTCAAATTTTTAACAAAGCATTACTAAAACTCAAAGAATTAAGATCCCCTAGCAAATGAATCCGATAGATCAGTGGTATCTGCGTATGTATTTTAATCATACAGACTATGATATAAAGGGTATTTTTAGAGCTCCTACATGAGTTAAATTTCATATAGTAGAATTTTTTATATGCCTCCTATATGTTTAAATCCCCTCAACTGTGTGGCTTAGACCCCCAACCCTGCTTATGGGCTAATTTCCCAAATTCAGTGATGAAATCACCAAATCAAGGTTTGCCCTGTGGGTATCAGCTAAGGATCAGAAGAGGCCCTCATCGTATGATGATGTTCATGGCTGCTGCTGTTCTTTATGCCATGGCAATTATTTAATCACTTTGGGGCTGTCACAAAATCTGCACATTCTGAAACTTCAAACAATGAATATCGCCTGGAAGGCTTTGTCTACAATTCCAGGGAAATGGCTGGCACTCGTGAAAGTGCATTAGTAGAACTCCTGGTAATGAAAGTTCCCGTCTGCACAACTTAGTCTTATGGTTACTGCTGTGTTCAGGTCTCTGCCGCCAGGAGTCTGCTTCGTGGTTCCCGACTCAGGACTCCCCTGTTCCTTTGTAGTGTACTCAGTTATTCTGTCAGTTATTCTCTTTAGCTTTCCACCCTCTGAAGGTTTTTACCTCCTCCTGATCATAATGGCTGAGAATGCCCTGCCTGGCTCAGGAGCCAAAACCGTGTGGTCTTGTGACAGCTCTGTTCTGTTCCTTAGCTGCCCTCCACTTGGGATGTGTGGCTGTCCACCAGGGACTGTCCCCTTGCGCTAGTCTGGGGGCTGCCACAGGAGGACCCCTCACCTATGCCTCACCAGAGCTCCTCCAACCTCCACGTTGACACCCAGGGCTCCTACAAGGGCTCCCTGCATGGGGGTTTGTGCCCGTGCGTCGGTCTGGGTGCGATGTCAGCCCCTGCTCTTCATCACACAGCTCAACTCCTGCTCCACAGCCCACTCATCGTGCAGGATCACTGCTGTTGGGAGTACAGCCTCCGGGCAGGCCCAGGTTTCCCAGGATGAACCTGCTGCCTGTTTGTTTCTGTGCGATGCTGACTCTCCATGCTTAGGTTCATATATTTCTACCAGGAGTGAGGTGTTCGGACACCACATTCATGTATCACCACAGGAAATAAGGAATCTGTCTTGGAACTCCACAGTCTTTTGGGGGATATCATAGATTTCCCCCATGATCCCAGTTCTGCCTGAGAGGGCCGCTTTCTGCACGCTGCCCCTCCTCACCCCGTTCAAGCACTGTGAGATCACCAGTCATTCAAAGGCAGAGGGCCTCATGCCACACCCCAGCAGCACACTCTATACCCAGGGAGACTACCCCAAAAGCATCAGAACCAGGCGATTTTGGACTAAGGGCCACGGTTTCCCAGTGCTTCTAAAAATCTAGAGGATTTCCCTTTCTTTGCATGTGATGCCTTACATACACAGATGCACTTGTTCTCTGCATATGACGTTTTACAGACTGAGAGCTCAGAGGAGCTGGAACCCACGAGTGGTGGCCCTAGAGGACTTGGGGGAAGCCCGCACTCCTTCAATGACCCCGTTCATGGATGCAGAGAAATGTTCCCTTTCGTGGCAGCTGCAGGTGGTATCTTTGCCCCTCTTCATCCCACTGCCTCACAGCCCTGCCCTGGCCTCACGGATTCCAGCACTGAACTTCCCATGACAGTTGTGTCTCCCTTCAGCCTTCACCCCGGGGCCCTGTGGGCAGACCATGTTTCGGGATCAGGCTCAGGGTGAGATCAAGTCTCCCCTCGCCAGTGCCCCCACGTACATGTGTCAGGACAGTCCCTGCTGCAGAGCAACGGCAAGGGCTTTTGTCTTTATCTGCTGCTCTGTTCCAATCCTGTCGCCATTGTGGCAAGTGCTGCTGTTACTGTGACTCTAATTTTGTCTCAGTCTCAAGTTGGCACTATTCTGGATCAATACAAGTCACTTGTACTGATCCGGTCTGCACCGTGGGAGGTTGTCTAGCTCAGGCCCCCTCATGAGCCCCAGAGTCTTTGCAACGCCATGCCTTCTATTGAGAAGCAGAGTCTCTTCCCCAACCCCTGAACCTGGGCATGCCCTTGCCTGCCTTTGATGAAAGGACTGTGGGGAAGACTGAGCTGGGCAGGTTCCTGAGCCCCGAGCTAGCTTACAGCCCCTACCTTTACTCCCTTGCAATGCTGAGACCACAGTGTCGTGAGAGTCCTGGGTCAGTGTCCTGAAAGATAAGAGACCACTTGGGGATACAGAGGGTGACTCAGCCAACAGCCACACCACCTGCCAGCATGTCCACGGGGCTACCTTGGGCCGGCCCTCCCGCCTGCTCAACACCAGTGGCTACAGCACATGTGTGAGCCAGGGGGTACCAGCCAAAGAACTGCCCAGGCTGCCAGCCCTCATGACTGTGAGAAATAATAAATAATTGTGAGTTTCAGCCCCAAGTATTGGGAGGACTTTCTTACCTTTTACTCTACAAAATGTTTTCAGGAAATCTGGCTCTCCTTCCTTATCCTGGTTTCTACTCACTGAGAAAGAGGTCTAGCCTGGGAGAAGCCCTACACTCCCAGGCACTGAGATGAGGGCATCTTGGATGCTGTGTGGCAGCAATCTGTGAAAAGGGGACTCGAACTCAGCTGCCTCTGCTATCTCATCTGTGACAAAACTGAGCAAAACTCCCGCTTCTGCACATGGTGCGAACAGATCACAGTAAACTTGAAGGCATCTAAGATGGAAAACTTGGAATATTTTGCTAAAAGCAGAAGAAGAATTTGGCTCTTGTTTTATTCCTTTATTATCATTAATTGGAATAATGCATCTCAAAAATTCTACCCACAGAAATGCCTTAGTACTGAGGCTTCCATCTGTCCTTACCCTTTCCCCTTCATTTTTTCCTGTACTACAATCTCATTCTAACAGAGCAAAAAAAATCTTTCTAAGCTTCTACTGAAATAATACAGCACTTTCAGAGAATCTATTCATTCATTTTAACAGATACGTCTCAGCACATTTACGTTCCAGGCTGAGTGGTGAAGTTTGCAGAGAGTTTTGAACACGATCTCTCCTGTGCTCAGGAATCTGCCTGCCTGGTTGGGAAAAGAGATGATTAAAGAGTCTGAGAATTGCTGTGACAGGAAGATATTTCTATGGTAACAGTCACCATGAAGATGCATAGAAAAGGCACAGAGGGCAGCCTTCAAGGAGGCCGGTGGAAGGTTTTTTTCCTGAGGAATTCATGAATGAATTTAGTCATTCAGAAGTGAAAGAATATTTTTGGTAATATAATCTTAAGTGAAAAGATTATCACAAGAAGGAAGTTGGGGAGAGAGGAGAGAGGCGGGGGTGTGGGCTTTAGGATGGCTCTTAGTTCAGGATCCTAGGAGCTTTGGGTGCTAGTGGGGATGAGGAGAGTCATGAGGTTGAAGCACCTTTTTTGCTCAGATAACAAGTTGAAAGCACATTTCAAAGACAGCTAAAGCCACTGAAAGACTGGTCTGATCGACAGCATAGTGTGATCAGGTTTCCTGCGGTCTATTCTCAGTATGTCCAGTGTGCCTCTCAGCAAGCTCACTTTGAACACGGCCTGTCTGGCCATGGGCAGGATGGGCTGGGGAGGAGGTCCCCCCTGAAGTCCAGGTGATCACTGATGAAGGCCTGACCTGGGGTGGCTGTGGGGGTGAAGGAAGGGGACCAGGAAGGGAGCAGGTGGAGCAAACTGCTGAGGACTCTGTGACGAGAAAAGAAAGTGGAGGAGCTCCTCTCTGCTGGCCTGGAGTGGCTACTGTCGAGAGCCCTGGTCTGAGATGTGTGCCCCAGGAGTCCAAGGGCAGTCTCACGCCGAGCAGCATTCCACTTACCACAGTCACGTCAGTGGTTTGCCGTCTTTTGTTGGTGTAATATGCCTTATAATTTCAGCACACACAGATACAGACATGTCCTACAAAAAGCAGTCACATGGGACTGTGACACCGATGGTGGGCTCAGGCAGTCGCAGATGGTCCTTCTATTTTTGTTAATTCAGACGTTCTTTCCCAGTGCCGGCGTTCTTACAACATGAATTAGGTATAATGAGATTCATGAATTAGATAAGAGGATTTGCTAAGACTTGGCTGGGATTGGCTGTAACTTGATTAGAACCAGGAACCACAGCTGAAGCAGTGGGAAAAAAAAGGAGCCCTGTGTTCTTCTGCTCGGCCCTTAAGGTTTGATTGTCATTTTTCTTTTTAACCCTCCAGGTTCACTTGTGGCACATCTCACCGCACCAGCAGAGAGCTACCGAGCACATGAATTTAAGGACAGAGAAGGAAGCTTTTAGGTTCGTTTGCTCATTTGTTTTAGCACTGATAAATTAGTTTCAGATTTTTTTTTACAATAATACAACACACTTAGAGCTGTCAAGCCCCTGATCATTGAATTTCCTGCAGGAGACGGCATCTTTGTTGTCCTGGGGCTTTAGTCCCTAACCCTGCCTTCCCTTTGAAGTATTTGTGTGATAAATGATGTTTTGGTAACACAGAGATGCTTAGTAACGTGCTAATGCCATATTCTTTGGTTCCTTTACGTGACCCGAGAGACTAGACCAACAGAGCTACTTTTCTTTCAACTTTCCCTGTTGAACCATTTTCTGCCTTTCTCAGCTCCCTGTAAGCCAGCCCCATAGGTTGGCCCGAGCAGGATTTAAATGTGTAAGATTTGGTTCCTCCCACTTGGCCCAGGTTCCCAGATTTGACTTAGAATTAAGTCACACTTCTAAACCTGGATCTGGTTCAAGGGACCCCTGAACTCCAAGTCTCTGAGCTGAGACACAGAAGAGAAAGAGACAGGGAGGGTGAGTCCTGATTATTCTCGGCCAACATGGCTGGAGCCATAGGTGGCTGGCCTTGCCTAGACTTTCCCTACTTGGTGCTGAACAAGTTCCCCTGCCTGCTTTTCAGGCTTTGTCTTCCTTTTGAATGTCCAGAACTTTGCAGTCAAATCAAGTCCATTTTGATGGGCATCTGACACCAGGCCTCTTTCTTACTCAAAGCAGTTAATGTCACGGCACATGCCCCGCCCTCTAGGAGGCTCCTTAACGGCATCCCTTGGACTTGTGCAGTGCGTAACAAGCACAGCCATCCATGGCAATCCTGTTAACACTTAACAAACCACTTTCCAAATCAAATCCTGACCTGTGTCCCCAATTTCACACAATCGGCCTTTCCTCCGTGCTGCCTCGTGGGTGATTGGTTCTGGCCTGGGTTTCCTGCTGTTTTACCTGATAGCCTGATTAGGCCTTCTCATGCCCCTAGCTTGTGAAAATTAATCAGAGACTACTCCTGTCAGTCACTGTGACTGGACACCCAGCTGCCCTTATTGACTCATCCTCAAATGCTGGCAGAGGCCCCCAAGCCTGGGACACACGTAATGCAAAGGTCAGAAACTCACAGACTACTCATTTATTCACCATGTGCCACTGGGTGCCTCCGCTGTGCCAGCCTCCAGCTACTTGTCAGGAAGAAAGTGTCAAGCTTTAATAAACCATCACTCACATTTCTGAGTCATCGCTTTCATAATTTTTAGCTTTCAGAAAGTTTTAATGAAATTAATAGCACTTTCGTAAACTTTTAGCTCGTGACAAGTGGAGCAGCAACTAAACGGAACTTGGCTTAAATGCTGCCTTAATGAACAAATCCACATTTTAAAAAGTCAGGAAGCCACACTATGGAAAAGTATTCAGCAATACAGTGAGCAAAGAGTTAATGCAGGCAACATTTGGATGAACCCCAAAGAACCTCAAAGAAATTACCGTAGTTCCCTCTTATTCTTGGGAGATGTGTTTGGAGACCTTCAGCGGACGCCTGAAACTGTGGATCGTACTGAACCTTATGTACCATGCTATTTCATGTATAATTTAGGCTCAGTGCTCTTGCATTCTTGAGCCATTATTAAGTAAAATAAGGGTTATCTGAACATGAGAACATGACACTGCAACAGTCTATCTGCTAAGCAAGACAGCTAATAAGCCACTGGCAGGGAGACGGAATCTACAGTGTGAATATCGTAGACAAAGGGATGATTACGCAATATGTTATCACACTACTCAAAACAGTGCGCAATTGGAAACTTAAGCATTATTTCTGAAATTTTCCATTTAATACAGTATTTTCAGACAACAGTTGACCACAGGTAACTGAAACCATGGAAGGTAAAACAACAGATAAGGGCTCAACTGCTATAACCACATGAGAGAGCCGGTGCCAGGTCCGGCCCCTCGTATACATGGCAGGCCTGCTGATCTCCCCACTCATCCATCCATCCATTTGTTAATATAAGAAGAATGGCACTCGAGAAAATTTTCTCTAATTATGTTGGATTTACTCAGGACAAGAAATAAGGATTATGATCTGGAGTGCATGGAACAGCAAGACATCAGTACATCCAGTGAGGGAAGCATAAGGAGAGCTTTTATTAGCAAAAAGAGACCTACATAAGCTGCTTGTAAGCAGACGTCACTGCTTTCAGAGGTTCGAAGCAGAGTTGCTGTCATTCCCTCGGCGGAGATGCTGTCACTGGGAAAGTGTTCCTCTGAGAACATCTTTGCTGAGTTACTGGAGTCCTAAAGGATATCTATGGGGTCAATGTCACTTGAGAGTATAAAAAAAACTTTTTAAAAATATCTAGTGATAAATTGTATCAAAGCAGATGATATACGAAGGATGAGAAAGGGTCTTTAGACATTCTTTGTCTTACCTCAAACAGGTAAGCATGAGCCTCCTCTCCATCTGGCCTTTCTGGCCCTATTTTGTCTGGGTCTGACAAAAGTGATTGATCCTGGTGTCTTCAGCTTTCACACATGCATCCCGGTGGGAGAGGGGTGTTTAACGAAATCCTGGTATGAGGTGGCAGCAAGGAATTCAGAGCAACACGCTGCTGGTTTCCGTAAAATTTCTGCCTCCTTCTGTGAATGTCTCAGAGCTAGGTCTACCTTCTCTACCACAATGTGCAAGGAATAAACACAAAACTGTTGAGTCACATTCCCCAGACCTTCTGATCCATTTTCCTGGTATTTGTGGTTTTAGTTATCCTCCACCCTGCTACCACCATCAGCTACCGAAAATGTCCAAATTCGCCTGCTAGCCTGCCTTCAAATCCTTTGGGAATGGGCGGGGAATGCCCAAGAAAACTTTGTTGATACATCTGAAGGAGATGCCTCCACAAATGATAGAATGAAAGACTGGCACAAACCAGGTCAGGGAAGCTACTGCCATGTGAATTATAACATCTCCAGTTCTGCAACACCTTCTTTTCATTAAAAAATGCCAGGTGTCGGCCGGGCGCAGTGGCTCACGCCTGTAATCCCAGCACTTTGGGAGGCCGAGGCGGGTGGATCATGAGGTCAAGAGATCGAGACCATCCTGGTTGAAATGGTGAAACCCCGTCTCTACTAAAGATACAAAAAATTAGCTGGGCATGGTGGCGCGTGCCTGTAGTCCCAGCTACTCGGGAGGCTGGGGCAGGAGAATTGCCTGAACCCAGGAGGCGGAGGTTGCGGTGAGCTGAGATCGCGCCATTGCACTCCAGCCTGGGTAACAAGAGCGAAACTCCGTCTCAAAAAAAAAAATGGCAGGAGTCAGGCAAAATTGGGGGTCAGAGAGTTAAAGTCAAGATGCTGAAGGAGGCTGGGAGCCTTGGCTCACATCTGTATCCCAGCACTTAGATCAAGGCAGGTGAATCAGTTGAGGCCAGGAGTTTGAGACAACATGGCAAAAACACTTTCCCTATTTAAAATACAAAAATTAGCCAGGTGTGGTGGCACATGCCTGTAATCCCAGCTACTCAGGAGGTCAAGGCAGGAGAATTGCTTGAACCCAGGAGGCAGATGTTGCAGTGAGACAGAATCATGCCACTGTACTGTATCCTGGGTGACAAAACAAGACTGTCACAATCCCAACCCCCCCCCCCACACACACACAAGGACCTAGCAAGATCACCTAGAATAATGAAAAACTCATTCCAGGGATTCAAGCTGAATTAGGAGCAGAAAAGGCCGATGTGGGAAGTGTCACTTGCTGAGCAGGGATAGTTCTTTCTGCTGGCTTTTTATGGCTCATTCATGCATGTGGTGTTTCTACCTTAAGCAAATATTAAAACTCAGCCTTTGGTGGGAAGTACCAGCCAGGTGGCTCTGATGTCTACCCGTCATTTCTTTACGCCCTACCCCCAAAGCCATCTCCACCTTGCAAATTCTTTTGTTCTTTGTATTCTTTAGTATTGCTATTTTATTCATTATATCTTATCCAATGCTTGGAAGTGTGCGTGTATGTGTGTGTTTATGTATGTGTGTGTATGTATATGTGTGTATATGTATGTGTGTATGTATATGTGTGTATGTGTGTGTACATGTATGTGTGTATGTATATGTGTATATGTATGTGTGTATGTATATGTATGTGTGTGTATATGTGTGTATATGTATGTGTGTATGTATATATTTGTATATGTATATGTGTGTATATGTATGTGTGTGTTTATGTATGCATGTATATGTATGTGTTTGTGTGTATATGTGTGCATGTATATATGTATGTGTGTATGTATATGTGTGTATATGTACATGTGTATGTATATGTGTGTATATGTATGTGTGTGTATGTATATGTGTGTTTATGTATGTGTGTATGTATATGTATGTGTGTGTTTATGTATATGTGTATGTATATGTGTGTATATGTACGTGTGTATGTATATGTGTGTATATGTATGTGTGTTTATGTATATGTGTGTATATGTATGTGTGTTTATGTATATGTGTGTATATGTATGTGTGTATGTATATGTGTGTATGTATATGTATGTGTGTGTATATGTGTGTATATGTATGTGTGTATGTATATGTTTGTATATGTATGTGTGTGTTTATGTATGTGTGTGTTTATGTATGCATGTATATGTGTGTGTTTGTGTGTATATGTGTGCATGTATATATGTATGTGTGTATGTATATGTGTATATATATGTGTGTATGTGTATGTGTGTATGTGTGTATGTATATGTGTGTATATGTATGTGTGTGTTTATGTATGTGTGTGTGTATATGTGTGTTTATGTATGTGTGTAGGTATATGTGTGTATATGTACGTGTGTATGTATATGTGTGTTTATGTATGTGTGTATATGTATGTGTGTATGTATATGTGTGTATATGTATGTGTGTGTTTATGTATGCATGTATATGTATGTGTTTGTGTGTATATGTGTGTATGTATATGTGTATATATGTATGTGTGTATATATGTGTGTATGTATATGTGTGTATGTGTGTGTATGTATATGTGTGTATATGTGTATGCATGTGTGTATATGTGTGTGTATTATATGTGTGTATGTATATGTGTGTATATGTGTGTAATGTGTGTATATGTATATGTGTGTATATATATGTGTGTATGTATATGTGTGTGTTTATGTGTATGTATATGTGTGTATGTGTGTATGTAATGTGTGTATATGTATGTATGTATATGTGTGTATGTATGTGTGTATATGTGTGTTTATGTGTATGTATATGTGTGTGTGTAATGTGTGTATATGTATGTATGTATATGTGTGTATGTATGTATGTATGTGTGTATATGTGTGTGTGTATGTATATGTGTGTATATGAATGTGTGCGTGTATGTATATGTGTGTGTATGTGTATGTAATTCATCTGACCTAGTTCTTAATGAAGGTTTACAATGTGGTGGGCACATGCCTAGCTGTTTATCTGGTATTAGCTTATCAGACACTTATGGGAAGGGCATGCTCACTCCACAGCTAGGCAACTGAAGCTCGATAGGTTTGAATGACTTGGGATATGTCACCCAGTCAGCCATGATTGATGGCATGTGGACCTAACCCCTTCACTAGCCTCTTGTGCAACTCTGAAATCCACATTCCCATTCCTCTGCTACAGTTTAGGTTCAAGCCCTTATCATTCCTTACATAAATCATTGAAAAATCCTCCTTGCTTTCCTCACTGTCTCAAGGCAAGTCACTTTTCTACTAAAATGGCTGATTTCTACTAGTTTTAGGTTATTGCTTTTCCTGTTTTCGTTATTCTTTAACCCCAAGTTTTTATTTCCATACAAATACACTCAATGGGTTTTAATTCAGCTGGCTGCTAATTTCACATTCCAGGATAGAGAGGAGTCAGTGATAGCTGCATCCATACAGCATGATATTCAACAGCCACATGTACGTCCTATGCTCTTCTGAACACTGAGCAAGGTGGGAAACCCGGTGAGTGTACCCAGCACAAAGAGCAGGTGGAAAAAGAGCAGGAACAGCAACATTTAAGATCTGGGCCTGGAGAAGGATTTCAACATGTCCTGGAAGAGGGGGAAGTGGAGAGAGGCTTTGTTTGGATGCCTCAGGAGAGGCAAGAGGCATGATTCTGGGATGTGAAGGGAAAACAGGAGCAGGTTGTTAGATGCACTGGAGAGAGAAACGGAGCATGCCTGGTTGGCCCTGCTAAGGAACTTGAACCCTTTTCTGAGAGTCCTAAAGGACTTCACACAGAGAGGCGTGATTAGACCTGCATTTGTTTAAGAGCGCTCTGCTAAAGAACAACCCAAAGGGGCAGCCGGGCATGCAGTGTTCAGAGCAGAGAGTGGTGCCCCGCATGTTACCCAGCTCTGTGGATGTTCTGCTCCTGGCAATGGATTTTAGGCAGAAGAGTGGAATTATTATTTTATCAGAAAACTCCACAGTCCTGTGTTAAAACAAAAGGACTACATTTTCTTAGCAGTTTCAGCAGAAGGATCACCCCTTAGGACATAAGATCAAACCCTCACTCCACTGTAAAATGCCCAACTGGAGCAACAGAAGCAGCCACAGGCCCCCAATCTCCATGTCTGTTGTTTGCCACCCTGGGAGCGAGTGTCAGACAGGTGAAGCCGGGAATGAAAGTGCTCCAGCAGCAGGTGCATTCAGCACAGGTACTCAGTCTATTGCTCCTGCCCCACTTGAATCCAGGGACTGTCCATCCCAGCTTCATACCGGCCTGCCAGGTCCCAGCTGCCAGCAGGCTTCTCAACATCTTCGTTAGAGTCCTGGCAGGATTGGTTTTATTTCAATTAACTGGTGCTCCCTGAGGTCCTTCATGGCCTACGTTCAGTTTGAGAATGATTCCTGTGAGTGGCCGCCCCCTTTCCGGACAGAGGTATCTTTTAGGTACAGATTCTATAAATACTGTTCCCACTTCTCACTAGGTGCCACCTTTTCCATCTGCACTGTGGATTCCTTTTAAAGGACAGCAGTCAAAAGACTGATCTTAGTGAATGAGGAGTGGGAAACGTAAAGAAGGTCACAGCAGAAAAGAATGTGAGGGAAAGGGCTGGGAAGGCAGCTCTAAAACTGGCTTCTCCGAGGTGTGTGCTGGCTGTGTTCCACTGCCCCTCCTGAGAAATCTCTCAGTCTTTGTCTTCTTAACCAAGAGCACAGAGCCACACCAGTGTGGAAGTTCACCTACCACGCTAGGGCATTTCATTTCCATGAGTCATTGGGTTTTCATGTCTATGCTTGCCGTCTGAAAGAACACCAACAATGAGGCAGAGGCACATTTATTATCACTTATAAATTACAAAGAAAAACTTGAGCGGCCTACCTTGAAGGCACAACTGTTTTCAGCAGAACCAGTGGGAAAGGGAGGGTGTTTCAGCCCAAGGCGATCAAACCACTGCATTGCGGAACCTCTGGGCTGAAAGGAAACTTGGTAATCATTTTTCTACCCTCTTTTAGAAGTCCCTATTCAATATTCTTACGGTGTTTAAATGACTGATACCCTCACCAACTTACAAAGTTTTGAAAACCGACTTGCCAGAAAATGCACAATAATTTAAAAAAATATATTAAAAATACAAGAAAGAATCCATCAACCAATTATACAAGTGCCAAAGTAATGGTTTACAGAGGAAGCAGAGTTTTGGCCAGCGTCCATCTGAACTTCCCTGGCAGCCAGACAGAGGTGGGGCACAGCTTCTGTTAGAGATAAAGGGGCTGGCTATTCAAGGGGAAGATTCCCTCCTACTGAGTCTGCCAGGGATGCCTTTGATCCCTGCACCCGTCACAGGGAAACCAGCGGTCACCTGTGTGGCATCTGCCTTCCGCAGCATTTCCACACCGAGTGCTGGAATAGACTCACCTCTGGGTGAAACCGCCCTTGCAGAGTTAACAAGAATTACACACCAAGCTCTAGACAGAAGTATAATTAAGCATTAATCTGCCTGCACTTAGGGCCATTTTCTAGTAGCTGGTTGCTACCGAAGGTCATGTAGCACTAGATACCGACCACCTGCATCCGGGTTGTTCCCATGCTAGAATCATAGTTTCTATTGAAGAATTGCTTAATAGGTTTTTCAGATCCTGAATTCCAGTGGAATGGCTGGTACCAATCAGCATGAAGACCCCGGCAGAGGAGCCCCATCAGCATGGAACCCCCTGAAGAGGAGCCCCATCAGCATGATACACCCTGAAGAGGATATCAATCAGCATGGAACCCCATGAAGAGGAGCCCCATCAGCATGGAACCCCCTGAAGAGAAGCCCCATCAGCGTGGAACCCACTGAGGAGGAGCCCCGTCAGCGTGGAACCCCCTGAAGAGGAGC
>CM052652.1:148789289-148802095 GCA_028533165.1 Leontopithecus rosalia | reverse complement strand
GTGGAACCCCCTGAAGAGGAGCCCCATCAGCGTGGAACCCCCTGAAGAGGAGCCCCATCAGCATGAGGATAAGGTTTCTTCATCTCCTTGACTCATGACCTCACCAGTCAAGGATCTTTGACCCGTCAGGGATCTCCATGCCTCGCCCCACTACTCATCCAAACCCCTTAAAATCCCAAGTTCCAAACTCCTGGAGGAGAAGGATTTGGGGTTTCCTTCTGTCTCCTCATTTGGTGGCTTTACCATTAAACCTCTTTCTCAGCTGCAACTTGCTGACCTGGTGTATTGACTTCTGCGCATCGGGAAACAAAGTGGTCCTGTTTCATGAGTTCTCCTTGACTGAAACCAAGGACAGAGAGAGCTTCCATGGAAACCTGGCTGAGTGAAGGAATTTAACCAAAACTGAGGACAGAGCTGGCGGGGAAGCCTGGCTCAGTGAAGGAAATTAACCAAGGGCCCCAGCTGATTCAAATCAGGGCTTAGACTATCTGGACAAACAGATTAACTAACTGGGTAGTTTTTAAAGGGTCCTCCTGAAGCAGCTACCTCGTCTGGGGTAAATACCCAGGGCTTGTCCTCTCACGCTAAGAAAATTTAGAACAGGGACACACTTGAGGAGTTTAGGAATGGAGGTTTAATAGGCAGAAGAAGTGAGAAAAAGGAAAGAAAACAGCTCTCTCTCTACAGAGAGAGGAGTCTTCCAAGCAGGAAAGATGCCCCAGATTTTATAGCCTGGCTTGAGGAGGAAGCGTCTGATTTATGCAGGGCTCACAGACTGATTCGATCAGGTGTGACGTTTCCATGGATGGGGGTGAAGGTTCCTCACCCCACCCTTATGCAAATGAACTCTCCCCTAGGCCTGCACCATGCCGTCTGCTCCTTCCTGTACACGTGGCTGACAGGGAAGGGAAGATGGCGATGCCATCTTGAACATGCCTAGACCCTAGTTCCTGCCGGTGTTCACCTGTGCAAGCTCCCAGCTTGCTTTTCCACGTCTGCAACTCGGCTTTGCAGGCTGCTCTTTGCTAGAAAATGATTTGAGGCTGCTTTTCATTAAAAAGGAAAAGGCTTGCCGAGGACTCCCATGCGTCTCTATCTGCCTAAGTGATTTCCTCCTAACTCTTAATCAGTCCCAAAAATGTCTTTTCAATCAGGCTTTGTTCGTGTAGCACCAGTCAGTAGTGGGAGGTTGACTGCCCAGGAGAAGCTAGGGCTTGCCCTGAGACCTGGGGCCTGATTCACCTGCTTTAGGAAGCAGGAGATGGGATAGTGAAGCGGAAGTAGGAGCCTGTGAAGGAGCCTGTATAACCTTCTCAGAAAGGTGGGACATCACAGAATGTTTTCACAAAAGTCGTTCTTTGCCTATTCTAAGTACTGAACAGAACCGTCAGTGAAGACTTCGTAGAACATGAATGTGATGGTTACGGCGTAGAAAAAATTTTGACTAGTCATTTTCATGTGCCGGACACCACAGGAAAATCTCAATGATGCTTCTACTGAGAGTCTAATTTTGGAGGACACCATGTCACTTCCTGCTGGAATGAACTCATGGCCGACCAGGAGCATCTCTAGGTAGCTAACCAAGCCTGTACTTTGGAGCTAGTGAACACAGACCCATGGAATGTGGAAGACAGTGGTGAAAATGCTGCCTCAGCCTTAGAATGGCTGACTTGGGTAGTTTTTAAGGCACATGTTAGGTTGCAGGCTCTTCTATTTAATGATATCAATAATATATTTTCGACATGCAAACACTCTGCTTTCTGCAGCAGCGACATCAAGATAGCGTTCCAGATATTAAGATATTTGTCACAAAAGAAGAGCAGGATCCCAGCCCCAGTTCCTCCATCTCAGGTGTGATGGGGCCCATCAGCTGCTTTGCAGCCTCCATTCCAGGATGCAGGCTGCTCTTAACTCTTGGGTCACCGTGCTTACGGAAGCTGCAATAACTAGGCACCTCTTATAACACGGTTTGGTTTAACCTGGACACAGAGACCAAGAGCAAGGAAGGATGGATTAAAGCTACACAAAGTGTTTCTTCAGGGGAAAAGAATATATCAGAGCCATACTATTCACTTTTTTTTTTTTTTTTGAGATGGAGTTTCTCCAGTGCCCAGGCTGGAGTGCAATGGCATGGTCTCGGCTCACTGCAACCTCTGCCTCCCGGGTTCAAGCGATTCTCCTGCCTCAGCCTCCCCAGTAGCTGGGACTACAGGCGCATGCCCCGACATGAGGCTAATTTTTGTATTTTTAGTAGAGATGGGTTTCACTACATTGGTGAGGCGGGTCTCGAACTCATGTCCTCATTATCCACCCACCTTAGCCTCCCAAAGTGCTGGGATTACAGGCATGAGCCACCGTGCCTAGCTGTATTCATGACTTTCTTGCCAAATTCCTTCTCCCTGTGAGCCAGCAGGTCCTTTTCTGGGATTTATTCTCCGGAGATGGGAGGGCTGGAGGTCAGTAGGGACAGAGTCATCATCAGGGACACCAGGGAAAGGAGAGGGAGGAGGAGCCGTGCTGGCCAAATAAAAGGAAAAATGTCTGACATCATTCAATGCAGATAGGTTCCTGCAAGACCACAGAGTGTATGTCTTCCCAGCTGAAGGAAGCAAGCCTGCCCCTGACACCCGCAGGGCTCCAAGCAAGAACATAAATGGAGAACCTCATGCCCCAGGCCCGAATTTAGAGATTATACATCAAAACTGATAAATAGACTCAAACTATGTACTCAAGCTGTTAAATAGACTACATTCTAACCCCTACTATTTCAGGACTGTCTTTATAACAATGCATCAGAAAAATATTTACAAGGCTGAGTGTGTGTGAGTGTGTGTGTGTGTGTTTGTTGTTGTTTGTCTTTTTGAGACAGGGTTTTACTCTGTTGCCCAGGCTGGAGTGCAGTGGTGCAGTCATGGTTCACGGCAGCCTTGCCCTTCTGGGCTCAGGCAGTCCTCCTGCCTCCGCCTACCAAGTGTGTGGGACCACAGGTGTGCATCCCTACGCCTGCCTGATGTTTTCACTTTTTGTGGAGACAGGGTCTTCTTATGTGGCTCAGACTATTCTTGAACGCCTAGGCTCAAGCAGTCTTCCCCTCTTGGCCTTCCAAAGTGCTGGGATTACAGACGTGAGCCACTGCGCACGGCCTGTGGGTTTTATACAACTAAAACATGGCAGTATTTCAAAAATGACCGGATTAAATTCAGAGTATTCTGTTTTTGGATTGTTTCTGTTTAGAGTTTTTGTTTATAGATGAGTAGGAAAATTAAAACACACAGGTGATTCCTACATTATTATATGTTTGGTCTATAAAATGTATTGTTCTTGTGTTCATTTCAGCAAAATCATGAATTGGCTGTTTTACTGTCATCATATAATTCATGGTCTAGCAGTGACGTTGCTGAGATGGGCAGCATATTAAATGTATATGTTGTGGGTGGTAAAAAAACATGTTAAATGTAATTGTATTCAAACTGCTCAAAATTTGCATGCATTTTTATCATAAATGTAAATTACAATAAATACAAAAGTGTATTTTTTGCATTCAAAATTTATATTTCTTTCAAAATATTTAATAATTATTAAAACCTAGTGGCAACAGGAGGCTAGATTGACATCTTAAGTGTCCATGTTTATCTTAATATAGCTAGAGACGGTTGCATATGGGTTAGGGTACACACCTCTATCCGCTCACTCTCTCAGCCAGGAGAGCCTGAAAATGACACTCTGCTTGCAGTGAGCACACCTCGTGCCCAGATCTTGGTTTTGAATGCCATTATCCAACAAAAGGAGAAATGGCTGATCCTAAAACCGCGGCAGAAGATATTCAAAGTGAGCCTAAACCGTCTTGTAGTACCGGAAAGCAAATATGTGCTCAAAAACTAGACAAAAACCACATGCAATGATGCACAAGCACCCAGCACAGGAGATCCCAGTGGGTAATGCTGGGACAACTTGCACGCCGAAATCAAGTAGTCTTGGGTTATTCCCCAAGGTATAAAATAATAAATAAACAAATAACTCCATACTTACGTAAATAGGCGATTGAATAAATTATCAATTGTGTATGAGGAGGCAAACCTCCCATGCGAAGAATTCCAAATAAATTACATTGTTAATGTACCCTAAGGAGAGGGAGCATAAACCTCTACGCCTTTATTGTGAACTGTGTGTGGTGATCTCCTTTCAAAGAGGACAGCATAGAAAGGAGAAGAGAATAGACTTCAGGTAAAGAATCCTGACTAACCTGACCTCAGCTAGGTAATCAGGTTCAATATCAACAATCACAACTCATGTAGAGAGTGTGACGTGATGTGAAGGACATTTCCGAGGTCTTCCTCTTCAAACCCATGATCCCCATCTAAGAATGTCAAAATCAGCTGAATTCCCTTCCATGAGAAACCTGCAGCACACCTGACTAGTACTCCTTCCTATTACCAGGGTCATTACAAGGGAATTCTGAGAAACAATCACAGTTCTGGTCCAGTATACAAGAAGCCTGGAAGCCGTCACTCCTGTCCACGCAAGAAAACCACGGGACAGCTGAGAGTCAACAGCTCTTCTCAGATCCACCAGACAACTGAGGTCACAAGGCAAACTGCCGCCTCCCCTCCTCCAGCCCCAACTGAAAAGATAAGTAGATATGGAGAATCACAGCTTACCAGAGTGGAAGCCCAGGGGCAGAAAACTTCACAATAACTATTACTGGGGTGGGAAAACTTGAACTGTAATTAAACAAATCTTGTCAGTGCGGACAAGCCTGAGAGGTGAACACTACGGGAGGACCCATCTTAGGAGTCCCTCACTCCTTAGCAAGTATTGCCTCCAAGAGCTCTGCCAGGTTTTCACAGTGGCCGTGGGAGAAGTCCCCTGTGCCTGCAGCAGGAAGAGTGGAAAAGGCATTGCTTTAAAGTATACCCAGAGCACTCTGTTCTTAACAAGCCTGCCCCCAAGAGAAACAGTTTTACCTACTGGGGTTTCTCAAAGCCCAGGTGGCCTGGGAAAAGGGAAATATTTAAACTCTGGGCCACTCTGACCTTCCTGTCTTCTCTAAGGAGTGAAGGACTGAGAGGCAGTTTCGAAGGTCACAGCTAGAGGTATGGGATCACCGACAGACAGGCCTAATCATAGGAGTGTCAGATGATTGTCCACACCACACCATGCCACGACATTAACAGGGCTCCCAGAAGATCACAGGGAAATACAACTGAAAGCCCCATGTGACTCAGACCTTATTTAAGAATTCTCAAGACAACAGAGGTGAGAGAGCAAGAACACCCAAGAAATTTTATCCTCAGAGCTCTAGTAACTATAAATGCAGCCTAAACACTAGCTAGGGAAACGTAAGATTTTGCACTAAAGGCCGACTTGCCTCATTCCCTGTTACCCACTACATTATGCCTGGCTTTCAACAATAAATTGAAAAGTGTATTACAAGGCCAAAAACACAGTTTGAAGAGACAGAGCAAGCATCAGAACCTGATTCAGATATGGCACAGACGCTGCCGTGTAGTGTCATGGCGAATATCGTTATTCCTACCCAGTGATTAACGGTGAAACTGGGGTGAATGAGGGGCCAAAGGGCCAGGTAGTTGTTATCCTTTCTGTCATTCATATTCATTCATCTTGGCTTCCGACCACTGTGACCACGGATTAAACATGTATAATACCTATGCCACACCTCCAAACCGCAAAGAATGAAAATCACTGTAAGTTATTAATGGGTGTTCTGTCCTTTTGCTGCATATAATTTTGCTAATTAATCACTTGCTAATTGATCATTTGGTAATCAAGATAGTGTATGAATAGACAAATAGGTCAATGACACAGAATACACAGCCCAGAAATAGACCCACATAAATATAGTCAACTGACCTTTGACAAAGGAGCGAAGGCGGTGTGATGGAGAAAAGAGTCTCTCAATAAACAGCGCTCAAACGACTGGGTATATACATGCAAAAAAGTAAGTCAACACACAGGCCTTACACCCTACGCAAAAATTAACTCAAAATGCATCATAGCCCTAAATGTAACACACAAAATTATAAAACTCCTACAAGATAACATAGCAGAAAATCTAGATACCCTCGATTATGGCAATGACTTTTTATAGATATAAAGGCACAATTTATAAAAGAAAAGCTGATAAGCTGGATGGCATTAAAATTAACTTCTGCTCTGGAAAAGATAATTTCAAGAGAATGAGAAGACTACCCCAAACTAGGAGAAACTATGTGCAGAAGGTGCATCTGCTAAAGGACTGTTACTCAACATGTACCGAGGATTCTCACAGCTAGACAATAGGATGAACAGTCCAATTAAAGAAATGCGCAAAAGACCCGAACCGACAGCTCACCAAAGCCGACGGGCACATAGCAATTAAACATACGAAAAGATGCTCAGCGTCATTTGTCATTAGGAAAACGCAAATTAAAACAGAAATGAGATACCACTACACACTATTGCAGTGGCCAAAATAAATCCAAATCAGTGACACCACCAAATACTGGTGAAGACATGGAGCGACAGGGTCTCCCACTCGCTGCTGGTGGGAGTGCAGATGGTACAGCCACCTTGGAGGACTCCCTGGCACAAAGTTAGACACACTGTCACCCTATGATCCAGCAATTAGGGTTCTTGGTGTTTACTCAAACGAGTTAGAAACTTACGTCCACACAAAACCTGCACACAGATGTTTATGGAAGCTTCACTTATATCTGCCAAAATTTGGAAGTTACTAAAATGTTCCTGAGTAGGTGGATGGAGAAACAAACTGTGGTGCTTCCAGTCAATGAAATATTGTTCAGTAAAACTCTAAAAACAAATGAGTCATCCAGCCTTGAAAAGACACGAAGGAAACTTAAATGCATGTTAGTAATTAAGAGAAGACCATCAGAAGAGGCTACATGCTGCATCAGTGCAATTACATGACATTCTGGCAAAGATAACACTGTGACCACAGCAAAAAGGCAAGTGGTGGCCAAGGCAGGCGCGGAGGGAAGGATGAACGGGTGGAACACTGGGGACTCGGGGGGCGGCAAAAGGACTCTGGTGATGCTCTCATGATGGATACATGTCATTACACATTCACTAACATCCATACAATGTACACGGAAAATGAGCCCTGACGTAAGCTGTGGACTTGCGGTGGTGATTACGTGCATCCAGTTGTAACACACCTGCACTCCGGTGTGGAAAGTGGGTCACGGGGGAAGCGGCAGGACAAAGGGCAGGGGTACCTGGGAATTCTCTGTACTTGATACTCTAGAAACCTCTAAAATATAAAGTTTACCAATTTCTTTTTTTAAAAAAGCATAGATTCCTCTCCTGGTAGAGTGACCCACTTTGGCATTTTCTTAGACTTTTCTGCAGGTAAGAATTATCTGGGATGCTTATAAAAAGTCAGATTTCTGGGTTTTGCATAGACCAATGGAAGCTCCAGAGAAGAGACCTGAAAATCCACATCTTTCACGAACTCCCAAAGGCAGTGCTTATCAGCTGGAAACTTTGGGAAATGTCACTTTATTCTAAACATGAACTTCGCTAGACAAAAGGATTTTTTTTTCACTTTCTAGTATTGAGTAATGAAAATACTCTCAAAGACATTCTCATTCCCTCCTTATCTGGACCTCCTGAAGGACAATCAGTGGACATATGTCTCCTTGAAAACTGGTGACCATGTAGGAAAATCACACCTCTCCCCAGCATTCTGAGCACATGGAGAGCTGAGGCACTGTTGCTGAATCAATGACAATCACTGTTGCTGGATGATCTGTTTGTCATCATCCACTCATGACCAGGTAAGGAGTGGGAGCACTCCACACCAGTGAGGGAAGGCAGGTGTGCTTCATTTCCATGGGGACAGACTGGCTGTGCCAGGCAGCCCCCCATATGGACAGCATCCTTAATTTTTCTCTGATGAAGAAGATGCAATGCCAGTGCTTTGGAAGGCCAGGGTGAGAGGATCAGTTAAGGCTAGCAGTTCAAGACCAGCCCAGGTGACATAGGGAGACCTCTTTTAAAAAAAAAAAAAAAAAGCTGGGCATGGTGGTGCTTGTAGTCCCAGCTACTTGGGAGGCTGCGGTGGGAGGATCGCTTGAGCCCAGGAGTTGGAGGCTGCAGTGAGCTGTGATTGCGCCATTGCACTCCAGCCTGGGTTGACAGAACAAGACCCAGTCTTTAAATAATGATAATAATACACGCATACTCCAAGTCTAGTATAAACACGATTAGCATCCTTTTCTGTCTGCTCCGTCTCAGTGATTTGGAAGAGGAAACTCAGGGACTGTTTTTGTTTGTTCCTCATCAAAGCAAAAATCCTAAAATATCGGGCCCGAAATAGGAAGGCAAGCCCAGCTATCCTTTTGGGAACCAAACCTCCCCTTTGGATGTTTGAGAAAAGGGGCCTTGAAGAGACTGAACCTCCTTCCAATATTAGACGAGAAGGGGAAGGGGCAGCTACTCCACTCGGGAGGAAGTTCAAAGAGGTCCTCACAGACCCTCTCCGGTACCCAGTGGAGAGAGCACCTGTGTGCAGAGCCGCCTCCTGACCAAGGATAGCCGAGATCTGTCCTCACTCATGTGCCCTAACACAAAGTTCACAGGACTATCCCACGAAAATGTCCTCCTTTCCAGATCCCTTAGGCCCCTATTCTCAGTTACTCAGCACTTCGGGATCTCCTCTCTCTATGGACTGTGTAGTAAGGGGGGCTGGGACCCCACCTCTCTTTCCCATCTGTGTTTAGAATCTGTGTAAAATCAAGGGACTCAGTAATGAGTAAGATTCTAGAATCTCAGGGCTGCAGAGGACCATGGATCACTTCCACTCAAACCTCCACTTTTAACAAATAAGAAAACATGTATTGATTAAGTGGAATGAAAATCAAACCTTGCAGCAGTCAAGATTTCTTTAAGGAGAATCCTACTCAGAAGAAAGGTATGGGATATGACTGATAAAATAAAAGCTAAATAAAAACTGGTAAGTGCTTCTCTGAGCAGTTGGCCAGTGCTAACTTTGTGCTGAGTATTTCTAATTGTTTTGCATATACTAACTCATTAGTACATAATTCTACAAAGTGCTCCATGAAGTAGGAAATTTTATTATCTCCCCTTTACACAGGTGGAAATTGATGCACAGAGAAGGTGAACAACCCGCCCAAGATCACAGAGCGAAGAAGTGACAGAACCGGGATGTGAATGAGCCTCCCAGATGAACCCGGGCTCCTAATCAGAAGCTGGAGGCTTTTAGCTGGAGCTTTAAAGACGCAAAGAATAGTAGGACTCAAGACAGAAGGTGAGAGGGAGGGGAGGGCACCCAACACACCAGGACCAGCATAACAGCCGGCACCCAGCAGGGTGTTTGCTGTATGTTATCCTTCCAGGCTGGTCATGGTGTGTCCAAGGAGCCAAGTTCAAACAAATGTGCTCATTTATTTAACCCCATTAATAGAGTTCTGGAAGCTCTGATGAGAGAAAGACCAAAGAAACAGGTCCGATCTTGCTCCTATGGGTCTGCAGTCCCAGTGGGAGAGAGACATGGACCAATTTCCACCTAAATTCACATGAAAAGGTGTCTGCGGCCAGAGCAGGAAGGAAGCACATACCAGGAGGCCTGGTGATGGGCAGGACGGGCTCCCTGAAGACTGCTGCTGGAGCTGAGATATGAAAAAGGAGGAAAAGGTACTAACCAGGCAGTGGGAGGGGACAAGAGCCAGGCACTCAGTAGGAAAAGTAGCTGGCCAGGGATGGCCAAGGTGAGAGGAGAGGGGGTGGGGTCAAGAACGGAGTTGCCTCTTGAAACGATCCTCCTGACTGCAGGGAAAAGAATGGACATCCTCTCAAAGGCAGGAGGGTAGACAGAGCGCTTGCCTGATGTTCTTAGCCCTCTTTGTTGGGCAGCCCATGTGACCATCTCCCATACAGCTCTTTATGCAAAGACACCAGCTATCTGTATAGAGCATGCACAACTGCTCAACTAACAATCTTTAACCAGGAAATTAACAAGAATGACAGAACCTTAGAGATTTCCAGTCCAACCTAATAACACTCTAGGCTGGCTCAATCCAAAATAGCTGTTAGCCACATGTGGATAGTCCAGACAAAATATAAACTATCTGATTAATTTTTATATCGATTACATGTTGACATGCTAATATTTGGATATATTCAGCTAAATTTCATTTACCTTTTACAACGTGGAAAAAAAAGCACATGGTGTGGGGTGGTTAGGCTTCTGGGAACATGTGATGGGTAGAATGTGGCCCTGCCCCCAGGCTCTGGACATGGACCACTGTGGACACCTGCGTCTTCTAGGAGCCCATCTCTTACCAAATGTCTCTGACGGCACCTGCAGTCATCAGGAGAAGTAATTACCAGCATAGAAAAAAGGACATGCTTGAGATCCCTAAACCACATTGTTCTCGATGACATTGCTCAGACTCTTCACAATTAGTATGCCAGGCTGCTCACTGCTCAGTGTGTCTCACAGATGACAAGAGCTGCCAAATGAAGGTGTGTTTGCCACCTCTCTTGGAATTTCAGTGGCTTCTGTGTTCTATGCCTTATGAGTTCATAGTTCTATGAACATGTCTAGTTCCATCACTAAGATAAGGAAAATTCCCCAAACATGGCACTCATCCACCAAAATCCCCCCCAAAGTGCTGCGTTCGCTTGCTCGGGTGACTATCTTCAGGAATGGCTCAAATTTTCATGTCACAGATAAAAGGAGGACAGTTCCTCCAGGTCATCCACTCATATATTGCTTGTGTTGATGAGCTGGCTTTCCTTAAAAGGTTTTCAGGCGGGAAAATAATGTTCCTATTCTAAGCTACTTTCCCTCAGTCATTATCCTTTGCATTAGTTCTTCTTCTTTCCAGCAAAGCCCATGATTAAACTGTGGTCACCTAGGTTACCTCTGGACACAGAAGTCACTCGTGTGGGCCAGAGACGGCCAAGGTGAGAGGAGAGGGGATGGGGTCAAGAACGGAGTTGCCTCTTCCCAACCAGGGTGCCCGGTTGGGATATGGCCAACAGGGCACCCTGGCCACAGGTGTCCCCGCTGAAGCCAGGAAACACACCACACAAGTCCTTCAATAATGTGAAGTTATTTCTTGCATGCCCCCTATTTTAAAAGTAAATACCTAGAAATGAGATGCATTTATTGAGCAAACGCTAATATAGAATATTACCTCAAGCACTATTTTAACCACTTTAAAACTATTAAGTGATCTAGCCTTTCTGATAACCCTCCGAGACCCAGGGAAGCCATGTAACTCATCCAAAGCCACCCAGCTGGAGAGCCGAGCCCCGTGGCTCTGAGCCTGGGCCTGCAGTCCGCTATCTCTGCCTGATACTCTCACAGTAATGGGTGTACTGGCTGACATTTCCATCTCAGTGGGGCAGCCACAGAAAGGGGAGAAATGATGATAAACGAGAAAAAGGACCCAACCTTTGTCAAGGGCAAGTTCGCCGACCTTGGATGTTTGCCAGGCAGAACGAATCGGAGAAGACTCATGGATTGCTGGTGAAGAAGGGGTGCGAGGCCAGGGGCTTGAACCTTGGCTGTATTTTCCATCTGTGCAAACCGCGGACGTCACTTTCCCTTACATAAAATTACATGAGATTCTTTCAAAGTCTAATTCTCCGACTCTAAACCTCGAATCTAATAACATGATCTTTGTTTGTTAAGAATTCTTTCCATTTGGCTTAATTCTCTGCTCTTTGTGCTGTTCTATAAAAATAAGTTGCAGAGACATTATAGGAATATTAATTTTTCTTTAATACTTAGAAGGCACTTTAGAGTTTCACAGTCCTCAGGGTTATCATTTAAACATCAATTTTCCTTGCTTGGTTGCTAAGCAGAAGACTTCATTAATAGAAACTCGATTTAATAGGTGCCAAACAGCAGAGCGCTTTCTATAATTGGATGGGCCGCAAGTTAGCAACTTCTGAATCTCTGGGTGCCTCATGTCTATGTATTCAGTCCCTTGCAGCCAGGGTATGAGAAGGCCGGGTTGAGTATCCCAGACAGGTGGGCAGGAAGGATACTCACTCACTCTTGCAAATGTATGGGGCAGTGTTGCCCCCCGAGAAACCCTGCTCATCCCTGGATGCAGAATGTGAGGGAAGCCCAGGGGCCTCTCCCCGCCTTATCACTGTGGGTCGGAAACCCATAACCCAGAGACACGCATCCTTCTATGTGGCTCTCCACATTGTGAGTCTCATCTTGTGGTGTGCGCAAGTGAGAGGTTTGTGTGTGCAAATGCACATGTTTGATGATAGACAGAGATAAAAGCAGAACACGTTGATGAAGAAATCTTTGGTTTACGTTCAGTTTATTTATTTATTGCACTTTGGTATATTCTGTTTATGAATAATACGTGCTCATTGCAGAAATTCTGAAAAACACAGAAAAGCTTAAAGAATAAAATAAAGAGCACCATGATCATACTGACCACAGGCATGATACGCGAATACGTAATACATATGTGCATGCATCTCAGTGTCTTTTTGCTCTAGAGCTCAATTTATAGAATTGAGATATTGTTATCTTCTTAATTTACTTATTTTATCCGGAACCACTTCTCATGACAGTCGATTTCCCAAAACTGTAGTTTTTTTTTTTTTTAATTTTTATTGCATTTTAGGTTTTGGGGTACATGTGCAGAACATGCAAGATAGTTGCATAGGTACACACGTGGCAGTGTGTTTTGCTGCCTTCTGCCCCCTCACCCATATTTGGCATTTCTCCCCATGCCATCCCTCCCCTGCTCCCCCCCCCGCTGTCCCTCCCCTATTTCCCCCAATAGACC
>CM052652.1:148695642-148789189 GCA_028533165.1 Leontopithecus rosalia | reverse complement strand
TATATATGGTGTTTCCTTTTCTGTTCTTGTGTCAATTTGCTGAGAATGATGTTCTCCAGAAAAACTGTAGTTTTAAGAGACTAGTAAGCTTTGTATTATGGACATGTCACCATTTAACTTTTTATTGTTGTTTGAAGTTTTACTATTATAAACGTTACTCTAACCATCCTAATATATAAATGTTCCATGTCTCTGTTTCCTTAGGGTAGACATAGGACAGATTTTTAAAAGGAGCATTAATAGATTATATATGGCTTTTGGACCTATAGTTCTTTTTTGGTCCTATTCTTTTTGCATTATACCTTAAGTTCTGGGGTGTGCAGAACGTGCAGCTTTGTTACATAGGTATATACCCGTGCCATGGTGATGTGCTGCATCCATCACCCCGTCATCTAGACCTGTAGTTCTTTATTTTTAACTTGTACCAAATGATGAGTCTGACTGTGAGTGTGGAAATACCTGTGTGTATGTGTGTTTAATATAGAAATGAAGTTAAACACATCCCGTGGTTAAGGAGATGTCTTTGCCTCAGCAGGTGCTTTGGGTCATGCTGTGCCTGAAGGTGTTACTCTGGACATTTCAGTGTAGCCAAGGCTGAGGAAAGGACAGCAGCGGTGGGGCCCCATGGCACATGGGTTCTGGCCAGGGCTTTCTGTGCCATGCAATCAAGACCTCCAAGTCTCCAAGACCTCCAAGCAGGAGAAGCTAGCCAAAGGACACTCGGGTCCTCTGACCCCATCGGATAAAACAGCATAGAAAGCAGGGATATGGCCCTGGGTGGAGCACACAGCTGGCCAGGCATGTGGGAGCCTTGCTCTCCAGCCTGCTTTATGTGAATGCCAGGGACACCAAGAGCTGGAATGTTCCCTGACTTCATGCTCTGTAAGAACAAATACATAGTATATACTGCGAATCCTCTGACCTAGGTAAAGCGGCATCAGACAGGAGTTACTTGACTCAGGAAAGAGATATTCATTTGCCTGAAAATCTGTCTGAAGACTTTACCTCAGTGCCTGTCATCACCTGTCCTACCTGCCGAAGAGCACGTGCTTGCCCAGAAGGCTCACACTGCTTCATCTTCTTTAAACCTGAAGAAACGCCCTGCTGATGTTTACTGGTTAGGCTTCACATGACTTATTAATCAAGTCGTCTTCCTGCTATGCAGGCATTTCAAAGATATCGATATAATGTTCTCCAGAGCAAAAATGCACAGTAAGAAGTCATCAATATTTCAGCAGGCATCTCTTCTTATGACTGAGCTAAGTCACCTGTCCCTGCAGGCACATCGTGCGCATCCATTACCTGCCTCTCCAATCAGTTACAAGGATGCATAGACTGGAGCTCCAGTGACACACAGGTCTGGAGCTGCTCCCAGCTCTGGGGGAGGGAAGAGGTGACAAAGAAATAGATTTTGGAATAAACATTGTACTGAGCCATGCCAGGTCTGCGCCAATGGATGGAATACACAGTGGACACACAGAGCCTTGATCCACAGAGTATATTTCAGTGAGGGAGAAATAGATCTAAAAACGAATCAGAACTCAGTATTCACCCCAGCTAAGAGAGGAGACCCAGGGAAACAGACACAACTCACATTATTCAATAATATATCAGAGAAAACATAAATACCATTAGGAATCTGCTATAGAGCTCAGTTTGGCTTTGAAAGTGAGAGGAGAAGGCTGCTGCTCGGTGCTGGGAGTCAGCCCCTTCAGGGCCAGCCTGACCTGCTCAGAGCCAGATCCAGTGATTCACTGATGCAAGAACACGAAGACCTGGCCACATAGGCCCAACTCTGTACAACCTGAAAGAGCCCATTCCAGCTCCAGAGCACCCTGTGGGGCCCATTCCAGCTCCAGAGCACCCTGTGGGGCCCATTCCAGCTCCAGAGCACCCTGTGGGGCCCATTCCAGCTCCAGAGCACCCTGTGGGGCCAGCCTGTTTCAGGGCTCCACTTCTTCCTCTGCCCAGCTGGCTTCCTGAACCTTCCGCATGAGCTACAGGGGCTCCTTAACAAACAGTCTGCATGCTAAACCCAGTGTGAGAGTCTGCTCACTGCAGCAAAGGCAGAGTGAGGGTGAGGGCCGTTGGGCCAGAGGCAATGGCAGGTAGAACACTTTGCCTGCCAATTAAAATCCGTCGTTGGCATCACCTGGGAGCTTCCACAGAGGGAGACCTCAGCCACGGTTGTTTCCTGTTATGACCCACATGCCTTTCTTTTCCTTTGAGTATAACTGATTCATTGCTCTTCAAATGTAACTGTAGGATTGATTGTTCTCTGCCAAGGGTAGCCCTCTATGCTAAGCCACATTACTGTGCCCCTTGATTTGAAGCCTGTGCTGCGTCCTCACTGAGGCGCTGTAAAAGGCAGCTCAAGTCTCCCAAGTATCAGCCGTCATGACCACGTTGCTTTCAGCTGAAAACTTTGCAGGATGAACTTTACTGTTCAGACCATTCATGAAAATTCAGTTATATCGGCACAGAAAATGGCCTGTGAGTCCATCTATCTGCTATAGTATTTGAAATGAAATAGTCTCCATAGAACTCTGACTGTTTAATATAGTTTTTTTGAGTTCTATTTTTACTTGCTAATTTCAAACTTGTTTTGGACGTGTAATAACCTGTTATTTGTATAATTTAACCATATCTGAGTTATACAATTTATCAAACAACTTCTCTGGCAAATACAATTTTTTTAAGTTGTAGAGAAAATTAAAATTAATCTCGGCCTAAAATTTTTACAATATTCCTGAAGATAAATTGTCATATCCTTTTGTTTCTTGAACCAGAATGGAAAATTATTGGTGAGCACCTTTATGTATCAGAAAGTGGGCTGCCCCACTCAGTTTTTCGGCCTCCTTGCCTCTTCTCCCATTGACAAAGACCAAACTTTAACCAGGCTTCTATGTGTCCTCCTCTCAACCAGGTCTCGACCTTGGCCCCTGAGCTCTTTTAGAAAAAGCCTCCTATATTAGTTTATCACAAATCTCTCCAACCCTGATATCTGATCAAGTGCCTCCCTCTTGATACCTAGGTTCTTGACTAAAAGCAAGAACTCTGTTAAGCTAGTTTACTCTTGAGATATAATCAAGCTCTTCCTGGCAGTTTTCCCCAGTGACCCCTCACTCTGCCTGTTGGAATAAACCCACCGCCATGGCTGCTGAGTTTGGAATTGAGACCCATCTCTTTCCCCCATCGCAGCATCTGGAGGAAAGTCTTCTTGCCAAGTTTAGCAAGTGGCCGGCGCATAATCCCTTTTAACATCTCTTTGCTGAAGCCAGGTTCTCAAGCTCCAGGAGATGTAGGCTTCACGGAGAACCATATCCCTTTCTTTCTGTTGAAGCATATCCACATGTGGCCCAGGCACCCGTGAAGCGGCCTACTCACTGGCACCTCTCCACACCTGCAGAGACTCCATTCATGAGTTTAAGAACAGAGAAATGTAAAGCCAAGCCAGGAAGAGCATTCACTCTTTTGACACAAGTGGGAGAGTCTCCGGGTGGAAACAGACCCAGGCAAATCTCAGAGTGGGTGAGGGTGATGCCCTCTCCTCCTCTTCCTTACTCAGTAGCCTCCCTGATCCAAGCTCTCTCCCCCTTCCTACCTTCCTGCCAATACCTCTGAGGCTGTCAGTGGGCAAACCTGGAGGGTGTGATTCACCCCAGGCTGAAGTCACGGTCCTCTCCTGACAGTCTGCATGTTCAAAGGAAAATAAGGATACAGAAATATTTAACCAACATTCAAGCATGTATTCAGGCCTGAGCAGGTTGGGAAGAGAGTCTTTTCCAAATGATTCAAATCCGGGAGCACAATGGATGGCACAGCGGTTGTCAAAGTGGGTGGCTGGACCAGCAGCGTGATATGGCCTAGGACTTGTGAGAGGCATACCTGCAACCCTACCCAGACCTACTGAATCAGAAGTTCTGCAGACGCAGCCCAGAAATCTGTGTCCCAGGAAACCCTCCAGGGGATTCTGACGGATGCCAAAGTTTGAGAAGCACTGAAGGCATGGTCCAGAGTATGGTCCCCAGCTCCACCCCCAGGTTTGAATTCTGATCCTGCCACTTCCGAATTATGATTCTCCCGGCCACTTCAATAAGCTCTCTGCTTCGTCTTCCTTCCCTGCCACACAGGGACACTGATAACATTTTTCCACAGATAATTAAATGGGTGAATGCATTTGAGACATTTAGAGCAGTGCCTGACTGAATGAATGCTACAACCAGAGGGTTGAACCAGAGGGTGGAAGGGTTGAACCAGAACCATACATATGCATACTCACATACACACACACACACACACACTCACACACACTCACAGACACATACACAGGCACATACACACACATGCACACACACCACAGTGTGCCAAAATGGAAAACGGTCTTGTGAGTTTAACAACAGGCAGAGATAGAAGATAAATAAAAGTCAAGAAGAGAATCGGAGAAAGGCCAGATGCCAAGAGCTTTGTCCAATAGTCTACCCAGAAGGGGTAATAGGAAGCTCCTCCTAGTTGTGGAAGTGGCAGATTAGGTGCAGGGGGAAAGAACTGCACAGCGTTAGCTCTCTCCTCACTCCTAATCTAAGGGGCATAGTCGATGCAGTAATTGGAGACCTGTTGTGATGACAAGCGTAAATTCACGGCACTTGCTATGATTTGAGGCCAGAACATCGTCCTCCCTGGGAAGATCGGGCAGCGATAAAGATACTCTTGATTTGGACTCTAAACTGAGTCGATTATGTTATCAAAGTTTAAGGCTCTGAGCTACATCACACCACCAGGAAGCCAGAGACAGCACTGGGCATGGTTTCCCCCCGTGCTCCAGTTTCTAGGCTTATTTCTGACAAAAGCTTCACTTGTCTCTACTGCTGAGACCCTAAGGGAAGAAAGGACAGGGTTAGGTGCCACCTGGTAGTTTTCAAAAACACTTCTGCAGGTGTTTGGATGTCCACGCCATCCCATGATGTATGCAGACACGGGCTGATTGTCACTTTGCTCATGACCATTAGCACTGTCCCAATTTACAAATGAAGAGACCAGGGCTCAGAAGGTGAAGCGAAATGCTGAGATCCAGTGTCTAAGAGGACACAGGGCCGGGGACCCGACCGTCTGACTGCAGGCTCATGGCCTGCTCCTGCACACGGCTTGCTCCGAAGGCCCTGCAGGCCCAGCCTCAGAGTGGGGATTCGGGTCAGGAATCGTGGTCATGAGCACAAAGAGCTTCCATCTGAAGCCAAACCCTCAGCAAGATGTGGCTTCTCCATCCCTTGCAACGGTGCCAGAAATCAAAATGATGGCAAGAACGGACCCAGGCTGGGGATGTGGGTTTGTGCACGCTGTGGGCGGAGAGTGGAAACTTGGCTGGCGCTGTAGGTCGGGAACACTTGCACTACCTGCACATGTGCTTAAGCACCCCATCCCTGTCCCTCAAATCCACCAAGAGTTACAGTTCCTGTCGTCCTAACCCGCACCCCACTTCATCATTTAGGCCAAGACCGACAAGAATCTCTCAAGAAACACTGTCCGAAACCGTCAACTAAGGGAGAGAAAAAGCCGGTAGTCAATGTCTTCTTAGCAAAGATTGCTCAGAGGATTGAGGAAAAGGCCAGGTGTTAGTTTTCTATTAAATGGGTGAATGCATTTGAGACATTTAGAGCAGTGTCTGACTGAATGAATGCTACAACCAGAGGGTTGAACCAGAGGGTGGAAGGGTTGAACCAGAACCATACATATGCATACACACACACACACACACACACACACACAGTCACAGACACATACACACATACACACATTCACACACACAGTCAGACACATACACAGGCACACATGACCACACATTTAGCAGATTAAAAAAGCACATGATTATCTTAGTTCCTGTGGGTCTGGGGTCCAGGCATAGTTCAGCCACGTCCCGTGGCTTAGGGGCACACAGGTGGTATTAATGCTGCCTGTGGCTGCATTCTCACCTGAGGCTCGACTGGGGAGGGAGCTGCTCTAAGCTCCCATAGGTGTTCACAATTCAGTTCCTTGAGGTGATAGCACTGGGGCTTCAGGCTCTTGCTGACTGTTGGCTGGTAACTGCCCTCCACTCTTATAGGCCACCTGAAGTTCCTTGCCACATGGCCTCTGAGATGGTTTGAATATTTGCCCCACCCAAATCTCATGCTGAATTGTAACCCCCAATGCTGGAGGAGGGGCCTGGTGGGAGGTGATTATGTCATGCGGACAGATTGAGAGATACACTTGACAAAGCTTTCTCTCCTTGCAAGACTCCTGTTTGCTCAATTATAAGATAATCTGAAAATCAAGTCTGACTGCTTGGCCAGCCTGGGTTGGGTGGATTTTAATTATCATGGTTTGGTGCTGTCTTCATGATAGTGACTGGATGAGTTATCTGGGATCTGGTCACTTAAGTGTGTGGCACCTGCCCCTGCCACTCACTCCTGCTTTCACCGTGTGACGCATCGGCTCCTACTTTGCCTTCTGCCTTGAATAAAAGCTTCCTGAGGCCTCCCGATAAGCTGAGCAGATGCTGGCACCATGCTTTCTGTACAGCCTGCAGAACTGTGGCCAATTACACCTCTTTCCTTTACAGATTACCCAGTCTCACATATTTCTTTATAGTAATGCAGGAGTGGTCTAGCACAGAAAATTGGTACTAAGGAGTGGGGCATTGCTATAAAGATACCTGAAAATGTGGACGTGACTTCAGAGCCAGGTAACAGGCAGAGGCTGGAAGAGTTTGAAGGGCTTGGAAGAACAGAGGAAGATAAGGGAGGTTTGGAACTTCCCAGAGACGGGTGGTAACCAAAACACTAACAGTGATACAGACAATGAAGTCCACATTTTCTTAGACCACCGGTCAGGACATGCATGATCTGGCAAAGAAGTTCTCTGTTTCTTTCAAATGTGAGGAGGAGTCTGAAAACGTCACAAAGACAGGAACACTGGGAGGCAGTGACGGTGGGTGAAGGCATCCCGGAGCCTGGCCTCCATGGGCATATTGTCTTCATCTGTGGGTGATAGAAATGATGGCTCTCTCCCTCTTTTATCTTGTTAGGCTAGGTTCAGATCCATATGATAGCCAGCATGTCACTGACGGTAACTTTATATGTCTGCACACACAGCAGGGATACGACATGCCCCAAAGCCCCGTGCATGTCGACTACTCTGTGACCTCACTTACATCATTCCATCGGTCTGGAGAGACACCTTTACCTCCCAGTTCATTCTTCACAAGGCCTTTCCTGATCACCAGGTTCACCCATGTCAAAAGAGTCCCCACCTGAGTTTTCATAGCATGTTTCACTTACATTTATGGAAGCATGATTTTGCATCAGGTGAAGCTTGTTTCACATGTGCCCTGTGAGTTACATTATGAAGTTACATGAAGTAGGGATCATCTCCCTAATGTAATATTTCCAGCACCTGACAAAGGCCGTGATCCATAATAAATGTTTAACAGACATTTGATCAATCAAAGAAAGAATAAATGCACATAAACACCTCTACTTACTCTCAGAATCAAAGAGGTTCAAAGTCAGAGGGAATGTTCTTTAGGACTATCTTTAAATAAGAGAAACAATATACATTGACTTTATGATATTCTCTACCTCACATGGAGACGGTCCTACTGAGGCTTCACATCAATGTTATTTGACAATGACACAGAAGGTGTGTGTTTAAGTCTGATTCCCCTAAAGAGTCAGATGTTTCCTACATGTGTGCATTCACATCCCTTTGTGTCCAGCAAAACACATGAGGGAAATGGTGGCTTGGTGTGGCCAATGTCTACAGGATACAGTGAAGTCACCAGACCATGTGGCATTGTCATGGATGATGCTGGCCCCGGGATCAGAAAGTGGTGTTCCTGTCATTTACTTCCCAATTTACCAGCTTAGAAGTTCTCACTGAGATGGTCTTGACAGTTACTTTGCTACAGTATATTTTGTGATGAGGTCAAGAAGCCAAAGTAACTTATGAAAAGTGAGGTGAGGTCTTAGGGAAAGATGGTTTAGATTTAGCATATCCTTAAGAAAAGGCCAGATTACTGGGTAGTCCCTGCTGATGTGAGCAAATGGGCACTCAGACCTCAAGAGCATCATCAGTAGCTGAGATGCCGTATAGCAAATTCACCCGTGGAGGGGAAGAGTCGGCCACCGGTGGGGCCCTGCGTGGCCCCAGGCCACTTCTCATTCTTCCTCGTCATGTGTTTTGATGCAGTTCTTTTTCCTGCCATGGTACTTCCTGTAGAAACAGACACGTTTCAGCAGCTGTGCACTCTCATCTTCAGGACTCATTAGCATTTTAAGAGCTGTTGACAAAGAACCCAAGTGAAAGGAAACTAGTCTCACAAAGGAACTTCACTAAAGACAGATCTTTGCCGAAGAGTCTCCCCTTCTCTTAGGGCTCACGTGTGGCAGGAAGCCCACAGAACTCATGGCAATTGATCCAACAGGCATGTTTCAAATGGCAGGCAGGTATCTGAGAAAGTCGGTGTGACCACGCTTTAATGTAGCAAGATTTGTCTTTCCACACTTTTGATAACACAATTAGATCAAGCTCATTGGTTCTCAACATTAAAATGATTTTAACACTGGCCCATACACTGAGGTTATGAGTACGAATCCCTGGCTGGCTGCTCAAATGGTCTGGGCGGATCTGGCCCAACTGCTCCCCGATTTCACCTTCATCTGAATGATGACCACGGAGCTCCCTCCACCCACGCTCCAAATCCAAGAAACTTCGAAACTGGAGTCCACTGCGGGGTGTCCACTAACTTCTAGAGAACGGACGTGAAAACCCCCTCAGGGAGCAATGGGAAAGAGAATATTTAAAGGATTTTCCTCATGGCGGCAAAACATCCTTCACTTGCACATTCTTCTTTCACTATTAGGTACAGATTGGCCACAAAAAAGTTAGGGAGAAAACAACAAACTGCATTCCATTAAATTTCTTTCTTCAGGAAATCTTTTGATGAATGAAGGCATTTTTTTAAAAATGAATTTTCTCTACTGTATATAAAAATTATATAAGAAACAAAAATTAATTAGAAAACTGAAAGAGAAATATGTTCCAAGAAAAAAAATGCAGGAAGGAGCTATGTCACATCACTATTGCTGTTCATCTCATTCTACAGAAATTTATTTCTTTCAAGCCATCTCTCAAGGAAAAAGAGAAATCTCAGCATAGTGACTTACAGGGCTACTCTGCTTTCTCTATCACCCAGGGCATGAGAGTTATCACTTCCTAGCATTGAAGACTTTTGCCAGGTGGGCACCTCGAAGATCTGTCTCACGTCCTGCTGCTGAGACACAAGGGCAAGGCCCACAAAACATCCCTGTGTCTCCAGTGAGTCCTGGTGAAAAGGAAGCCAGGCTTCCTTAACCCCATTGCTTTATGTGCTAAATGATTTTTTTCTTAAATCATGAAACGTTCTCCTGTCACTGCTTAAATGTGACTTTCACAACCATGGCAGGTAACTCAGGTATGCTAATCTTCATTTCATTGACAACAAAATGGAATCAGTGCAGAGATATCACTGCGAATGGTGAAGGAAGGATTTCCAAAAGGCTGCTCCTCAGTAACAGCAGTGTGAACATTGGCAAATTTATCGCAATGAACTTTTTCAAAACTCTGCAAATTAACCAAAGGATTATAGCAATCCAAAGGGAGTTACTGAAACAGCAACAGTCAAATAAACAGGCGAGTCTTGGTAATGAAGTGATATTTACTCTTCCCATGCGTCTCTCCCCAGCTGTGTGGTGGCCTTGAAAACATCAGGCTCCCAATCACGGCAGCCGTGAAAAACACCAGCCTAACAGGCACTGAGGGCATGAAATGAATTTTCACCTCCCAGCAAGCCCCACGCCTTGAGAACTGTCATTATGTGACTGGTCTGGAGTTCTCAGGAAACCCCAATGCAGTCCTGTCTTTATCTGACCTGACTCAGAGCTCCCACACTGTGAACAACCTTTCCTCATGGCATTTGTTGAAAACATTTGTAGCAATTATTTACTATCTTTGCCTGAAATGGTGACACAGTTTGAGGAAATAAGAAGCTGATTAAAGAAAAAAAAAACGTAAAAGGAAGAGCTGAGGAAGGAACTGTCTATAGGACACTTTGAAACACTCCAGCACATCCCTGGTAACGTCGAAGGTTATATGCATGTGTGGGGAACAGGTGCATGCCCAGGACCAATCCCTAGACTACAAGCTTTTATCTCTGGCTGACTCCAAAGATATGCGGCCAGGAGATAAAGACTAAGGCAGTGTTGCAAATTGCCTGCCCGAGTGTTGAAACCGTGCCCCAGTGAACACATTTACTCATTCAGCAAAGCCTATGGAACTTACTGACTTCAGACATTTAAAGAAAATTCTGTCTCATCATTAGTTGACCACTGAACTAGCTGAACAAAGACTAGAGGCCACAGAAGACAAGGAATACAGACTTTAGAGAATTACTTCAGGAAAGTCACCAGGCAACAGAAACAACAATCAGAGATAACTGCAAACCTAGGAAAAGAGGGATATGATTTCCAAGTTGTTGCATTACATTATTTAAAATGTCTAATTTTCAAAAACAACAAAAGGAGGCATGCAAAGAGCAAGACAATACGGCCCATTCACAAGAACAAAAAAAGCAGTCAACAGAAACTGTCTCCAAAACCTCAGACAGCAGATTTGCTATTACAAAAAAGACCTTATGCAACTTACTTTAAATATGCTCCAAGAACTTCAGGCAGTTTTGTCTAAAGAAGTAAAGTATAAGAACTATATCTCCCCAGATGAGAATATTGATAAAGAGATACAAGTGATTTTCTAAAAGAAACTAATAATTCTGGAGGTGAAAATCACACTAACTGAAATGAAAAAAATTCACTAAAGACTTTCAAAAGCAAATTGGAGGTGGCGGAAAAATAATTACTTACCTTGAAGATAGAACAATTGAGATGATACAGACCAAGGAATAGAAATAAAAAATAATAAAGAAAAAAGAACAGAGCCCGGGAGACCTGCAGAACCCACACAGCACACCAACATACACGTACAGGGAGCTGCAGAGATAGAAAACAAACAACAGGGGCAGAAAGAATATTCGAAAAAAATAATGACCTTCTCAATCTTATAAAAATGCATGCATCTACATGTCCAAGAAGCACAGTGAATTCCACTTAGGATGAACTCAAAGATATTTATATCAAAACATATTATAATCAAATTTTCCAAAGCCAAGGACAGAGAATCTTGAAAGAAGAAAATTAGAAGTAACTCATTGTATGTGGGACATTCTAATTCAAATTACCAACGGATTTCACAATAGACACCACAGAGGCCAGAAGGTAGTGAGAGGTGCTTTCAAAGTGCTCCAAGGACAAAACAACAAACAAAAAACTGTCAACAAAGAATTCTATAGAGAGAAAAAGCATTCTCCAAATATTAGCAAGAAACTAAGACATACCCAGGTTTATTTTAAAAATGGAGAGATTTTGTTGCTAGACGATTTTTTCTTATAAGAATTGACACAAAAAGAAACCAGTTACAGTAAAAAAAAAAAAAAAACAGGTAAATATAAAGGATAACAATGAAAAAGGGTATTTGTTGAACCATGTCTGTTTATGGAACCTGGAGCTAGGAGAAGCTCCACCTACCCACCTCCACAGTGTGCTTCTTAATTTAAGTGTGCTTTTTAATTTTAATTAAAAACAATGATAGCCACAGTACACTATTTATTAGGCAACTTTGCTGTTAAAAATGCCTGCGGGCTATTTCTATGATATTTTGAAAAAGGGAAACTATAGGCATAGAAAGCAGATCCGTCGGTGCCAGCTGGGGTGGGTCTGGGAAGAGGGGCTGACTACAGGGGCACCAGGGAGCTTCTGAGGTGACGGAAATGTTCTGCGTCTTGATCGTGCTGGTTGTAGGATGGCATCCATTTGTCACAACACACAAAAAAGGGGGAATGATACTGTATGTAAATCATACTCGAACAACCTGACACTAAAAATCAATTGAATCAGTGACATCCTAGGCTGACCTGTGGGTTACAGACAGAGCCAAAAGGGGGACCCAGGTCAGCTGCTGCAATATGATAAAAAGTCTGAGAGTCCAGGACTGCCCACATGCCTACATCCTCCCCAGTCCCCGCAGGAAACAGGCAGCTCCTCCTCTGCCTGTCTGAACAGAAACCTTCATTACCATATGCTGAAACTTTGATGTGAAAGGCTGCCCTCTTATTTCTTAAATCTTATTTCTTAAATCTCTTAAATCTTATTTCTCCTGCAAGTGTGTTATAAATCCTTTTAGGAACTACTTCCTCTAGGGGCTTTCCACTCCAAGAGCAGAAACGAAAACCAAAGACAGATATATTAGTAGCCACATTCTTTAGCAAGAAGTGTCATGTTGGTGCTTTGTGAGATTAGAGAGTTGTGACTGTTAGCACCCTTGCAAAAAGCTTTCTCTTTGATTCATCTAGTTTGCCGATTTGTAGGTTACAGAGCCAGCGGATTCAGAACATCAGGAGGAGGTCTGCTGGGCTCTCAGGTCGTCTAAGAAGACCCAGGAATGAGAAACCACTGGCAGTCCTGGGCACTTAGCTGTCCAGGGGTCCCCAGAGAGATCTGTCAGCAAATTCTATGGGAGATGAGTCAGTCCGGCATGCACGCTTTTCTCCAAAAAGTCACAAAGGCCCTTTGTGCATCCATGGATCATATCTGAGCAACAAAATGTGTGTAGTTAAGGGTAGAGAATGGAAACAGGCAGGTTGTTACTGTGCCCTGTAGGTAGACTTCTCAATACCTGATTTTTTTTTTTTTTTTTTTAGACAGACTTTCGCTCTTGTTACCCAGGCTGGAGTGCAATGGCACAATCTCGGCTCACCAAAACCTCTGCCTCCTGAGTTCAAGCAATTCTCCTGCCTCAGCCTCCCGAGTAGCTGAGACTACAGGTGTGCGCCACCACACACAGTTAATTTCCGTATTTTTGGTAGAGACGCGGTTTCACCGTGTTGACCAGGATGGTCTCAATCTCTTGACCTTGTGATCCACCCGCCTTGGCCTCCCAAAATACCTGATTTTTAAATCAGCATTTTAGCAAACGTAATCACACTTATTATGAGCCTGGCACCATTCTATGTGTTTTACAGCTATTAAGCCTTAGTCCATTGAAAATAGTGTCTATGGAGTAGGTAATATCATCTCCATATTTAAAATCATGGAAACTGAGGCACAAGATGGGCAAGAAACTTCCAAAATCACCAAGGTAGTAAGGAGCAATGCCAGGACTTAAATCCAGTCAATCCGGCTCTGGCGCCCTGCTCTTGACTGATGTATGCTTGTCTTCCATGTTCACATCAAAGGGCTTCATATATTCATATGTTCATAGATAGTTCAGGTAGATAATTATCAAGATGGATAGATAGGAAGTGTTTATGTACGAATGGATGTAGGATGAAGAAAGAGGGAAGGATGAGGGATAAAGGATGGATGGAAACATGAATCGATGGATGAATGGATGAGTTCATATACATGAATGCAACAAGAGAGGGAAGGAGGAAGAAAGAAGTGGAGGAAGAAGGAAGGAAATAGGGATGGATACAGGGAGTGAGGGATAGAAGGAAGCAGAAAAGGAGATGGAGGAAAAAGGGGAGGGAGAAGTTTATGGATGGGTGGGTAGACGGCAGCACTGAGGGAGCAGGTGATGGACAGATGGAGGGATAAATAGAAAGATCAATTTTAAGGTTAAATATTTACTTCTTGGGTGTTTTTTTTTTTTACCTCAGTGTATGAAAACACAAGATTCTGCAGCAAATAACAAAACTCTATTTGCAGCAAGTAACAAGGCTAAGCATTTACAAATTTAGGCATTATTTTTTTAATTTGGTCTCAATGATTTTGAAGCTACCAAAAAGGCCCTTCATGAATATGCATTTTTAAGAGGAGAGAGGAGGAGGAAAAGAAGAAGACGCCAACCCAAAGAATTGTCCCTAATTCCACCAGTAATTAAACTCCAGATATACTAATGCCCACATTATTTAGCAACCCAGGCCCCAGGTCAGTGGTCCCCGATCTTTTTGGCACCAGGGACCGGTTTCATGAAGACAATTTTTCTATGAACTGGTGGGCAGAGAATGGTTTGGGGATGAGTAAAGCACATTACATTTATTGTGCATTTTATTTCTATTAGTATGAAATTGTAATATGTAATGAAATAATTATACAACTCACCATAATGTAGAATAAGGGGATCCTGAGCTTATTTCCCTGCAACTAGATGGTCCCATCTGCAGGTGATGGAAGAGAGTGACAGATCATCAGGCACCAGATTCTCCTCAGGAGCATGCGATCTACATCCCTCCCACGTGCACTTCACAGTAGGGTTTGCAGTCTCATGAGAATCAAATGTCACTGCTGGTCTGACAGGAGGTGACTCTCAGGTGGTGATGCGGGCAACGGGGAGCAGCTGTAAACACAGATGAAGCTTTGCACACTCACCCACTGCTCACCTCCTGTTGTGCAGCCCAGTCTCTAACAGGCCAGGGATTGGTACTAGTCCATGGCCCAGGGTTTGGGGACTCTGCTCTAGTTCACAAGAATGAGCTGTGGATGCTAAAAGCATATTGAAACGTTTTTAAAGCCAAGATGAGGATTTAGGGTCTGAGAAGAAATGACCAAGCCAGGAGAGAGGAGGGAGACTCTTGGCTCAATATCCAGCTCCCATCAAGCAAGCCCCTCATCCTGACAAGATAGTGTTGGGGAAACAGAAGAGAGACATTGGGAAATGGAAAGGGAATTAAATGAACCTTCATCTAGCCATATTTCTGATGAGCAGCATGGCAGAAGCTGATATTCACCCGTAGGTGGACACCTGGGAACAGTAACTCCTATTTGACCCTCAAGTGGTAATTTTAATACACATTAAGCTGTAGATTATACACTCTTCTTCTATACAAGGAAACCATGTTATTGTTGGCCTATTCAAACGCTGCTTCAGCTGCTAAAAACCATTCAGGGATACCTCTATCTTTAGAAGACTCAGAAGATTATGTATACTCTAACCAAAAAGGGTAATGATTTAAATTATGTGGAATATTAAAGTATATCTGTTCTATCAATTAGCTTCTGCTATGTAACAAATTACCCCAAAATTAGCAGCTTAAGGGAACAATAGTTTTTTAGCTTGTGATTCTGTGAGTCAGTAGGTAACTCTTCCAGTCTGAGCTGGCGTGGATGCATCTTTGTGGTCAGTGAAGGAGCCGACTCACGGCTGAATAACCCAGGGTGAACTTGCTCACATACCTGGCACACTGAGGGCCAGGGCATAGGGGTGACCAGGCCATATGCCCCTCACCATCCAACAAGCTAGCCCAGGCTTCTTCAAACAGCAGCAGCTGAAGGGCTCCAGATCTGCAAGATGAGAAGTCCCAGTGCACAGAGCCTTCCAAAGCCCTGCTCATGTCACCTTAGTGTCCTATTGGCCAAAGTAAGTCACAGAGCCAACCTAGACTTAAGGGAGAGAGAAAGGACTCTGTGTCTTGATGGGAGGAGCGAGGTCACACTGTAAGCAGAGGAAGGCACACAGGAGGATCTGTAGCTATTTTATAATCTGCACACACACCAGCGATACATGTATTTTTTGTATGTACACATATTTATAATCTGCACACACACAGTGATACACATATTATTTGTATGTACACATATGCAGATTAGATTCAATATCAAGTCATCTGACTCTCTCAGTTCCAGTGGATTTTATAGAGTTATAGAACCCAACTGAAAATCTGAAGGACTCTTCGTGTCTTCTCTTTTAAAGAAGTGTATGCATATTAGCATGTTATTTCTCTCGAATGCCAGTCAGCAAATTGAGAAACGTGAAGCAACCAGTCTGTATTCCTAGAAAATGTCAAGGTCAGAAGACAGAGAGACCAGGAATCTTCCAGATGAAAAGACACTAAAGAGGCACCAACTACATGCGGTACGGGACCCTAGAATGTGGTCTGGATCTGGAAGAAAAAATAGCTAGAAAAGACGATGTGGAGGCTGAATAATGGCCCGGCCACATGCCGCATCCTGATCCCAGAGTATGTGAATGGTTCCTTTACACGGCAAAAGGGATTTTGCAGTTGTGATGAAGTTAACCCTAAAATGGGAGATTATGCTGGATAATCCAGGGGTGGGAGCATCTAAATGTTATCACAGGTTTTCTTATGAGAAGGAGGCGGCAGAGTCCCAGGTGAAGAAGGTAGTGTGACAACAGGAGCCCAAGGCTGGAGTGAGCTGAGCATGAAGAGAGGAGCCAGGGAATGCGGGCAGCCTGCAGGGGCCGGGGAAGGCGGGGACGAAGGGACTCTCCCCTGAAGGCTGCGGAAGGAACCCGGTCTGGCCAACACCTTGATTTGAGTCTTCTGACCTTCAGAAGCGAATCAGAATAAATAAGTCCTGTAAGCCACTAAGTTTGTGGTAATTTATTACAGCAGCCATGGGAAACTAGTACAGATATTGCTGGCAACTGGCAAAATGTGCATATGGGCTGCGGGTGAGATTAAATTTGCAGTATTAAATTTACTGATTTCGATAAGTATACTGTATTTATGTTAGAAAATTTCCTTATTTTTAGAAGCTACATTCTGAAGTCACTAAGGGTAAATAGATACAAAGTTTCCAAATCAGTTTCCAACGACTTAGGGAAAAAATGCATACATATATATGCACACACACACACATGCATCTATATAATGGCTATTCATGTAACAGATCAAATACATACATGGTTACATAATAAACATATCTACAACTTTATGGAATATAAATACACACATCTTATACAAGAATGCACACAAACATAGAAATACATATTTTTTACATCTTGTACATAAAAGGCATATTTATATATTATACAAAAATATAAATAAAAACATGTTTACATATTTTATTTATATATTTATCAAGAAAATGATAACGTTGATGAAACAAAATGTAAACAATTGGAAAACGTGGATATAACGGAAGTCGTTTTTCTTAGTCTTGCAATTTTTCTGCAAATTTGAATTATATCAATATGAAATGTTACAAATTAGAAAAAAGATTCCAGGATTTATAAGTGGCCTAAAGGCCAACCCAGAACCTCAGCTCACAGACTCGTGGCCTTCATGTGGGATGTGGAAGTGAAGAATAACATAACACTTTGAAATATCAACATCTGCCCACACGTTGAAGGGAGCAGGTGCCCTTACGGGATGGGATGGTTATGTGGCTATTCTCCGGTTTTTATCCTCAGAGTACACCAAGCCTCAGTGCGCAGAACTCTGTTCCTCCTTCCAAACTGCAGCCCAGGTGAACTTTCTGGACCCATTTGCCAGAGGGTGGGTGGAGCCTGCTTGAATTCAGAGGCTCTTCTCCCCTCGCCCAGGCTCCACTCTCCCCTCTGAAGGAGGCAGCGATCCTGAGCTCCCCTGCTAAGGGCTGTGCGTCCTCCGGCACCACACTGTGGAGATGCTCCTTGTGATCGGCGAGAGTAAGGATTCCTGGATGGAGCTCAGCGTAGCCTGCAGACCCCTGGAAAGAAGGGTTATGAGTGGGGTGGGCACCAGAGGAGAGCAGGTATGCAAGAGCTGGGCTAGGAAGCCTCTGGAACCCCATTGCTTGGAGCTTATATAATTGCTGGGTTTCACTTGTAATGCTTTTTCCTCTAAATACTGAACTTCTTGAGGGAAAAAGCACCGTCTTGCACTTCCTTTGCAAACCTCACAGCACTTTCCATAACATGAAACAGCAAATATTTGTACATGAAATTAGAAACCTATAAGAGATCATGATGTACAAAAATATGCAGTTTCTTAACAACCATATAAAGAAAAAATAATACAGTTGTTGGGAATGTAACGTTTTATCTTATTTAGTTCTTGGAATAACGAGAAATCACACTATGCCTCTGAGAACACTGTTGTAACGGGGAATTTTTCCTGGTTATGATTTTTGTTTTTAATTTCAGAATTCATGAATTCTAATAAAGATGGAGAAATGGCATCTTAGTTTTCAGGCATAATCACCAGCTCTACGTTTTCAAGTCTTAGCCTTTTTCATGTGTACCATATTTTATTCATCCAGCAGCTCCTTCTCTCCATTACCGAATGGCGTATTTTATAATTGTGGACAATTACTGTAAATGGTTGTTATCCACATCAAGAATAAAGCAGCAGCAGAAGGAAATAGAGCCTTGTTATAAATTAAGTAAATAGGCCGGGCATTGTGGCTCATGCCTGTAATCCCAGCACTTTGGAAGGTCAAGGTGGGCAGATCACTTGAGGTCAGGAGTTCGAGACCAGCCTGGCCACCATGATGAAACCCCATCTTTACTAAAAATTACTAGAATTAAATTTAATTTAATTAAAATTAATTAAATTTACTAGAAATTAGCTGGTTATGGTGGCAGGTACCTAATCCCAGCTACTCGAGAGGCCAAGGCTGGAGAATTGCTTGAACCTGGGAGGTGGAGCCTGCAGTGAGCCAAGATCACGCCACAGCACTCCAGCCTGGGCAACAGAGTGAGGCTTGGTCTCCAAAAAAAAAAAAAGGAAAAGAAAAGAAAAAGAAATTAAGTAAATATGAAAAAAACAAATGTTTGCTCTCAAACTCTACACATTTTCTGTTTTGTCTATGCATTTCCAGAAATCCACCTTCTAAATTGCTCAGCACACTCAGAGATGCTGAGTTCAAGGCAGCTGAAGCTGCATGCCCCTGTCTGAGGGGTTACCGGGTCCCTGACCTCCCAGGGCCCAGGTGCACCTTATGTGATTTGGGTCTGCCTGTACGCGGCTCCCTGGTGTGGACTCTGGGTCATCACAGTGCTTCTGTTCTTATTGACATGACATTCCTCCTCATCTCAGGCCACATAAGTCTACCTGGCATTTTAATTTCAAGCCCTTTCCCTTCCCACAACTCCCTGAGCCAGGGCCGGGGCCTGGCCAGTTTTCTTCAGCTCTGAGCACAGAAGGTTGATTCTACCAAATGGAGTCAAAATTCATGAATTTTGAACTTTCTCTCATTGTATGTAATAGGTAGTTATGGTTGGGTTTGCCTTTCCCACAGGATGTGGTCCTTTGGGGAAGACCCCAGCAGTATCCCTTGGTGCACCCAGGTCCTGCAGGTCAGGCGGATAGGGTCCCGGCTCTGCTCCCAGGTGACCGGGCTGTGCCTGGGCCACATCGAGCCGCTCTCTATCCACCGGGATCAAGAGCAGACCTCCACTCATATACTTTCCACTAACCCATTCTTCAGTGAGTCTATGGCACCAAAACAACCCTCAAGTCCACTCAGCAACTGGCCTTCTTTCCAAGTCAGATACTGGGTTAAGAAAACTCTTAGCAAGGAAAAAATCATTATCAGGCACCCACAGTCAAAGGAGGAAAACTGGGCTGGGCGCAGTGGCTCAAGCCTGTAATTCCAGCACTTTGGGAGGCCGAGGTGGGTGGATCACGAAGTCAAGAGATCGAGACCATCCTAGTCAACATGGTGAAACCCCATCTCTACTAAAGATACAAAAAATTAGCTGGGCATGGTGGCACATGCCTGTAATCCCAGGTACTCGGGAGGCTGAGGCAGGAGAATTGCCTGAACCCAGGAGGCGGAGGTTGCAGTGAGCTGAGATGACACCATTGCACTCCAGCCTGGGTAACAAGAGCGAAACTCCGTCTCAAAAAAAAAAAAAAGGAGGAAAACTGACCTTTGACAGGCACACGTGCCTCCTTGACCCTGCCATTAACAGAAAAATGTTCTTTATGTGATACTTGAACTTACACAATTAACTCATACTTGTTATGGCAAATGACACAGAGCTAACGCTGTGTTTAAAAAGATGGCACCCTCCTGACGCCTCATCCTCCCGCACTTCCAGTTCCTCTCACAATCCAGCCACACATAAGCAGGCTGTGCACGCATCTCTGAGGCCTTGCCTGTCGGTTTCTTATTTATCATGGTAAAATATACACGATATCAAATTTGCCATTTCAGCCATTTTAAGTGTACAGGTGAGCAGCATTAAGTACTATTTATCATGGTAAAATATACACGATATCAAATTTACCATTTCAGCCATTTTAAGTGTACAGGTGAGCAGCATTAAGTACTATTTATCATGGTAAAATATACACGATATCAAATTTACCATTTCAGCCATTTTAAGTGTACAGTTGAGCAGCATTAAGTACAATCACATTGTTGTGCAACTATCATTTCCAGAATTTTCCATCACCCCAGACTGAAACTCTGTACACAATAAACACAGACTCCCCATTTTCCCTCGTCCCAGTTCCCGGCAGCCACCATTCTACTTTCCGTCTGTGTGAACTTGGCTACTGCCGGGAACCCATGGAAGAGGAGTTTCGCAGTATTTGTGTTTTTGTGTTTGCTAAGTGAAAACTTAGCATCATGTCCTAAAGTTTCCTCCATGTCGTAGCATGTGTCAGAATCTCATGCTTTTTAAGGCACAATGGTGTTCCGCTGTATGTATATGCCACATTTTGTTCATCCACTCATCCATGCATTCATTCGTCCGTCAAGGAACTCCTAGGTTAATTCCTTATCTTGGCATTGTGAATAAAATTGCTACATACATGAGTATGCAATATCTATCTCTACTTTCAAGTTTTTTTGTGGATGGGGGGCAAAATTTTATTCTTGTTGCCCAGGCTGGGGTGCAATGGCACTGTCTCAGCTCGAGGCAATCTCTGGGTCCAGGGTTCAAGTGATTCTCCTGCCTCAGCCTCCCAAGTAGTGGGGATTATAGGCGCACGCCACCATGAACAGCCAAATTTTTTTTGTATTTTTAGTAGAGACAGAGTTTCACTCTGATGGCCAGGCTAGTATCAAACTCCCAGCCTCAAGAGATCGCCTGTTTTGGCCTCCCAAAGTGCTGGGATTACAGGTGTGAGCCACCATACCTGCCCCTGCTTTCAATTCTTGAGTATGCACCCAGAAGTGGAATTGCTGCATCATGTGGTAATTCTGTGTTTTTTAAGGAACTGTCATACTGCTTTCTGCAGTGTGCACCATTTCACATTCCCGTAAGCATTCTCGCAAGGATTCCAATTTCTCCACATCTTCACCAATGCTCGACATTTCTAATTCCTCAGTAGTAGCCATCCTATTGGAATTTCACTGATTATGATTCACATTTCTCTGTAATGATATTGACTAAGCATCTTGTCGCATGCTTCTCAGCTGTCTGTACATCTTCCTTGAAGAACCATCTATTCAAGTCCTTTGTCAATGTTATTGGGTTGTTTTGCTGTTGTTGTGTTTTAGGAGTCCTTTATGTGTTCTGGCTATTAACTCCTTTTCACACGTGTCATTTTCAAATGTTTTAGCCCCTTCTGTAGACCACCGTTTTGCTTTCTTGGTAGTGTGCTTAGATGCACAAAGTCTTAAAGTTGAATAAATCCGACTTACCTGTTTTTCTCTTGTTGCTTTGCTTTGGGTGTAATATCCAAGAAATAACTGCCAGATCTAATATCATGACACGTTCCCCTATGTTTTGTCCTGAGAGTTGTAGAGTTCTAGCAGTTCTGTTTAAACCGTCGATCCATTTTGAGTTAATTTTTGTATATGGTATAAAGCAAGGATCCAATTGCACTGGTTTTTTTTTGGTGGATATTCAGTCTTCCCAGCACGGCTTGTTAAGAACACGGTCCGCTTCTCATTGAATGAAACTGACACCCTTTTTGAAAATCACTTGACCCTACGTGTGAGGGATAATTCCGACCTCCCTATGTATTTCATAGTCAGTACGTCTGTCTGAATGCTGTTTTGGTTACTGTCATTTTACAGTAAGTTTCGAAATCAGGGGTGTGAGACCTCCAACTTTGTTCTTCTTTTTCAAGATTGTTTTGGCTACTTGGCTGTCCATTCATTTTTTAACTGAATAGAGCATAGTTTACACGTTAACTGCTTTCTCTCACTTGGCAGTGTCTCACGGACACTCCCATTAATGGGTGGCTACAGAGATCCCTTTTCTACACACACCGAATTTAACCGAAATGGATCACGTATAAATGCCAGTTTTCCTAAAGCACAATTTCTTGGCTCATTTTTGTTTCCCTTTGTAGTCTCCTTTCCTCCTTTTCCCCGCTTTTGCTTGTAAACACTCCCAAGCACACATGGCTGTGGTAAATCTCTCCGGCTCCTGCAATCGTCCGGCACGTTTGCACACAGATGAAATCACATAACCATACCTGTCTGGCTGTCCGCGCACAGGACCCCGGTCTTCCTTTTTCTGACCACAGAGTAGTGCCCAGTGCCTGCTGCTGCAGCCTCCCCTCGACCCTCTCCAATGTACTTCATGGATATTCCTGTGTGTGTGAAACTGCTGTTTTTTTCTTTCATTTTAATAACTCCATAATTTTTTGATGTGGGTAAACCATGAGTTATTCCATTATTGTCCCAATAATGGGAATATTTTCTTGTTTTCAGTTTTGCTGCTCAACACAAAGGCTGTAGTAGCATCCTTAAAAATAAAACATAGCTGTGACCTGATAGTGTCATTTCTACGGTATAGATTCCGAGGAGTGCGATTTCTGAGTCCTGGATTTTTTTATATACTGAAACACACAAAAAGCATCTTAGTCATGTTTCTGCCAGCTGTAGATGAGGATTCTCACCTCCCAGCAATAGATTTTATCACACCCTGAACAACAAACACATTAACAGAAATTTTGTTATGAAGCATTGGAAAAATAGTAAACCCCATGGAATTTTGGCACCAGGATGAGTGTTCCTCACTGAGAGGCAGGAACAACTTAACACTCTTTATGTTCGCTCGTAACGCCCTGCAGAAGGTGACACATCACACTTTCGTTCACCAGGAGCAAATGGGCAAAGGTCACAGATGTGTGATTTGGTTTCATTGTCCAGTGAGATCCCTGGGGAAATTACATATCATGGTTTGGTGACAGCCCCAAAAAGAGGTTGTTTGAAATTTTAAAAATATCAGTGAGGCCATGAATGTAAGCCAATCAAAGGACACTCTTTGGAGGGAGGAGGAGCTGAGCCAGGGGCCACAAGTCAGCTCTGTTATACCCAGTAAATACTATCCCTTAGTACATGAATCCATGTATCCTGTGGGGGATCCTTTATTTAACAAATAATGTTTTAATCTCACTGTAAGGGTTGCATCTGGAGGTTGCATCAGTGACGGCTCTTTCGTCTCTCAGGGCAGATTTGACTAATCCACGGCAGCACACCTCCTCACTCACCTCAGGCAGCCCGAGTGTTGTTCTAGCTTTTTAAGCTCCTGCTCCCACTGTCCCCACCATACTCAAGACTCATCTCCTGAGAGCTGGCCTTCCCAGCAGAGCCCCCAAAATATTAGCTCAGGCTTACAGCCATCCATACCCCCAGCCAGAGACCCCCAGAGCCACAACTGGAGTCAAATACGGGTATGTTACCTGCTGCAGCTCAGGAGACCACAGGCCATAGAGATCCACGGTGCTCCCAGTAGGAGGATGTGGAGGGGATTGTGATCAGACCCTAGCTGGGGTCGGACGCTCTTGGGAGGAGTTGAAGAAGCAGGGGCTGTTGCAGATGACGGAGCATTTGCAAGCTTGTCCTGCAGACCAGTGTGGGTAGATTTGGGGACACGGAGACATTGTCTGCTCTGCGTGGCTCTACTGAGAAGATGAGCACAAAGGAAGTATTCATACTCCAACTGCTGCCCAGAGGCCTTCTGTGCCTATCTCTATACACCCGGAACAGCTGGGCAACGCTTCATCTGTCTCTATATACCCGGAACAGCTGGGCAACGCTTCATCTGTCTCTATACACCTGGAACAGCTGTTAGGCCATGCTCACCTCTCACTGGGACTCAAGCAAGCCTTCTCTTACTGCAGTTTACTTTTTTTTTTTTTAAAGAGTGAATTATCTAAAATGCCAGGGACCAATCAATGTATTTCTGCTCCACAATTATTTTAGATATTCTCTGATAGGTGGGCTCTGATACTTAACATCTTATCCACATTAATTTACCTCCTACTTGTTCTTTTGCTTGGATTAAGAAATGCAAGCATTTGGATTAAGAAATAACTCATAATGAAATTCACAATCCCCAAACCTGCAGGTCTGTTACTTTCTATGCTGTCCTTTCTGAAATTTGTGAGGTTTCCCCCTACAAACATGGTCTTGGCTTTTAAAGCAGATGTTTTACAAAAAGGGAAAGTGAGTTTCAGACAGAGTGACTCAGCTACAGGCCACTGATGCATATGCTAATCATCAGGAGGAGAAAATCACCAAGACTCACATGGGACAATGGGAGGGCTTGAGTCTTCCCTGGCAGTCATGGAAGAGGGACCAAGCATGAATGAGGACTTCATTGTCTAGACACCCAAGCCTGATACTTCCAAAAAAAATCTTAGTGAGAATTGTCTCCACGCTTGTCAGATAAACAGATTAAAGTAACATAAAGCAGAGGCCTTTCATCTCTTTCTGTATGTATATATATGTGTACGTTAGAAACATACAGAGAGGAAGATGTTATGTGTGTGTTTCTTAAATAATTGATGCTCCAATTAAATGATGTGGCTGCCTGCTTTTCTAGAATGAAAAATAGGCAAGTAAACATTATGTCCTCAGTTCTTAAGAAGTTTTATTTTCATGAAGAATGATATTATTTAGCCATTAAATTTTCTATCTAATGATATCAGTCAGAATGATCTCAGATCAATTGCACTAAAACTAAAAGCAATGATTTTGAAATACAACCTTCAAAATTTACTTTATAATCAATAATACCAAAGAAGAGCAATTTCTTTAGTTACTTTTGAATAATTTTACAGCCAACTCATTCTGGCATTTCACCAGAAACCACACAATTCCAAACAAGACTTCCTGGAGCTTTTTAAAATATTCCTAAGTTTTGTTGGCCTTCATAAGGAGCTAGAATTCCTGCTTTGAAATATCCCTAGATCATGACCATTTCACACGTGCTCTATGTCTGAGTTAAATTTTAATTGGTTCATATGATGAAGAAGCTGCCAGATTAATAACACACCTTCATCTTGCTTAAAGGAGTCCTCTGAGTCCACCCATGTGCAGAGGTGAGAGACGCTGCCCAGAAGCTTGGTCGGACTCCTCACTTTCCACAAGATGAGGATGGACCTAGCGTAGAAGTCAGTGCTCACCCTGCAGCAGAGCCCCCACCCCCTGCCCCAGCAGGGCAGGAGGTCAGGGCCCGGGAATGACTTCTTGGAGGGTTGCCGTGCAGGATCTGGTCACATGAAGGGAACGTGACTATTCTGGAGAAAGGTCAGATTCCCCTTACGTTAGAGGTTGTCCCGGTGGCTTCTGTGGGTACAGGCAGCAGGCTTCTGGGACAGCACCAGGTACCTGCAGGTCAGACACTGGTAGAGAGGCTGACAGGAGGCAGGCCGAGGAGGGTGTTTGTGTGACGGTGGTGGTCAGTGGCCAGTGCTTCCCTGCCTGTGGCCGTCACGACACTGTGAGGTGGACAGAGGATGCCCACTGTGGCAACACAGCCCACCAGTGGGAGCCGTTCCCATCAGATTTAGGGGAACACTGAGGTGCAGAGCATAATAAATGGCTTCTTCTGAAGATAAGAAACATCTTGGCTGCATCTGTCAACCACTGGGGGTAGGGCTGGTTCTCCCCGGTTAGAGCTGCGCATCCACCACAGGGCTGGACCCACCACACAGACTTCCCGAGCCCCCAGTTCACTGCTCAGCCTCCAGCCTCTGGGCAGCAGCGTGCAGTACACGAGGGGCTGAGTACTGGGTTTTATTACGTGTCCTGAAACACTGCCACGTGCGGGGGAGTGGAGCGAATCCAGAGTGGAGTGGTGCCCTCTTTCCCGCTCACAGGGGCCGTGGCTTTAACACCTCAGGGTGGTCTCCCTGTTCCGAGTGATCCATAACTAGCTATGCAGCGTGGATCTGCCTAAGGCACGCTTTCTGGGAGAATCCTCCCCTCTGCTGTGTCAGAGGTGCAGTGAGTGAAGACTTTGACCTGAGATGCGCTGCAGTCTGCAGGGCGGAGGCTGAGCCTGAAGCAAGGAGCGTCCAGGGCAGAGCGGGCAGATGAGGCAGGAAGTGCCTTCCTGCTCCCAGCCCTTTCCTTCTCTAAACATGCTCTGAAAAGGAATTGTCACGCTTGGCATTTGCTAGAGCCAAAGATTCTAAAGCACCGATTCTTCTTCAAGACCAGCCCCTCAAAGGAGGCTTAGAGTAAAAGAGGTGAAGTCACTGGAAACACATTTGCACTGAAGCCCCGTCTCACAGCTGGTTGTCTTCATGGCAATCAGGCAGTTTTGGGGAAAACCTCTGTGTTGTCATGACAGTGGGACAGGTGGGCAGGCTGATGTCCTCCTGAAACGGAGAAAGTCCCCGACCACAGCTGTGCCCATGCCCAGCCTCCGGTCCAAATCAGGATGTGGGAAGTCCAAGGTGCGTGGCAGCTTCCCCAAGTTTTACACATTGGTCATCCCAAAATACACAGATAATAGGCACTTAATGGGAAGCTGCATCCATACCCAGCAGTGTTTTATGTATTTTGATATTTGAAGTTCCATTAAAGAAGAAAGAAAGACCTGAGGTGATATGGGTAGAATCTGTGTCCCACCAAGTCTCATGTCAAACTATGTTGGGGGAAGGGGCTGGTGAGAGGCGACGGGAAAACGGGAGTGACATTCTCGTCAACAGGTCAGCACCGTCCCCTTGTGCTGTTCTCGTGATAATGAGTTGCTGAAAAGTGGGCAGCACCTTCACCCTCTGTCTCTTCCTGCTGCTCTGGCCATGGAAGACACGCCTGCTTCCCCTTCCGCTTTTGCCATAGTTAAAGCTCCCTGAGACCTCTGCAGAAGCTGAGGAGATGCCGGTCATGTTTTTTGTAAAGCCTGCAAAACCGTAAGCCATAAACCTCTTTTCTTTATAAATCGCCCTGTCTCAGGCATTTCTTTATAGCAATGTGAGAAAAGACTAATTCATTAGGCTGTCCAAAAAGAGACCTAATTGAATTTAAAGAGCGTTGAATAAGCATGAGTGTGGCATGATTTGCTGAGGGTCACACCTCAGGATGAGACAGGTGGTGGTTCGATTCTTGAATACGGGACATTGTACAACGCACTTCTGATCTATGTTTTCTCTGGCTGCCGTTTCTTTACCAAAAGATTTTAAATAACTGACTTTACATCTTCCTGCCTGAATCATGCCCATACATAAGCACTGTTTAGAGAATTCGTGAACTACACTGGCCTTCTACATCATTAAAATATTTCTAGCTCAGAATGAGTTTGATGCAGACCCACACCTACGAATGGCAAAGCCAACCTACTAGGAGCTCACAGAATGAGTGGGGCACCCAGGTCTGTGTCAAAACTTTTCCCAAGCAGATGTTAGTAGAACACGGTTCCAGTACCATGAGCTCAAAAGAGGCTGGGATCCAACATGTTTCATGCCACATGACTCCCAAATCATGTCTGTAGATCTCTAGTGTTCAGCAAATTAGGGATGCCCTTCTCTGAGTTTTACAAGGAGCACCAAAGTGTGTGCATGAGGAGTGTAAAGACCCTGCCCATGGAGATGAATGGAGGAGGGCGCAGGCTGGGGCTGGGGAGGGCAGCGTTCCAGTGGCCTCTGCTTAACCAGAGAGTGGCCCGTCATCCTCCTTGATTAGTCCCTGAGATGACTGAATTTGGTTTTAGAAAGAGGAAGATAAAGAATGTAAATGTGTGGTGGTCCATGCATTCAAAAAGGAAGTAATGTGAGCGCTCACAGAAGATGAACGAAATCCTGGACAAAGGAGAGAGAGAGAGGCCAAGAAACAGACTAAAGGAGACAGAGGCAGGGAGGGAAGGAGAGACGGGGAGCCAGTGGAAGGGAGGGAAGGACCAACAAGGAGCCGTAACCCGGCCATTTAGGAGCTGAAGCATCGCCCTCTCCGCGAATCTTTTTCATTCTGGCTCTCATCGAATTAATCCAGACCTCCCCTGAAGACCCCAGATTGCTTCTCCTCATTGCCTGTGCCCCAGCCTTGCGTGTGCGCGCTCTGAAGCTGGCCCCTGGGAAGGGCCACGTAAGTACGGGAAAGCCATGGTGCTCTCATTGCTCCACAAATGGTCCAGACAGGAACATGCAGCCCTATTGGGACCTGGAGCCTTTCCCAGGCCTCCAGGAGTGTATTCTGAGACTGAATGTGCACACAGGTGGTGACCCCAGGCAGCACTGCTCAGGCAGGGGCAGGGGGTCAGGGACCTGAGGAGGTGATCAGGGGCTTTCCTGAGCAGGGTCCTGCTGAGGAACCCTGGGAGACAGCACACCTTCTGTGTCACTGCAGCTGAGGGGTGGGGAAACTAGCATCTTTATTCATGAAGCTCTGTTGGTCACTGGTTGATGGCTGCTCCCAAGGATGTCACCCCCGTGGCACCTGGTCCACCACCACCCAGGTGGCCTGCCTGCTCTTAGGTGAGCAGCAGCAGGTGAGGGACACTGGAAACCATCTGGTCTGGGTGGATGGAAACCACCAGTGCCACAGGGTTATGAAGGGGATGCCAAGAGAGCCTGCAGCAAGGAACAGCATCCAGCTTGTGCACAGAGTCATCTTCCTAGCGCAGAGGACGGTGCTTCAGAAACCCAGCTTGATGCACAGCACAACTGTGAGCCAGGTCACAACAGACGTCAAAGCGTTGTTCCGCTGCATACACTTCCATTTCATTGACTTGTTGTTAAATAGGATGCCACTCACTGCTAACCAGGCACAGGGAATGGAACAGGATGGAGAGAAACTCAAGCTGCTAGAGACCATGCTGAGACTCAAAGGCCAAGGCCTGGGAGTGAAGTCGTCAAGGAGCCGTCTCTGCTCCTTATGTGCTCTGTGACTTGGGGCAACTTTAAGCCTTCATTCCTTACATGAAAGTTGTACACTCACCATGGGATTGGTTTGAAGATGAAGTTCATGCATGCACCTGCTCGGCCCAGCACCTAGCACAGGGTAAGTCACCAGGGATCAGCTCCTTCCTTCACTTGCAGAAGCATCGGCTTCTTCAAGGGTTCCTGAGAACAGGGACGACGTCAGAGAGCAAGTCTGCTTTCACTTGATTGTCAGCAAGTGAAAAGTTTTCTTTCTTCTCAAAGGGTAGGTCAAATAAATCATCTGCCAAATATTATGAAGCCCCTACAATACCTGTAGTGCGGACCTAGAGCAAAAGGTAGTGCAGACTGTCAAGAAGATTCAGTCCCTGGCCTCCAGATGTTTCCAGTGCAATTGACACAATGGTTTGCACAAGTAATCTTGGCCGATGGTGCTCAATGAGAGTGGATGGTGACACATTCAGTCATCAAAGGTTGGGACATGAAGAGATAGGAGGGTTTTGCAGGAAGAATTCACAAAAGACAAGAGGGGTTTGGATGGAAAGCTCAGAATGTCTCTTGGCTCAAAACTTCTCTGGGTCACCCCAGAACCTACGATGTGTGTGGGGGCATGCATGCATGTGTGTGGGGGCATGCGTGCACGCGTGTGTGGCATGTGTACATGTGTGGGGGCATGCATGCACGTGTGTGCGGGCATGCGTGCATGTGTGTGGGGGTATGTGTGCATGTGTTGGGGGCATGGGTGCATGTGTGTGGCATGTGTACACATGTGTGGGGGCATGCATGCATGTGTGTGGCATACGTGCATGTGTGTGGCATGTGTACACATGTGTGGGGGCATGCATGCACGTGTGTGGGGGCATGCATGCATGTGTGTGGCATGTGTGCATGTGTGCATGTGGGGGGGTATGTGTGCACGTGTGTGTGCGGGCATGCGTGCATGTGGGGGGCATGCATGCACGTGTGTGGCATGTGTGCATGTGGGGGGTATGTGTGCACGTGTGTGCGGGGGCATGTGTGCACGTGTGTGGGGGCGTGCGTGCACGTGTGTGTGGCACGTGTGTGCTGTCCATCTGCAGCAGCACTGCCAAAAGGGGAGAAAACACTTGGTATAAGGGGGAAGGATTTCTGTATGGGAGGGAATTCCTCTCAAGGAATAGGGTCAATCAACCTTCCACTGTAATCTAGGTGAGTGCAGGGATGGTAACATGGTAGGCAGAGGCTGGGTTGGAGGGAAGAGGCAGGGCAACTGAGGAGACTGCTTTTAACTTGGGCTTCAACAGGCAAAATTAAGCTATTTGCAGAGGCTCCTCGAGAATGGGGTAAGAAGGGAATTAGTGAATGCATCATTAGCCCTGAAAATAAATCCTACTGCCTGACACCAGCCAGGCGCGCGTCTCAGCGGCTGCGGAGCAGTTCCCCAACGACGTGCACATCTGGCCTCTCCCTGCTTGCTGGAGTCATTGCCATGAGGTATTGGGTTGTTTTATTCCTCAATCTGCTCAGTGTTTACAGTGCTTCATAAAGAGAAGCTACGGTGTGTAAATGTTTTAATTGCTTAGAAATCTGTCTCAAAATAAAACTTGAAATGTTCAGGCTAAGTTAGAAGCCGAGGGTAAATAAGGCACCGATTCAAGTGGAAGACCAAGGAGCGCAAACAGCGGCGTGAGCATCCCACTGAATTCCATCTTTGTTCAGCCGTGAGGGTGACCTGCAACCCGCCGCCGCCCCGGAGCGAGCCGGGGGGCTCTCTCTGCAGTCTTCTCTGCTGGTGAGCACATTAGAGGAGTCAGGATTCAGGGTGACTTGGGAAACTACCGCAGCAGCTATAACCCTGAACAATCCATGAAATGCATTCCCAGCTTTGTTCCTCTTCACGACAGAGCCAATTATGAAAAGCCTCATCGCAACGGGTCCATCCCTGCTGTTGAGACCCACGTGGAGTCTTCCAAGGGTCTGGTGGCCATTCCTGGGCACGCGGGACAGAGTTTCTCAGGGCTCAGCTGCTCCAGCCACTAGAGTCTGGCCTGATGCAGTGGCTCATGCTTGTAATCCCAGCACTTTGGGAGCCTGAAGTGGGAGGATCACTTGAGCCCAGGAGTTTGAGATCAGACTGGGCAACATAAGGAGACCCTGTCTCTATCATTTTAAAAAAATGGCCGGGCGCGGTGGCTCACACCTATAATCCCAGCACTTTGGGAGGCCGAGGCCGGTGGATCACAAGGTCAAGAGATCGAGACCATCCTGGTCAACATGGTGAAACCCCGTCTCTACTAAAATACAAAAAATTAGCTGGGCATGGTGGCGTGTGCCTGTAATCCCAGCTACTCAGGAGGCTGAGGCAGGAGAATTGCCTGAACCCAGGAGGCAGAGGTTGTGGTGAGCCGAGATCGCGCCATTGCACTCCAGCCTGGGTAACAAGAGGGAAACTCCATCTCAAAAAGAAAAAAAAAAATAGCTGTGTGTGGTGGCACATACTTGTGGTCCCAGCTACATGGGAGACCAAGGCAAGGGATCTCTTGAGCTGAGGAGGTTGAAGCTGCAGTGAGCTGTGATCACATCACTGCCTCCAGCCTGGATGACAGAGCAAGGCCCTATCTCAAACAAACAAAAACAAACAAACAAAAACAAAACAAATAATTAAATCACTGGGTGTTATTACAGAGGATAATTTTGGAGGAGGATCAAACTCTGAATCTCTTGACATGAAACACTCAATAATAAAGCTTATGATTATAAAAGGTGTCATTAACAGGGTGAATGCTGGTGAGCGGCAATGGGAAATGGCTTTACTTTTCTTTAGTTTCTGTTTACACATATTCTTATTCAGATTCTTTTTCTATTCCTTGACTAAAATTCAAGAAGATTCAATTTCCTGTTACTCACAATTATTGCATCAGACTCATTTTTAGATACAAAAAATGCAGTCCAATCTGACTTAAAACTGCAATCTCTTATGTAATTCAAAGATTTCTTCTCTTTCCAGCTTGAGACAAAGGAGGGAAGGAAACAGCATGGAGAGGTGAGGGGCACAGCAGATCCTCCTGAAAACTGTGGCCTGTCCCATAGCACTTGGCACAAAGACACAAGCTCCTGCAACTTGCACATACTCAGCAGGACAGTGGAGATCTGCCCTTCCTACAAGCTTCCCACCACTGACGGACTCTTATCAAAAATGCTGCCATCTTAGGGGGCGATCAGCTCTCTGCAGCGTGTGCCCCAGTGGGTTTAACATTCCAATCCATCCTTTCAAGGTGAATGTAGTGCTTTGACAGTGAGTGGGAATAAAAGCTATTTTTCAAAGAAACTCACAGCAAAGAGAAAGTATCATGAAAATAAATATTTGAAAGTATTTTCTTTGTCACATAATTTTATTAAGAAGAGTAGAAATGCGTCACCTCAACATCACTCTCATCTGTGCACTATTCAAATTTGAAAAAACCTTTTCCAAATGAAAAACTTCCATAGGATATGAAACCAATCACTAAAAACAACAAAGAAAATGAAAATTTACAGCATTAAATACATGTTTGCATAATTGATAAAGGAGATTGAAAAATGGAAATAGGATTTAGAGTGCATAAGTGACACCTCATATCACCCAGGTATGTATTTTTTTCTGCTATGCCAGAATTTAAATCAAATGTCAAAATAAATCAAATTTCTATATCACAAAATATTTTAAAAACCGTCAAGCATTTTGAAGCACAGTTGATTCTGTTGTCCCCACTAAACTATTCTGGCTAAAATTTTTATCATTGATAAATTGAATATTTAAAATGTCTTCATATCATATTAATCAATATTCTTGCACAGCTTGAAGTGTAGATATTGGTAATAGGCATGAACACATGTACACAAGACATACTAATGCATGTGTAAGTATACACACGTACTTACAACTTTTATTGGTTGAGTTACATGATCAGAAAGTCTGGAAATGCCAACATTCTTAAGTTGACAGTCTTGATCGATGGCACATGCGTTGGACTGTTCTCGACCCTGCAGTCCGGGCCTGCAGCTGTCCTCTGCCTGCTGTGGAATCAGAGGCTCCGGACGCAGCAGAGCCACAAGGCTACAGCTCCTGCAACCTCTACCAGATGCCTCCTCCAAGCTCTTCTTTGTTTTCTAGAAAAGAGATGGGACCCTGGGTTTAAGACTAATCTTTTAAAAGGTTTTAATTCATTAAAGTGAAGCAGAGAATATGGCCCTGCTTTTCTGCGTACAGTTGTGAACTCAGCTCCTGCAGCTAGGTCTGACGTCAGGTTCCCTACGAGCAGAAACTAAGGTGAGCATTTGTCTGCAAGCAATTGATTTGGGAAGAACATGCTGAGAATCCAGACAGGGGTGGGGCGCAGCCTGCTAGGAAAGGTGTTAGGAAAAGGCAGGCAGTCCCCAGCTCAGCCTGAAGGGGCAGGGAGCTCTGGAGCATAAATCGCACTTCTGAGTCTCCCCTTCCTAAGCAAAGAGTCTGGGCTTTCCCCCTTCTGCACCATCAAACGTGGATTGCAGGCAGCCCGAGGGACAGGAATTCGGAGGCACCTCCAGCCCTCTGAGCTCCTGCGGATGCAGTAGTCCAGTGGTCGTCTTTGAAGGATGCTGCAGATACGGCTGTCAGAGGCAAAGCTGGGAAAGAGGCACACAGAGCTGGCCAGCGAGATCCCAGGCCGTCTGGGCCCACCACCCCACTTCACACCGCTGCTCCACTAGAGAACTACACTCCACAGCATCACCAGCAGCACCAGAGTCGGCATGCTCACTGAAGCCACATCATCAAATAGAGGAGGATGGAGACCAGATGTCATCAGCCCAGTTTTTATTAAGAGCAAACCTGAAGCATAAAATACTACATCCAGCATCAGCAGAGAACTCATGTTCTAGATGACATAAACTTATTTTAATGCCCAAACTACATGTAAACATACTAAATGAAAATTTAAAAAAAAAAATGTAATACCTTTATCTGCCTACTTAACTAAATGTTTCTAAATACAATCATTGTTTTCCTAATAAGTCAATGCCATACAGAACCTATTAAGACACAAGTAGGTACTTGATCTTGCATTCAGAGGCCCTGGAAGCAGTTTCTGGAATTTTCTGCCACCTCCACACCCTATGTTCTGCTGATGCTGGCTGCTGTTGGCGTTTCTCTTAGCTTGCAGCCTCCAGCTCATGTTCAAAGGGCAATGATACATGAGCGTGTTAGAACTGTCTTTGAACTAAAAGGTGCCCCAACCCAAGGAAGAAGCAATTCTGTGGATAAAGTGCATCAGCATCAAGATGTGGAACTCAGGCCATCTTCTTGCCTCTGCAGCAATTCTGTTTCTTTGTTCTTGTTTGAACTTCAAATTTTTAGGCACAAGAATGAAGAAGACCTTTTATATCAAGTGCAGCACCTAAACCTAAAACCTTGAGCTTTTTCCAGATAACTAAACCCGACCATTGGTCTGATCAGAACAATAGAGAGAAGGCAAACATCCTTACTCTATAATGTGATGGTGTGTGTGTGCGCTCACACACACACACACGCACACACACACACAACCACCAAAGGCCAACAGTTGAGAGTTCAAAGCGTTAGAAATGGAGCTCATCTGTCAAATGTTAAAATTAAAAATGACATTTCTACAGGTTTCCAGGGCTTCAGATAGCAATGTATTTCCACTGGCTAAGCTAAAATGTCACCACCTAACATTAAAAAAGTACCTTAAAATGTAAGAAAGAATCTGCTTAACTTTAAAATCAGCTCTTTGGTTAGGTTGATAAAACAGACCTGTGAGAGATAAAGCTTCTGCCCCTGCCATCAGCAGATCATTTTTCCCTGTTTTTTATGCCTGCTGTGTGCCCAGCACTGAGCGAATTCCTCCTTGGCAAGAATCAGGACCCCCGGGAGTATGGTGGGATGTGGCGTAACCCTTCGCCACGGGCGATGTTATCAGAGATGAGGCTCCTCGAACACCACTTTCCCTCCTCCAGCCGCCACGCTTCCTTGCTGGCTGGTGGCGGCCATGTGACTCGGTCTGGCCCGTGGACGGTCTGTGGCAGTGGCCAGTGGTCTATGGGACTTCAGGGCTGAAGCAAGTGAGAGCAGGTCCTCTTCCTCCATTTGTCCCTGGCTCCTGCCACAAGGACTCACAGGGACCCACAGAGTCCCACAGGGATCTGCACAGCCATGTGTTCCAGATGGACCTGTACAAGGTGGGACAGGTCGCCAGACCTGCTTCAACTCCTCCTGAGCGAGAAATAAATTTGTGTTGTACTAAGCCCCTTAGAACTCAGCATTTTCTGCTGTGACAGCTACTGTGTATTATCCTGTCCTGTGCATTGCAAGACGTTTAGTGTCATTGATCTTTGCCTATAAACACCAGCAAGGCTCTGGTGATCACTGTGTCAAGCAAAGATGACTTCATGAATTCCCAAAATGCCGCCTCAAGAACCACAGCTTTAGATTCATGACAAGCTAAACATTTCACTGGGGTGATTCTTCTGTCATTTGCCTAGGAACAGATTTCTGGCACTGGCTTGAATTGATACTTTCAAGTCATATCTAAAATAAAGAAACAATCACCCCCATCAGTCAGGATAGTGGAACAAAGACAGGCAGAAAGCAAACGGCTTCCGCTTCTGATCTCCACCCCTTTCCCTCCAGGGCTCTCTGCATTCATGGGGCATCACATAGTTTGGCCTTCATGTGTCAGGCAATATTCTGCATCTGGAATCAAGTACTTTGTGTGGGATGACTTTGCCCAGATCAAGAGTCCCATGATGGAAGCTAGTGAGCTCTCTCGATAGGGCACCAGTAGGGAAGATGGCGCCGTCAACTGAGGTCCCCTCAGAGAAGCCCCACGAGAGTACGGCAGGTTGGATGGTGCATTTAGCTGCCACCATCACTGGCTCTGGAGCTCCTGTACCCCCACTGTCTATGTAATTGCAAATCCATGGCGCTTATCTGTAGTGACACTGAATCTGTGTCATTTGGTGGGTGACGGTGATGGCAGCATGGGCCCCCCTCCACCCTGCCCCTCATACACCCTCCTGAGCTGGCTTTGGAGGACTCTGAAAGATGATAGACCTCTTCGCAATTCCCTGGTGATGGCTACTGCCACGGAGGAAGCCTGTGCCCGTTGTCTCCACAAATACCAGGTTCAGCCACAGCCCATTAATGGCAGGGGAATGAAGCCAGCAGCCACATGCTTTTTCTATCCCTGAACCCACAGCCTGCGTCAAACCCACAATAGCCATTGCTATGCTAGGTCAGCTCTGTGGGACGCCAGGGATCTAACCATCAGGTCTCCTGAAAGTCTTCAATGAATAAGGCTAATTATTAGGAAGCACTACAGTGAAATTAGCAGAAGAAAACATGACCAGAGGCTGGATGTTGTTTAACAGGTTTAAACTAGTTTGGTTTTTACAAATGACTGAAAGCAGAGAAGCTAAAATACAGTATGATATTTAGCACATCTCTTCTAGTCAGCTGGTAGAAAACCACTTGAGAATTATGTGTTTGCCGTTACTACTGGGACAGATTTCGTGGAAACCAGTGATCTCCCCACACCACATTCTATGGGATGAGTAATCGGGTCTGAAAGGAAACACGGGGTTTAAAAGACAGATTTTACCCCTGCCATGATTTGGTAACATGTTCAAACACAAGGAGCACATCAAGCAGCAAGGCTTATTCCGATTCATTCCATGGGCACCTTGGAACACCTGCTCGGTGTCTGACACTGTGACTTTCTTGGGGGATGCAGAAGTGGGGGAAAAAGACAAAAATCCCTGCACCCGTGAGGCTGATATTACCGTGGTGGCCACAGATAACACATCACTCAGTAAAGTGCCTGGGGCTTAGAGAGAACCCAGCGGGGGAAACGGAAGGAAGAGATGGGTGAGTGGAAAGAAGGCAGAGGGGACAGAAGCCAGGCCGATGGCTGGTGGGGGCGTTCCAGGCAGAGGAAGCCAAGAGGGCAAAGGGCAAAGGCTGTGAGGCAGGCAGGTCAGCACGGCTGAAACAGAGCGAGAAAGGGGTGCAAGAGAGGGCTGGAGGGTCACCCTGAGTGAGAGCAGATGGGGGGAGCTTTAGTTCTTACCCTGGAATGGAGTTTTGAACAGGGGAGTGAACTCTAAAATGTACATTACAAAAGGCCGCACTGGCATGGCTGGGAGGAGAGGGTGGCAACGGTGGTGCAGAGAAAGCAGCTGGGAGGCCTTTGCCATCGCCCTGGAAGAGATGGCCCTGCTGGACCCACACGGCTGGTGGAGGCTCTGGGGCGTGGCCTGAGTCCAGATCTGTGCTGAAATACGAGGCTCTGAATTTGCTCATAGGCTGGCTGTGACCGTGGAAGAGGACACACGTAGCCCATCGCTCCGACATTTCAGCCTGAGACACTGCAAGGATAAAAAAGTTTGTCTTAAAAGAAACCAGGCCGGGCGCAGTGGCTCACGCCTGTAATCCCAGCACTCTGGGAGGCCGAGGCGAGTGGATCACGAGGTCACGAGATTGAGACCAACCTGGTCAACATGGTGAAACCCCGTCTCTACTAAAGATACAAAAAATTAGCTGGGCATGGTGGCGTGTGCCTGTAATCCCAGCTACTCGGGAGGCTGAGGCAGGAGAATTGCCTGAACCCAGGAGGCGGAGGTTGCGGTGAGCCGAGATGGTGCCATTGCACTCCAGCCTGGGTGACAAGAGCGAAACTCCGTCTCAAAAAAAAAAAAGAAACCAAAGAAGCAAATATTTAATCAAAAACTCAGCCTGCCACCAAAATTTCAAGATAAGCCTTGGTCTCCAGGCACCTCTGCGGAGAGCTCAGAGCTGTCACCGTGAGATTTCCTTGAGGAGACGGAATGAAGCTGTCATCCAGCAGAGTCAATTCCATGCTGGCTGCGGGAGCCAGGAGGCTGGAAGCCGTAGGACGGCCTGATCAACAGGACAAATCCAGGGAGGCGGCGCTGACCTTCTGCGCTAGGAAGTTAGCTGGCGAGCAGGAAGCTAGCGAGCAATGGCTGGACTGCTGAGTTAACCCTAATCGCTGTGTCTATGAATTGCTTCAAGAACTCGTTAAATGTGTGATTAATAAGAAAAGGTGGGTTGTACCCCGCGTTACCTCTTCCCATCGACTTCCTCACTCCAGGAGCAACCGCACATGATAATTGCTAGTTGGCCGTAGTAGAGCCAGTGTTGCAGGAACTTCAAGTGAGGTGAGAACTGGGCCCTCAGCACTGTATCTGCAGTGTGGCCATCAATGGTAACCTTGAACTGGGCAGTTTTGGATGAATGGAGGGCAAGGACACTCAACTGGAGTAGACAGAGGCGAAAACAGGAGGAGTGGGCTGGGTAGAGGTGGGAGAGCTCACGGCGGGGCCTGCAGTGGACCCCAGAGCCCCTGTGGTGGTCATGGGCAAACGCCGTCAATGCTGCCGTTCTTAAAAAATCTTTAGGCTTTTTTCTGAAAAGAAGTTATAAACTCCTCATTAAAAAAAAGATTTTTATGAGAAATGAGTTGGCCATAAATCAGAATTTTTTTTAACGGTACGGCCAACAGGCTCAGGACCAACATTGACATTGAGGCTTCACTTCTCCAGGACCAGCTCACCCCACTCATTAGGTATCCTGGATGTCTTCACCTCCAACATTCCAGAAGATTCAGCTCAACGGTCCCACCAGTCCTGCTGCTATGACCCCGCCTCCCCAGTTCAGCTGCAGAAAGGTTTCTGTCTTTGCTCCAATACTGAAGATTTCCAGTAACACAACCTTTGCTTATTTCAGCTTATATCATTTGGATTTTTATTTAGCCAAATCTACCCTGTCCTGCTTGTGTTCAGCTTATTTTTTTTTAAATTTTGGGATGGGGTCTTTTATCTGCAGATATTAAAATAAGTTGTGTTAAGATAAGAGGTGGTAAGGATGCAAGCTGCTTTGAGTCCAGATGAGGGAAGTTTCCCTATTTTGTTTGCTAATGACAAGGTCTAGGGCATGTGGGCAGCATGAGAGGCTGCAGTGAGTGGAGGGTGAGACTTTGCTATGGAGGCGGTAAGGAGCTTGGAGGCTGGGGCACTGGACAGAGCCTCACATGCGGGTTCAGACCAGGTGCAGGGGAGAGGCATTCAGCACAGGAAGCTGCAGGGGAGTGGCGTGCTCAGGAGAAGGTGAGAGGAGAGGAGCGCTGACCTGGGCTCTAGGTGTCTGCAGGGCCTTCCTGGACTAGCTTCTGGCTACTTCACAGCCTTGTCCAGTCAGTGCCCAGCTCCCTGGCATTGAGTCCGCAGGCTTCCCCTCACTCCTGGGACAGACCACATCCCTGCCCACCCCAGGGCACTGGCACAGGCTGCTTTCTGTGGATAACCCCTGGCTCCAACAGAGAGGCCTTCTTTGTCCTGTGTCCCTGCCGGATGCCAGCACACCTGCATCTGCCCTAAACGAGCCGACTTCCACTGAGGGACCTGGTCCTGTGTGTGACTGCACGTGCATTAACGACACTCCGGAGTTATTTCCCTCACCTCCTCAGCAGACATGGAGTGTATATCTCATGGTTTCCAGCGTGGGGGCAGAGGGGGAGCAGCTATACATGGGTCCAGCCTGGTTCCTGGGCTCTGAGGGAAGGCTGCCCACATCTGAACATGTTTAAATGTCAGTTTAAAGAGTGAAATGCCTCAGATGAAAATGATAGTTTAAAATAGCCAGTAACTCCATTAGTCCAGTAAGTTACTGGAACCTGGGACTTTGTTGGCAACATCAATTCACACAGACTGGAAATGAATAAGGAGTCCCCTTTTTCCCTTCCTGCAGGGCCCTCTCCAGGGGCCAGCGGGCAAATAGCACCATAAAAAAAACCCGGCAGGTTGGAAAACATCTCCTGGGGACACCCAGATTCCAGGTGCTTCAAGGCACCGCTAGTGAGCTGCAGCCCCAGGCAATCCTCTCGTGTTTCAGGGCTGCCCCCTTGCCTACTGTGGAACCAGGGGTTTGTGCAGGGTGATCTATGAGGCCCTGTCTCCATCTGACAGCTCATGTTTCCAGGTGGTTCTAAGGATGACGACCCCCTGTTCTGGAAGAACATGGTGGACCAGCTTCCGAGGCTTCAGCATCCCTCAGTGGAAGCTGCTCCTGCCTCTCTCAAGGTCCTTGCAGGGCAGGGCCTTTGTCTTACGTGGGCTTGACCTGTAGATGAGGTGGGAGGGAAAACACAGCATCTGAACACAGGTAGGGAGCCTGAGAAGCCTCATGCCGCAGCCTTTGCCCGCACAGCCCCAGGTTGAACAGGGAGCATGCTCCAAGCTGACTCGTGCAGCTGGACAGTCCCGGGGCATGGGGACTTGAAGCCACCCAACAACGCACAACGGTTAGGAAAAATGCTTCTCATACCTGCAGATGCAGAACTGCCCGGAGGCCAGAATTTCACTGTCTTTACTGAGTGGTCCCAGATGGATATTCTTTTCAGAAGGTCAAAAAGGATTAAAATTTCTGAAGTTCAAAATTGTATAGATCCAGAATTCAGCGAACACTCTTAAACCTCACTGACCTCTTTCAAACACCAGGCTCTGCAAGGTTGCCTGTTGGTTAGAAATAAAACATTTTATTGTTCTGCATTATTTAGAGCTTCTTGAAATGTCCAAAAAAGTTGTTTAGGTTGAGTTTTGCTGCTACAAACTGGGAATTTCCAAATGTTTGAATTAAGCAGCCACTAGTAGCCTCCAACCCCCCCAAAGAAAACCTGTCACTCATCCCCAGCCTCCTCTTTCCTTCTGCTTGTGGCTAAATGTAAAGGGCTTAAGTGTCCTTATAATTTTGGGTGAAAAAGTGAGTGAGTGTAATCACTAAAGCTCTATTCTCAGCAAGCACTAGAAACCAACTGCTTAACTTTAACTGCAACATCTAAGAAGCAAATAGGATAGATGAGAAGGTAAGTGGACACCATGAGTTCCCGGAGGGACCGAGCACCTCAGCAACGAGGTGGGAAGCAGCCAGAAAGCTCAGCAGAGAAAGGAAGCCCTTCCCTCCAGATGCCGCCATCAGCCTAGCTATGCCCCAGCCACCCCAGTGCCTGCCTCACTTAGTTCTTCTTATTAAAATTTCTGCTAAAGATGATATGATGGGCCAAGCTCAGGTCACATGACTAGACTAAAATCAGACAAGTTTGGCTACAGGGCGAGAATCACACTGTGCCAGCCAGGCTGCTGGGGCCATTCCCGAGAGTAGTTGAGGATCTCAGGCAGAGATGCGTGGGATGGTGAGGCCACTGAAATCATTGTGCTGAAGATGGAGCTCAAGCAGGTTGCTCTGTCTGACACAATGGAACTTTACGGTTGGTGGGTGAAGGAAAAGGCAGGTGTGGAGCCCAGGGCTGTGCTCTGTGCCTGCCACCGTGCTTTGCTCAGCATGCACTGAGCGAGTGCAGCCCTGTGAGGAAAGGAGGATGCAGGCACCCATGGAGGAGAACTTGTTCTGACAAAGTCCACAAAGGCCCAGTGGTCACTCAGTTGTCAATTTGTTTGAGTCCTCGGTAAGAGGAAACGTGACGGAGCATCCCTTTCTTAGGTTCCAGAATCTCTTTCATTCTTTACATCCTCCGCCGCTTGATTGTCTTTCTCTGCCTCCTTAGGATCCTTCCTCGTACATTCCCAGCATCTCTTACTCCAGAAACTCGAGACCTCAAAGTTGGGTGAAAAAATTATTTCTCTCCAGAATGCTTGGAGTCAGGATTTGTTCACTATACACAGTCAATACATGATAGGAAAACTTAGCTGGGATGCACTTTGACCCCCAAAACTCAGTTTTCATGTTGATCAGATTCCAAAATTCAAATTTTCCAGGAAACAGAATCTGATAGACCCCAGAGGAGTCTTATGGTTTGGATACATCTGCCAGTATTTCACTACTTGGGGTCAATCAACTACCACTTGGGGTCCTGCATAATGTCACCAAGATGGCCCCCCTTGGGATCCCAGTGGGGGCATTGCTCAAAGAAGAACGGGCCAGGAGGTCCCCAAGAGCCTCCCTACAGGGTGAAGGCACAATCAGGGCCTTACGCAGATCTCCCCCTTATGAATGATCCACTTCTCAAGCAGGGGACTCCACACTCTTATTACGTAAATAGTCCTTGGTCGCTACAAGCTGGCTTTGAAGGTGGGAAAGGTGGAGGATGAAGTTGTGAAGAAATCTTTGCCCTGATCAGCAAACAGGCCATCTTCTCAAACACGTGTTTTCTCTTGGATATTTTTGAGCTTTTATTCATTTTGCTTCTCTGTGCTCTGCAGGGCACCCTCCAGAGGATGGCCAGGAGGTCTGATGGGACCCACTAGAGCTTGAGAAACGTTTTCTTATAAGCTACTCATCTAAAGACGAACGTTCCTCTGATTAGCACTGCTTCCACTCCAGGTAAGGTACCTCCCCTATTTTGGGAAGTGGTGTCCCTAAACCCAGCATGGTTCCAAGGAAAACTATCATTCATAATTCACTCATCTCCCACCCCTGCCTTCCACTGATTTCAGAGCTAGGTAAGTGAACCATGCTGTGTCAGTCTGAGTTACTCCACAGAATTTAAAAACTTGAATTTCAAATTCATTTTTGGTAGCAATTCTTGGATAACATGGACCCTGAGAGGCCCTCAATCACATCTCCATGCTGCGGAGATGCAGGTCTGAGAGTACTGTGGAAGTGCAGAGAAAGCCAGAAATAAGAGACAGAAAGACTAAGACGCCCAACAGTAACTGACTTCTGGACCCAACTGTCCCTGGTGCCTTCTTCTGTCTCCCTCCTTCCTATGGTTTGGATACATAAGCCAGTATTTCCCTACTTTTATCCTAAGCTAGTCTGCCTTTAGGTCTGCAACTTATAACCAACAAGTTCTGTGGCAGAAACAATAAATGGTGAAACTGGAGAATCCCAAGTCATAGTTTCTTAAAGGGGAGACCGAAGTCACAAAGGAAAGGAAGAAAAAGGTCAAGGAGTAGCATAGTTCCCTCCTGCCCCTATTTTGGTAGAGAAGCTACTGGTTCGCTAGGATGCAGACATGGCCAGTGGCCCTTCAATATGCCCCAACCCAGTACTGCCAACAGAAAGCTTCCAGCTCTAAGCCTGCCTTCTCTCCACCTGAAAAGCTCCCAGAATCATCTTTGAACACACATGCCAGAGTGCCAGAATCGCCAGGGAATTAACATCTGGAAGCAGCAGTGGACAATCCCAGCTCCCACACGTCTCTGCCAGCACGGCTGCACATATCCACATATCATCCAACTCCCTGCTGGGACTAGCCCAGTATCCTATACTCAGCCACCTGCTTGATAATGTGCCTTTCATTGGATTTCTTCCATTCTCTGTCTCGCTTCCCTGCTGGTGTTTCCAGAGATAACATTGAATTCACAGTCTTTGCCTCAGGATCTCCTTCTGGGGAAATCCAAGTTAAGACAACAGAAAATAAGCTTTTCTCTTGGGACTTCAACTGCTTGCCACCAAGTGGAGGAAAAAGACAGCTACAAATTCTTTTACGTTCCTCCCGTTGGAATATGAGGTCTATGTTATTCTGCCCTTGAATCTGGAGAGACTCTGTGATTGCTCTGAACAATAAAATATGGTGGAAGTGGCACTGTGCTGGCTCTGAAAGCTCACTCCCAAATCCAGCGGTCACTTCAAGAGGCTGCATGGAAAGACAGATCTGATGGCCAGCTCCTGCTGGTCAGCCATCCCAGCTGGGCACCTGACCGGGAGAGAAGAAGCCACCTTGAGCCTTGAGACGACTCTAGTCTTAGCCAATATGTGACAGCAATAACCTGAGAGACCCCACGTGAAAATTCAGTTGAACCCAGTCGTGAGAGATAATCAATTATTATTTTAAGCCACTAAACTGGAAATTAATTTGTTGAACAAAATTGACTAGTAAGAACACCTGACTATCTGGATTTTTGAAAGAGACATTTTAAAGTTTTCTCATTGTTTTTGTACCGCTGCTTTTGAGTTTGAACAAGATGCCATAAGAAACAAACTGGTTCAGATGGGGCCATCTGAGTGCAGACAGAAGAAAATAAGATTATGGTGCAGACAGTGTTCCTCAGGTCATGACCACAGATGTAAGGATACTTGGACCTGACAGCTGTCCACCCTGCTGAGTCACAGGGCTGGATTCTCTGCCTCAGGATGTAAGCAAAAGCTCAACAAACATGCTATGACTCGAATTTTGACATTGGTTGCAAGCTGACAGTCACTCAAGACAAAATAAATACCCGCCGTTCAAAGGGATCATATTACCTGAAATGTGTGGCTTTATCCTGGTTTCATAGTTGCATGCAATAGCTAATGACTGGGGAATTTAAACAAACAAACAAACAAGAAAAAAATGTGTTAAATTGGTGCTGGAAGGCTTGCTGAATCTTGAAGGAGATAGGGGAGCCAGGCTAGGAGGCAGTGCAGCCAGCAGCAGCCCCATCACTGGCCTGGTGGACGCACCTTCAGCTGCCAGCTGAAGATGCAGCTCTAACACTGAACACCGGGCGCTTTCCGTAGAAACTCTGCTGCTGACCCCAACAGACCCCAGAACCACCATCTTCACTAAATGGGTTCCCAGAGGCCATGGCCACCTCACATCACAGGGGTCCTGTAAGCTGAGGGCAGGTGCCTGATTGGCAGAGGTAGGTCACATGAGTAGGCCCAGTTGCAAGGGAGGCTGGGAAGGCACTTACATAATGGGGGCCAGATTCTGCCAGAGTCAGTAGAGAATCCCCAAAATATAAGAAGGTGGTTCAGATTCCAGGCAGCCAGAAAGAATAACAAATTCCACTGTGAGTCTTCAACAGGTGAGGTCTGCCTAATTCTGCTGTCAGCTCTAAAGGCCACTAGACAAAGGGAATCTTTGAGAGCAAAGCATGGGAAACTAATCTTTGATCAACCTCACCCTCCTTGCCCAAGAACATATGGTAAACATGCCCTGGAATAATGTTTCCTTTTTCTTTTCTAAAGAACGGTTTCCATCACACTTAAGTGCACTGAATTTGAAAGAGAAAACTTCAATGCAGCTCACGCTCCCGGCTCTGGTCAACCAAGAGTCCCCAATTGCACTCTTGTGCTTGCTGCAGCTCGGTTCTGTGAACCAATAAATTCCCCTTTTTGAGTAAGTTAGATTTTATTAGATTTCTGTCACTTGCAATTGAATTAATTACGATTCTGAGACAAAGTCATGTTAACCTGGGCACGGTTGCCCTGCACCTGCCAGCACCCTGATTAAACCGAGGAGTTTTCAGAGCTGATGTGTCAGTTAGCTTTTGTGGTGTAGCAAACCACCTAACAATGTGGCAACTTCAAACAGTGCGCATTGATTTGGTCATGATTCTGTGTGTTACGGGGCAACTCTGCTGACCTGTCTGGGTTGGTTGAGCTTAGCTGGGTTTGCCCATGTGTCTGAGGTCTACTGAAAGCTTGGTTGCAATTTGGCTGGTCTAAGATGACCAGTCACATGACTTGTGGTTGGTTGACTGTCATCTGGGATAACGGGCGCAATTGGACCTCATTCTCCAGCAGGCTAACCCGGTCTTACTCACACAGCGGTCCAGTTGATTTCTAAAAGGTACAGTTGTGGAACTTGTAGCCCAAATTTATAACTGGCACCTGTCACTTCCTCTGACTTCTACTGGCCAAAACAGGTCAAACTAAGGGCCAACGGATGGGGAAACTGATCATGCCTTTTGACGACAGGAGGTGCATAGAACTGTGACCATTTTTCCATCTACCACAACTAAAGAAAATAAATGAAGTACTGGGGACATGTGACATGCTGCTCCCTGAAAACCTTTTAAAGCTTTTCTCAGGAGGCCCCAAAGAAGAGCTTTTCCTTCTTACCTCCAATCGTTGGATGATTTTTAATATAAAATCCTTGCCCGAAACCCAGAAATTAGGAATTCCATTTCCCTTGTATGAAGTGTGATAAAGACTATTACATTTATACCTAAACTACACAACAAAAAGAAATAAGTGGGAAGGAAAGAAGGAATAAAGGAAAGGGGGAAGGAAGGCAGGCCAGCCTGAGCTGGGTTGGTAAGATGGAAACAGAAGCATATGTTGAAAAGAGCTTCCTCAAATTGTATAAAGTTTGCGATGTTTATTATAACCTTCCTTTCGCCTGATGAAATCATTCAAGCATATGCATGAGGGAGAGCATGCGGCTGGTTAAAAGGAAGTGGGTCCTGGGGAAGGAACCCTAAATCTGATGGGTGGAAACATAGAGACTCTAACCCCAGCTAATGCCCTGGAGGGAGTTTTGCTTTTTCCACCTTCACATATGTCTATTTGAGGTGCTGACAAAAAAACAAGATCTGTGGAGGAAAAGTTGAGAACTTTATTTTTTATTAAATAGAAAACAATCTGGACATCAGAGAGACACAGGCTCTGGTGGAAAACAAAAGCACATACTGGAGAACAAAGAAAGGGTCTGGTTCAAACACAGAACATTCCTGTCATGGTCTTCAATAAGGTCTGTATATGCAAATGAAGGCTTTAAACTCATTGAAGTCTGACTGGTTGAAAATAACTGAATCCTGACTGGGTAGTTTCTAAACCCCAAACCGTAAGTGTCTGTTGGATGCCCTTTCAGGCTGGTGGGAGGAGGTTTCCAACCGTAGTGTCTCAGCTCCCTTTGCAAGAATTGTCTTAGCTCAGAGGCACAGACAGTGTGTTTGTTTGGAACCGCCCTCTTCAGAAACAAAAGGCATGTGGCCACCCTTCTCTTACTGTGGCCACTGGGTTTCCATTACTTTAATTTGGGTGTTTCTGCTAGCCACAGAGTCCATTTTGTCTGGAGAGTTTGGGGTCACAATAACAGTTTCACTTCACATTGGTAAGTTCCATCAAATTATACGGAGGGCTGATTATAGGACTACAGCTGAATGAAGCACACGTAGGAAATTTCCCTACCTCCTAGAGTATACGAAAAGTTTTCCTAGTGGTGTGCTCAGGTGGTCCAGCTAAGAAGCACATGGCTCTCCGGGAAACGCATCACAAGCCAGTGCAACCCAAACTCCCCACCACCCAGAGTGTTCAAGAGCTTCAGATGTAAGAAAAGGCACGAATGAAAAACATCAATCCTGATTTTTCTCTAGATTCCTTAAAACCCTGGATTAAGTGAGAATAGAAAACCAATCATCGTATTCATTTCCAAGCACAGGAAATTCGTCCCCCCGACCCCCAAGTTCTCTAATTTTGCTGCTTGGCGTTATAGCCTGTATTAATAGATTTTATGAGATTTAGCCTTTAAAACTTGCATACGAACGTGGTTAATGCTGCGCTCTACATCAAAGAGAGTCTTCTTTATGAAGACTCAAAGGAAAACTCTCTCTGAATTCCTTACCGGAAATAGCTTTACCTTCCCTAAGTAACCATTTATTTTATTTCTCCTGGACTCTGAGGCCTATTGAGCTGATATGGTTCCTGTTACTTTGCTTACTGGAAAGCTTAGAGGCAAATGTTTAGCCCATTTCTAGAGATTGAGTAGGACCATGAGCCATCTGTGAACCGAACTCAGCCCTGGTTTTAGCTCCATCTTTCCTGCCCTGTTGTCTGTTTGTCTAGATGTCACCAATATGTTTAATTTTGATAGATTTTTAAACTCTGCCTGAAATCATCTTAATAAAGCTGAGTAGACGTGATGTCTTAAGGTGATGAAAAAAGTTTTTGGGTAAAAACATCAGTTACTATTACATCCCATATCTGATTGCACAAGTCATGGAAGCACACTTTTGGTAGACGGATACACTCATGTAACCCATATACCATCGTAACACTGAATGTCTCTATATCCCTAGAAAGTTACCTGGCAAGTGGGTGGGCTTTGGCCTTGGGAGTCAGTACACCCATTTACTGGCTGGTGATCCCTGGATATACAGCCTTACTGGCCGGATGCACAGCTTTCTCCTTGGCCACAAGGGAAGCATCATACTACTGATGCGTCTGTGGTAAGGATGCAGGGCAACATGTAACACGTGCCCAGCACAGTGTGTGGCACGAAGCACAGTGTCTCTCTGTTATGCATTGTGTCCAGGGCACACTCACATCCAGAGACCATATCTACACTGTGCAGAGTATCTGCACACAACGGAAAGATGTAGGCAAGCTTTCACATTAATTTGGCAAATAATTGGGTTCATGGGAATATCTGGATTTTTTTGAGTTAATTGACCAACTGGACAGTGACAAATTCCACTGTAATTATCAAGTAATCCTTGTTATGGCAGAATTCTAAATCTCATTTCACCCTAAATATATTCAAACTCATTTCAAACCAAAGTTCATCTACCAATCTGAGTTTCAACCTCCACAAGACTCCCCAAGACTTTAGACATTATTCACTGACTGCAGAAACTTCCTTAACATTTTTCCACATTTGGCAAGATTGGTTGTGGGGGTTTCAGCAGCAGAATCTCCAGGCCCTCTGGCTTTTTTAAAGTGAGTCAAATTCCGGGGCTTGGCAGCATTAGGTAGTCTTGGCGGCTGCCAGTATCATATGTCCAGTAGCATATTCTCCCTCCCTGACACGCCCACCTCCTGCCCCTGAACTGAAGACACATGGGCCCTAAAAAGTCTCAAACTTTTTATTCCCATCATTTTTGACTTTTATTGGATAAAGAAGAAAAATAAGTGTACACAGAAAATGTGAAGTTTAACAATTTTTCAATAGTTCAATACTAAATAGTTCAGAAAATTAGACGTTCTCTACAAGTGATTAGATAGAATCTCACAAAGCCCAAATCTAATTTCCTTAAGAGCTGGTGGGGTTCTTCAGAGCTCAAGGATGAAAGCGGAAATGTTTCAAAAGCCAGTCTGATCCGTTTCACCCTCAGTTCCTGTGGATGCAGAAAGAGCCTGTGATGGCTGATTCTGGCATCAATTTGATTGGATTAAGGGAGACCCAGAAAGCTGGTAAAGCATCATTGATCTCCAGTGCTTCAATAGGCACTGAACCCATCTCTTTTCTGCTGAAAGGGAAAGCCAGGTGGTTTGGAATTTGATTGGAATGACTGGGCTCCCTCAGTGTGTCTGTGAGGGTGTTTCTGTGATTAGTGTTTAAGTTGCAAGACTGAGTGGAGAAGCTCCAGCCTCGGTGCCAGTAGGCATCGTCAATCCTCTGGGGTCCTACATGGAAGGAACAGGCAGAGGAAAGAGTGTTCTCACTCTCTCTTCTGACCTGGATGCCTTTCTTCTGACCGTGGACATCAGAACTCCAGGTTTTCTTGATTTTGGTTCAAAAACTCACAGCACCACCTCCCCCAAGGCTGTTGGGCCTTGGGCCTCTACCTAAGAGTTATACCACTGGCTTCCTTGGCTCTCAGGCCTTCCAAACTGCACTGAGCTGTGCTACCAGCTTCCCACACTCTCCAGCTTGTGGGGGGCCTATCACGAGACATTTTGGCCTCCATAATTGAGTGGGCCATAATCCCTTACTGCCCCTTGTCATATGTCTATCTTGTCGGTTCTGTCTGTCTGTAGAGCCCCGAAAAAATGGAGCCCAGGAGCTGGGCACGGTGGCTCACGCCTGTAATCCCAGCACTTTGGGAGGCTGAGGCGGGTGAATCATGAAGTCAAGAGATCAAGACCATCCTGGTCAACATGGTGAAATCCCGTCTCTACTAAAATACAAAAAATTAGCTGGGCATGGTGGCGCGTGCCTGTAATCCCAGCTACTCAGGAGGCCGAGGCAGGAGAATTGCCTGAACCCAGGAGGTGGAGGCTGCGGTGAGCCGAGATCGCGCCATTGCACTCCAGCCTGGGTAACAAGAGCGAAACTCCGTCTCAAAAAAAAAAAAAAAAAAAACGGAGTCAGTGTAGGAAGTAGTCCGGTCTTCCTTCTGAAGCATCACTCTGTGACCCCCTGGTGACCTCAGTGGAGACAGCTGTCCCAAATCATATTAGTTAATTGCATCTTGTACCAATTGAACATGATGACTCCTCCCCAGGCTCTAACAGTCTCTTCATTGAACAACTCTGTTGTCAGATGCTTAGTCTGTTTGTGTTCTACAAAGAAGCACTGAAGTCTGGGTGAGTTATAAGTAAAAGAAGTTTCTATCAGCCAGTTCCACAGGCTGGACAAGAAGCATGGCACCAGCATCCGCTCTCTTTCCAGTGAGGTCCTCAGGTTGCTTCCACGCATGATGAAAAGCTCATGTCTGTAGGGACCACATGGTGAGGGAGGAAGCAGAAGGATGGGGAGTGGCAGGCCTGTTTTGACAACCAGTTTCTCAAGGGAGCCGACAGAGTGGGAACTCACTCTTCACTGTACAGTGCCAAGACTTCATGAGGGGTCTGTCCTCATGACCCAAACACATCCCCTTAGGGCCCCTTCCAATATTGGGGATCAAATTTCAATATGGGGCTTGGGGGACAAACATCGAAACTATAGCAGGTGCTTTTCCTGCTACTAAAAGGCACATTTCGGCTGTGTTTGGCCACCCTTCTAGAGCTAATTCAGAATCTACTCACCTCACAGGTGTACCCTGATGGCTTTCTGGGGACACCTTGGTATTGATATGATTAAGCTACAGCCCTTGCCTTCTGTCTTCTCTCACTCCCACCCCACCCATTTCTATATGGCATCTGTTTCTGTATCCTTTCTCTCCCGCCCTTCCCCACCCGTTTCTATATCCTTTGTAAAATGAGATACCTCAAGACCATCTAAAAACAGTACCTGTCTGTGGCCGGTAGATCTTATGCATTGGTAGAAAAAATATTCAGCCTGTGGAAAGGAGAGCTAAATTCATATTCCCCTAGGGTGGGGGTAGGAAAGTCAGGTACATTTTAATAGTTCAGAAGGAAGAAAACTTTTTGTATTATTGCCTCTCAAGTTAAGTCAAATATGAGTAGCTTGGACTGACTGCATAAAATAAAATCTCATCAAGCCACAGTGAACAACTCTGAAAATAATGCTGCAAACACTACAGTTATATAACAAGAAGAATCCTTGTGTATGAACTGAAACTGACTTCCTTTCTCCAGGGAAGTTTAATGGAGTTAAGTCTCCTCTGTTCCCATTTAGAAGCTCATACATAATCATAGCATGTTATTACAGACAGAAAATGAAAACTTCAAAGCCAGAGCTGGCACACAATGCAATTTACTTCCACCGGTAAGAAATTGCCCCGTAGGTTATGGAAAAAGAGCACAGAAATGGAGACTAAGAGGGAACTAATGTCCTTTCTCAAAACATTGCAGCAGCTGTGCCCGCCTCCTGGGCTTCTCCAGAACTGACAGCAGTGTTGCTGTTTTATTTCTTCAAGTGGTAAGCTCACCAGCCTCTGCTGATGATCTCTTGACCTCTGCCAAATTGGCCTACGAGTAGACGTTTTTAAAGTTATCAACCTTTTATCAGCCTAAGCAAAATGTATCGTAGGCCGGGCATGGTGGCTCATGCCTGTGATCCCAGCACATTGGGAGGCTGAGGTGGGCGGATTGCCTGAGGTTAGAAGTTCAACACCAGCCTGGTCAACATGGTGAAACCCCGTCTCTACTAAAAATAAAAATTTTGGCTTGGTGGCGGGCACCTGGAATCCCAGCTACTCAGGAGGCGGAGGCAGGAGAATCACTTGAACCAGGGAGGTGGAGGTTACAGTGAGCTGAGAGAGCGCCATTGCTCTCCAGCCTGGGCAACAAGAATGGAACTTTGTCTCAAAAAACAAAAAATAAATAAAAATAAAATTTGTTGTAATAATGAAACATTTGATAGAACGTATTAGGCAAGACAATAAGCCAGTCCACCGACCTGAAGAAAGTCAGGCAAAATCTGTTAAATTTCTTTAATGCCCTTGTCATGATGACATTGAGAAAGCCGTAGTGGCCTGCTCCACTCCTTAGCCCTGTCACTTCTTCCCAGGATTTGAGCTTTGATAGTTTGCCTAACATAACTGGGTCTGGATTTCATGGAGAAACTGCCACATGCTTGCCAGATGTTTCATAGGAATAAGTTGACATACTGCATGCGGGACACCATGGGCTCTGGGCTGTTTGTCTTTCTTGATGTATCTAAAGCATTATAATTGTTTGGAACAAGAGAATCGGATTTCTCCAGTTTAGGCATCTAGAATTAGAAGTCTGTTTGCAACAGTGTTTCACAAAGTTAAACTCAGGATTCAATACCATAAAGCAAAGTACAGGGAAGAGTGAGATTGGGGAGAGGACTAAGAGTCAGGTATTTTCTCAGTGTCAGTTGCCTGTGATCCCAGCACTTTGGGAGGCCAAGGCAGGCAGATAATGAGGTCAGGAGATCGAGACCATCCTGGCTAACAAGGTGAAACCCTGTCTCTACTAAAAATACAAAAAATTAGCCAGACGTGGTGGCACGAGCCTGTAATCCCAGATACTCAGGAGGCTGAGGCAGGAGAATTGCTTGAATCTGGTAGGTGGAGGTTGCAGTGAGCTGAGATCACACCACTGCACCCAGCCTGGGTGACACAGTGGGACCCTCTTCAAAAAAAAAAAAAAAAAGGAATAAGGAAGGAAGGGAGGGAGGGAGGGAGGGAGGGAGGGAGAGAGGGAAAGAATTTCAAGGAAGAAAAAAAGAAAGGAGGAAGGGAGGGAAGGAGGAAGGAAGGAAGGAAGGTAGAAAAGAAGGAAGGAAGGAAAATGAAATGTAATTCCATTACTGCAGGCACAAAAATTGAAGGAAAAGGTATGGTAGATTATCCTGTGCTAGAGATAGCTCCAAAATCTTACTGATCTGGAGCAAAAAAGCTTATTTCTTGTTCATGCCAGTTTTGCTTTGGCCCGAGAACTCTCCAGGGCCACCTCTTCCTGGCTGCTGCTGATCACTGCAGGTGGTGCTGATCTTGTGGCAGCCCTGTGTCAATACCCACTTCCCCAGATGCGGCAGCCATGGGTGTGAGCACAGGAAATCATGCGCTGACTCTAAACGCTTCCTGGAATTGGCACATGTACCCTTTTGCATGTGTTTCACTGACCAGAGTAATTTACAAGAGCTGCCTGTCTGAAAATGAACCACTGCTACACACAGCAACAGCACTGATCATAGAAACACTTGGTTAAAGGGAGGAAAAATTAAAAACAGGTCCCTGGAGAAACATACTTTGATAGCATTTCAATATATTTTTTTAAATTTTAAATAAATATTACTTAAACATACATATATGAAGCTTAGACTTACACAGTCAAAAAAGAGAATAATGAAACCAAAAATCAAGGAGATGGTGACCTCTGTGGCTGGAGCATCGGGAGAGGCACACAGGTGGAGACGAGGTGTTGGAATTGTTCCCGTCCTCAAGGAAGCACTTGAGGTGGAGAAAAGGCGACAGTTCCAAGGGGAACAGCCAAGGCCAACAAAAATAATGTATTTCATAGGAAATTGGATAATTCAAAACTCCAAAACATCATCACAAGTATTTGTGAAACCGTATCCTTAACACAAGAACAGGTTGCGGGGGAAATAATCAAGAACAAGAAAATATTTTTGGTTGTTAAAATTAGTATTTCTGAAGTTAAACTGGAATCATTGGTAAGGCTGAAAGATAAAGCCCTTTTAGACTGTAAATAAAAGGATGATGGAAAATGGGAGAGAAATATTTGGAAACCACAAGTCAAAAACTCAAAAACCATAAACACTGAAGTATAAATTTAGGGACCAGGAGAGGTCCCAAGCATTAAAAGAGGAACTTCATCGCACGTTTTCCAGAGTACATATGTTTCCGAGAATGGTGTGGCCTTTCAGGCTGCAGACACAGCTCTTTATTTCAAGAATATTTTGTTTTACTACAGTTTGGATAAATTATTTCTGTTCTATTTCGGTTCTCATCTTCATGAAACCCAATCAGTTCATTTATGGGTCTGTCTCTGATATTCTATAATACCTGAATTTCTATTTATCTTTTAACTTGCTTTTTTCCAGTTTATACATATTAGCTGTATGTATTTATCTTTTAACTGATTTTATGAAGCAATGATATTTGTGGTTTATTGAGCATCTTGGAGAACTGTGTGTTTATATTCATTCTTCTTTGGTTAATTTCTCTTCTGATGTAGGTCTTTATTTGATTTTGTGTTCTTTTTTTGGCAATATGTATGTACAGAACATTTCTGCTTGTTTCTCATTGCTGAACAGGGACAAAGGAAGCATGGTGGCGTGGAGAGAGGGTGAGACGGGTGGGCTGGGGGCTCATGCTACCTGGTCTTTTTGATCCGTGTGTGGAAAGACAAACGTCAGTATACAGACACCTGCCTGGGATTCAGCATCGCCATTTCCACCAGCTTACCCACCCTGGGTCCATTTGCCAATATAGACACTGACAAGGCCTCAATCTTGTTAGTTTCACGTTCTGTCCTTCTTTCCCCCTCAATCCCCTCCCTGGGCTGGGAGATGAAGTCTGAATCCACAGCAGTGACACGCTGCTATGGTTCTTCCTCTTTTTGTTCTTTTATGTAAACTTGGGTCTCTTAAATGTCTTATCTGGCTTTTCCAGGGCCCTCCAAGCCACTAGGTCATGCTCCTGTGATTAAGGTACGTTTGGACATGTCTTAGAATAGAGACTCACATGTTTGGGAAAATGTGGAACCTGTACAGGATTCAAGAGCCAAAAGGCAGTTAGAACCTTCAGGCAAAGCAAATCTTTTCCAGAACAAATTGCTCAAGTATGAAGCAAACTCAGATGCTGCCTGCGGGGCAGTGGGAGTATAACTTGATTTTTCTCCTAGAAACATCTGCCTGTATTGTCCCAGGCCACGACACAGGGCTTGGAAAAGGAAATGTTAGTCAACCACAGTATGCGGCTCGGGGGTAAACCACACTTACTTTGCCATATCTTATTAAGCATGTTTATTAGTTTTGAACTTTTAAATCAACTATGGTACAAAACGTAAAATAAATGTTATCTTCCCTAACAAAGATCCAATTGACAGAGGTTTGGGAGTGGGTGCAGAAATAGACATGACTCCAAAGATACTTTATAGACGTGATAGAAACATAAAATATGTTTAATGACATTACTTGTATTTGCACAATAACTAAAAGAAGTCCTGCCTAAAATTGCAAAAGCAGAGAACAGAATTACTTAGGTGAACTAAGTTTTTAAATTTTAAAACAGAAACTTACCAGTTAATGCCTGAAAATTATTTTAGAATGGGTGGAAAACCACAGTGATCACATTAGTTACTGCTTTGGTGGTAACCACCAGAAGGCAGACCCAGTTGCAAGTCTGGGGGAAGGGAAGGGGGTGTGCAAGAGACTGCGCTCATAGTACTCTTGGGTACCATTTTATTTTTATTTATCATATGTACGTATTGCATTGATAAATGTTATGAATTTTACAATTGCGTATTACATGAAAATATTTCCATTTCCACTCTACTTCTCACACTTCTGAATAATCCTAAACATGATATAGTCATGTAACTATATGTCTCCATATGATCTAATTCTGTAGCAATAATACCAAACTCCCTTGGCCTCTAAGCCCTCTGTAGCTTAAAATGGGCACAATGACCCCTCACATCCTGTAGAAAAGGTGATAAGCATCAGTGGTCTGAATCCCTGTAGGGAAAACTAATGAACATGAGAACGGCAGTTTCTGCTTTTATGACGCTTCCCAGAATAGACAAGCCACTCCACCTTTGTACTTCTAAGAGTCAAGAGCCATCCCCACAACTGGGTTGACAGTGAGGTTAATTTTTCTTTACTTTTATGTGGGCCAAATGCCTACGGGCATGTGATTTTTTAAAAGTACCTTACATGATATCTGAAAGGATGCATGCATGCTACTTGTGTACCGTAAATAATAGATTACAACGGCATCACAGGTCCTGTGGCAGTGTTTACCTCTGCTGCAACTCAGCCAGAGTGAGAGCAGTTCTGCATGTAGACACAGGAGTGTGATGAATCCCTTCCCCTCCCTTTTCATTATTCCTCGGAACCTTCTCCTGTCACTTAACAGAAGACAAATTGATTGACAGTTGTGGGAGGGAGGAGCTTATTTTTTATTCTATTTAATAATGCAGTACACTAGGTCACCGTGATGGAGTGTCCTGCATGTTTTATCCCTAGAGAGCCAAGAAACACCTGTCAGGCACAGAAGTGGCCCTGGAATACTGCTAGGACACCTAAGGTTCTAGTCCTGGCTCAAGACTCATTTGGGGCCACATTTCTTCAATCACTGCATTGTGAATGTCTCTTGTCATGATAATAAAATATGGCACCACATTGGTGCTTTATTGAGAGGTCTATGAGCCTTCTGCCTGAATCTGGACAGACCATAATGAGTCACTGCAAGGACAGGCGCAACGTGGGGCCACTGCGTGACTTCCATCAGCAGGTGGAAGGGCATGAGCTTTCCAGCTGGTTCTCCTGGGATGCTTCATGCCAAGGGAAGCTGGATGCCCAATCCAAAATGTAACTCCCCTGAGATCCCCATGCTGGAGAGGCTGAAGGGGACATCAGCTGAGCAAGCTCTTGGACCTTCAGCCCAAGTGCCTCAGATGATGGCAGCTCCAGCTAGGGCTGATTGTAACAAGCATGGGAAATCCAACCAGGAATTGCTTAGACCTTCCTAAACATCTGGCCTGCAAAAATTATGAGCTGATTAATGGTGTTTGAAGACACTAAGTTTTGGTGTGTAAAGATAGCAAATACCTCTCATCCCCTAAAAGAATTGCCTGGACCCCTCATTAGTATCATTTCTTAACCTTGATTTCCTTGGGGTCTATGGGACGACTCAAAGAGGGGACCCAGAGGAAAGGACCTTGTGCACCAAAATTATAAGATATCATCACAAATATATCAGAGATAATTAAACACTACACAAAAGCAAGTTATCTTTATTATAATTATTGAATCTTTCAAATAGCAAATTTAAGAAAACTTTAGTTTGATGCCAAGTTAACAATCAGCCTGAACAGACACTTCTCAAAAGAAGACATTTATGTGGGCAACAAACATATGAGAAAAAATTCATCATCACTGGTCATTAGAGAGATGCAAATCAAAACCACAGTGAGATACCATCTCACGCCAGTTAGAATGGTGAGCATTAAAAGTCAGGAGACCACAGATGCTGGAGAGGATGTGAGGAAATAGGAACACCTTTACACTGTTGGTGGGAGTGTAAATTAGTGCAACCATTGTGGAAGACAGTGTGGCGCTTCCTCAAGGACCTAGAAATAGAAATTCCATTTGACCCAGCAATCCCATTACTGGGTATATACTCAAAGGACTATAAATAATTCTACTATAAAGACATTTCCACATGTATGTTTATTGAAGCCCTGTTCATAATAGCAAAGGCCCATCAATGATAGACTGGATAAAGAAAATGTGGCACATATACACCATGGAATACTATGCAGCCATAAAAAAGGGTGAGTTCATGTCCTTTGCAGGGACATGGACAAAGCTGAAAAGCATCATTCTCAGCAAACTGACCCAAGAACAGAAAACCAAACACTGCATGTTCTCACTTATAACTGGGAGTTGAACAATGAGAACACACAGGCACAAGAGGGGGAATATCACACACCAGGACCTGTCAAGGGGTCAGAGGCTAAAGAAGGGATAGTTTTAGGAGAAACACCTAATGTAGATGATGGGTTAATGGGTGCAGCAAACCACCATGGCACGCGTATACCTGTGCAACAAAGCTGCACATTCTGCACAGTATCTCAGAATTTAAAGTGCAATAATCATAAAATTAAAAGAAAAGAAATCAGCATGGTGGGGAAAAATGGAAAGTGCACCATCACTGGCACTGTGGACAGGTATGTTGTCTTCCTCGCTCTTCTCTCCTTCTTCTCTGCCTCATCCACTTCCTCTCCCTTTTTCTGCCCCTATCTCTCTTGGTACAATTATTTCTGTCATGATCTCAGTCTTGCTTCTTCCTGGGACTATGAGTCTTCAGGACCCATTTTCCTGTGGCCTCAATATTTCTCCAGGGAACCGAGCAGGTGAGCTGGGCACCTTTGCTGGTGGAATAACAGGTAAGAAGAAAGGACCAAGAGGACACCTAGGGCCCCGCCTGGTAATGTGAGCGGTTCCTCTCCTGAGGAGCAGCTTCTGTTGGGCTCATTATCAAGCAATTAGGGGTTCCACTCAATTTGCAGGCTCACTGATTGTTATGCATGTCTCCGAGCGTCAGGCAGTGGAGGAACTAATCAGCACTTAATTGCTGATAATGAAACCCAGAGAATGAGGAAGAAAGCACAAAGAAAAACGATTCTCTCATGATTTCAGGTTTTCTGCACCACACCCAATTATGCAGTAAGTCACCTCTTTTCACAGCTGCTGTCGTGACATCTGCGTGGGCCTTGGGGGTCACTTAATTTCAAGCAACCTTTAAAATCAGGTCCTCCGAGGAACAGATATTTGCTTTATGCCGAGGCAATTAAAGAAGCTAATTTCAATTTTGAAGCGCACAAGATGTATGCAAGTTAATAGCTTTGCGGCTTTTGGCCTCCAAACAGAATGAAAAGCTTGTTGCTCGGCTTTAATAACCTGTAGGACAAATCTAAGTGTTCATATAAACTGGAAACCTCGCTCTTAACTGATTTTTTTCATTCAATTGCTTCCTGATAGGAGGATCCTTATCCTGAATCCTGTAAACATTCAAAACACCCTTTTGTTTCCTCTGCATGTAGCTCTGCCATTTATTCGGGGTGTCGGAAAGGGAGAATGAAGTAGAAACGGACACCTCCCAGGACAGCCTCGCAAGCTGGAATTCAAAGCTCTTGACCCACCTGAAGGCTGTTGTCCTCAACGCCTGCCCCAGGTCCTTTGCCTTCTTTGTTCAGAGTACACATTCCCGGAAGTGACAGGCATCAGCATTCCTCGCCATCATGTTAATTCAGGTGCTTGCAATTTGCAAGTGGCCCTTCTTCTCCAGCAGGGATCTTGCAATCTCCCTTCATGTATTTTTATGTGCAGCATAAAAATACCATGGTCTGGGAGCTGCAGGCAGACATGGAATGACTCCCTCCCGTTCTCGCGGGATGCGTGGGCCAGCTCCATGCTCCCCTGTGACAGCAACACTGCAGTGCCTGAGAACAGAACTTCAGCAGTGGTTCTTGTGGCTGCTAAAATATTCCCATCTGGCATATCTCCTTAACTATTTGACTAGCATGTAGCCACGAAACTCCCTCAGGAATCTCACGTTGGGTGAAAAACTGGAATGAACACATTGGGAGCAGTAAACGCATCCATTAAGAGCCCAAATCTCAGATTGTCACTTCACAGAGGCATGCGTGATGGAGCAGGTTGCTCGGTCTCTGTGAGGCTTGTTTCCTGCTCTGTCACATGGGCAGACTAATGGTGTCTGGCTTTTACGGATATACATCTTGCACAGTGGGACACATGAAGCATAATAAATATTAACTTAAAGTTTGGTTTAGGCTCATCCCCTAGAAGCAGACCTTGAGGAAAGGATCCAGAGCAAGGAATTGGTTTGAGTGATGATTTGGAGGGAGCAGTGCTGGGGAGCAGTGTGGAATATCTCTCTTCCCTTCAAGGGAGGACTTGCCCAGCTGCAAGGAGGGTGGGTGACTGTAGCCTTCAGTGGCTGCCACCTGGATCTTCCCCTGCTTTTCCGCTCGGACACTCTTCCCAGGCCATCCCTGGCAGGGACTGCACACAGCTGGTGCTGCAGTCCAACTCGGAGTGCCCGGCATTGGACCTCTAATGGGCAATTTCAGGGTTGGTGGAGACTTTCTCAGTCAGTACTACAGTCCTTGGCTCCCTCTACCCAACCCTGGCCCCGCACCTGGTATGAGGTTTACTTACCCCAGTGTGTTAGTCAGGGTTCTCTAGAGGGACAGAACTAACAGGAAGCCTCTGGAGTCCTTCCTCTACATACACACACACACACATATATAAATTCTCATACACACACACACACAAACTCCCAAGCCTGGTAGTTTTTATATATATGTGTGTGTGTGTGTATAACTGTATATAAAGGGGAGTTGATTAATGGCCCAACAATAGGCCATTTGTAAGCTGAGAAGCAAGAGAGCCAGTCTGTGTTCCAAAACTGAAGAACCTGGAGTCGGATGTCCGAGGGCAGGAAGCACCAGCGTGGGAGAAAGAGGCAGGCTGCGAGGCTAGGCCCGTCTAGTCTTTTCATGTTTTTCTGCCTGCTTTATGTTCTAGCCGCACTGGCAGCTGATCAGATGAGGCCCACCCAGATTAAGGGTGGCTCTGCCTTTCCCAGCCCACTGACTCAAATGCTAATCTCCTTTGGCAACACCCTCACAGACACACCCAGGATGAATGCTTTGCATCCTTCAGTCCAATCAAATTGACACTCAGTATTAACCGTCACAAGTCCACTCTTTGTCAACTTGAACCCATACACATCTCCCGAGATCATACTTAATCTTCAAATAAAGACAATAATAAGGTCATTATTAAGCCTAACATAGTACAACCATCCTTTGTAAAACCCGAGATGCACCAATCCCCAACCCAAATGCTATTACATCAAGTTAACAATATTTAAATGCTGATATGAAGTCGGTAAATCTTATGTCACATGATAAAGGAGAAAATGAATAAAACGAGGATATTTTCTTAGTGCAAGTGTATACGTGCACAAAGAAGGAGGAAATACTTATGACAATTACAGTCATTTCTGTGACCACGTGACCTTGTTTCTGGTCGTGTGATCACAGCAGGTGTTAATGACTGCCTTCTTCCACGGCCCATTCTGTGTTCCCTTTGCCTTCAGCAAGCACCTCAGCAGGTTGTGTTTTCTTCTTGGTGGAGTGAACCAAACCTTCATTCCTGAAGGATCTGAGCAATTTGTAGTCCTGCCCAGATTGAGCTGTTACAGTTTCCCACTGTTGGATCTCAGAAGAGCAATTATAGGGCTCTTCAAAGATGCAGGTACCCCCCTCACAAATCTGTTTTGCAAGGCACTGGTCAAGGGTTTAGCTACTGGATGCTCCTGCTGGGATGAGTAGGTCTAAAGTGACTAATCCGCTCCACCATTCCATCTCCCCAGGGCTTTGGATCCCTTCCTCTGCATTAAACCAAGGGAGATCAAGCATTTTCAGCTCACTCACAGTGAGCTGTCTTTTAATCCGTATTTCAGCTAACCAAGCAAATAAGCTATTAGAACCTTTGTTAACTCCCCGAACCACAACATTAAATGTAAAGTCCCTACTTAGTGGTGCAAATCAATAAATTCAGCCTGATCCAACTCTGTGTTCCTTCCACCATTATCCCACCCCCTTAATATCCATTCCCATGCCTGTTCTCCAGATTTCTGCTTATATAAATTAGAAAACTCAAGCAGTTCTCTTTCAATGTAGTGCACCTCCTCATGGGTGCACACTCAGCCTCACCTTTAGGGGCCCACCGTGGCTTTAGTCTAGTTATGGGTCTGGAAGCAAACAGAGGGGATGGGGCCGCTCCTGAGGAGAATCAACATTATCTTGGCCAGCAGCTGCCTCAGGGGAGAACATTACGGTTGCCTCAGGCAGCTCAGGGTTTATCTTCTCAGACACATGTGGAAAGGCTGATGGCGGCATGGGTCGGGGAGGGATGTTGCCACTGGGGACGGTGAAGGTGTTTCTTTGGCAAAAAAGGTTCATCAGAGTTTACAAACTCAGTGTCCCCAGCTTCATCAAGGTCCTCCCACATGTCCCCATTCCAAGTTGCAGGACCCCATCCTTTTCCAATCAATGCCCTCCTTTAACAGTGGACGCCTGGAGAGGCTGTGCATCCATTTGTCCTTGCAGGTCAGTCACTCACATGATTAAGAGCTTGTGTCTGTCTTTCCACAGTTTCAGCTCTTTCTCCACAGACTCTCACTCAGTGCAATCTTAGCAGATTTGGGGCTCAGTATCTGCTTCTGAAGTGGGAAGACAGAATTCCTAAGTTCATCATTTTCTTACATCACTTTGTCCACTGAACTTAGGAGAGCCAATCAGCTTCATTATGTTCCTTGGTTCTCCACCTATGGTCGAAAGTATTATGTATAGTCAGTAAACTCCCTGCCTCTCATAAGCAGTGAACTAGGAGTGCCAAATGCATTTATTTTTCATAATTCTAAACAATTGATGTCAAGGACTATCAGTGTTCTCCATGCTATTAGAAGTAGAGTCTTTAGCATTTTTGGATCTAATTATATTAAGTAGCCAACTCCAGAAACCCCAAAATTATTAAAAGAACTCCATTCCTAATATTCTTTTTCTCTAGAACCACTCCTGGTACCAAAATCTGTATTAGTTGGGGTTCTCTAGAGGGACAGAACTATATATAAAAAGGGGAGTATATTAAATATTAACTCACACAATCACAAGGTCCCATAATAAGTCATCTGTAAGCTGAGGAACAAGGAGAGCCAGTTAAAGTCCCAAACTGAAGAACTTGGAGTCTGATGTTTGAGATAAGGAAGCATCAGCGTGGGAGAAAGAGGCAGGCTGCGGGGCTAGGCCAGTCTAGTCTTATGTTTTTCTGCCTGCTTTACGTTCTAGCCTCACTGGCAGCTGGTTAGATGGTACCAACCCAGATTAAGGGTGGGTCTGTCTTCCCCTGCCCACTGGCTCAAATGTTAATCTCCTTTGGCAACACCCTCACAGACACACCCAGGATCAGTGCTTTACATCCTTCAGTCCAATCAGGTTAACACTCAGCATTAACCATCACACCCAGTTTTCTTTTCTTTTCCTTTTTTTTTTTTTGAGACAGAGTCTTGCTCTGTCACCCGGGCTGGAGTGCAGTGGCATGATCTCAGCTCACTGCAACCCCTGCCTCCTGGGTTCAACTGATTCTTCTGCCTCAGTCTCCCAAGTAGGTGGGACTACAAGCATTCGCCACCATGCCCAGCTAATTTTTGTATTTTTAGTAGAGATGGGGTTTCACAATATTGGCCAGGCTGCTCTCGACCTCCTGACCTTGTGATCCACCCACCTCAGCCTCCCAAAGTGCCGGGATTACAGACTTGATCCACCTTGCTTGGCCCACACCCAGTTTTGTTTTACGGGTATTATCCACCTCAAGAAATTACTTGTACTTCTAACTCCTTCCCAGTATCTGTTTCCAGGAAGACACAGATGACTTGTGAAAAAGTGAGACAGAGAAGGAGGGGAGCCAGTTAACGAGCAGGTCTCTGCTGTGGGCACCTCATGTGCAATCTGGGGACTTAGTGTGAAACTTGTCTCAGACTTGCCTGAAAAGCTGAGGAAGAGGGTAATTCTGTTTTCCACCCAGCACCCCATCCTCCGTGGCTGAAGGCTGATCCTGGGGAATCAGGCACTGGCACTTCCTGTGAGCCAGGAGAGCAAGCCCTGGGGAGTCACCGGCATGCGCCCTGGGACTCCAAGTGAGGCTTTGGGGGCACTCAGTGTCCAGGGAGTGTGGGTGTGGCTGTGAGAGCAGCTGCCACAAGGCTTTGTTCTTTAGCTACTCAGTCCCCATACTGAGTCACAGTGGAAAAACGGCCGGGCTAAAAGATGCAGGCTTGTCGGATCTGCTCCACCTCCAGGGGATGGCCCCTGTTGTCACATAAACCCCCAGGAGCCCCTTTCATTCTGCGTCCACCTGGCCTCTCCAGTCCTTTAGTAGCACTTCCTCACCCCTGCTAAACGTGCTAGCTTATGGAGCACTTGCCCTTGTGCTAGCACATGCTAAACGTTTGTAAAGGACGTCACGAAGGGCTCGGTATTAATCAGTTTCTCTATTGAAGACATGTCCACTGTCCACCTCGGAAAGAGGAGGCTTACGAGAGAGCCGTGCTACATAGAGCTCCTCATAGTTGAACTCAGGAGCAACCCAGAATGAATCAGCAGCGCTCGGCGGAAAGACCCTGAGCTGTGATCTGCGTGGGGATGAGCTGTGCAACCACTAGCAACCTTTCTTCCTGATGCAGCTTATTGCCAAGGGCTGGGAAGACAGTCATTAGGACTGCAGACTGCACAGACAGTCTCAGAGAAGGGAAAAGAGGACACGGCATCACACACCCAAAGTTCTGATGCTTGTAGACTCAACACCGAAGCAAGCATAACATCTGGGGAAACTTTAAAAAGTTCATATTGTTTTTGCTGCTTTAGTCCTTCCCCAACTGGCCACAGCTGTCCCTAGCCAGGACCAAGTCCTCAACCACCAAAGAGCCAGCCAGGGGAGAATATGAGAAATTCTGCTCTCATGCCCATCTTTTGGAGCAGGCTGCTCACCCGTCTCATTTACCTGAATCCTTGAAAACCATTGCCGTCCCCTGGGTTCTTGGTCACTGTAGAGCCTGAAGCTGTTGTCCAGCTCTCTGGGGCCTTGCGCTGGGAATGATCCTCATTCCAGGTCTCTCATACCAAGAAGTCACTGGCCATGGACCCTGACCCAGAAAATGAGACTCACACTCTTGCACGCTCTTTATCATAATTGGGCCACTTTAGTAACCACACTAGGGCAGGGAATGGGTTTGATTTTAGTGGTTATGCTAATTTCTGTAAAATAAATCAGATTCCTGAATCAGCAAGATTTACAACCCTTTGCATGAGTTTAGAACATAAATGAAAAGCTATTATTTCTCTTCCAAGATGATCTGGATTAAAACGCAGTAACACAGGAAACTTGTGCCTTGTATCTTGAGCGGACATTCTGCGATCTCCTACTGGGCAGTCATCAGAGGGACAGCAGATTTCTGTTCCCACCGCCATTGTCATACTGAGTGCTTGAACGAGGGAGGCCGGTGTTAATGGCTGACCCGGATCTGTGGGAGGAGCAGTGAGGATGACAGCCAGGAGGTGCCAGGATTTTGGAGTGTTACAGGAAAGTACTACAGGGTCTTTGGTAAACACCAAGTTTTGCCATCCTGCCTGTCTCAGCAGCTAGAATTCTTGCGTATTTAGAGGAGTTTGCAAAACGTAAAACATATCAAGCATAGAAGTTTCTCCAGCTTCCAGTACACCTCACTGCCATAGCTCCAATCTGCTGGTAGCACAGAACAGTCATGGATGGTGTTTTCCTAAGCTAACAGCAGAGACCATCAAGGAAGGTGGTTCAGATCGGAAGGGCACAGGATCAGACTCCAGGGTGGGATCTGTCCCTCAAGTGAGACTGAATTGCTTGTTTAATATTCCCAGCAGTTACTAAGCAGTGACTTTAATAGGACTCTGTTTAAGGAATTTTTGTCTGATCGGGCTGAAAGGCAATGGGAAATGAAGGTGACATTCATTACTTGATTTAGTTTTGGATTCTCTGCATGCATGAGTTTTGTGAAGATAGGATGAGAGAATATTTTAGCTGGAAGGAAATGCAGTTTATCTGGTTTAAACTGCTTCCAGTCTGAAACGATTTCAAACGGAAAGTAGAAATGCATAGATCCCGGCACAATTTCGGAAAGCAATAACGCTCACAGCACAGAGCAGCCCTGCCGCGTCTTCTGCAGAAGCTGGTGGGTGGACGACTCACCTCTCCGACCTACACTTCCCCTGTGCTGCTCTCTGACCCAGCCTGTGAGGCCCGTCCTTGGGAACCAGGACTCAACATCACCTTAGTTAACTCACCCTGCTGCGGGTCCTGGTGAACCTCACAAGGGGACAACGATGCTGAAGTAAGAGTACGGGATACTCTTGTACTGGGAGTGGGCATGAGGACAGGGCAGCTGCTGCCGTTTGCACTAGAGCAGCATTAAGAACTGTGTGATATAACTTATTTACTACGTTCATCTAAGACCCGTGACATGCCAAGGATGTTTCTTCTTTTTTTTTTTTTTTTTTTTTTTTTTTTTGAGACGGAGTTTCGCTCTTGTTACCCAGGCTGGAGTGCAATGGCATGATCTCGGCTCACCGAAGCCTCCGCCTCCTGGGTTCAGGCAATTCTCCTGCCTCAGCCTCCTGAGTAGCTGGGATTACAGGCACGCGCCACCGTGCCCAGCTAATTTTTTGTATTTTTAGTAGAGACGGAGTTTCACCTTGTTGCCCAGGATGGTCTCGATCTTTTGACCTCGTGATCCACCCGCCTCGGCCTCCCAAAGTGCTGGGATTACAGGCTTGAGCCACCGCGCCCGGCCAAGGATGTTTCTTCTTAAACAAATGAGTTTATTAGAAGTTCTTATAAGCAGGCAGAGTAGCCACTGAGTTTTAATGTATGTTAATGAAAGTTGCTCCACTTAGAAATAAGTCATGACCTGACTGGTTACTTTTTAAAGAAGGTCTTTAAGATATCTATCTCATAATACGAAGCATCATTTCACATTTTTCTCTGAGGAACTTGCTGTAATAGGCAACCGTATGCAAAAATGAGAATGTAAAGGAAGGTATATCATTAAAACAACAAAAAAGAAACCATAAATCAGTAGCCTACCTTTTCATACATGATTCCTGGAAATTTGGAGTATTAAATGCAGCTCTTGAAGTGTCAGCAGAACAGAAGTAGAGAAAGGAAATCAGGACAGGTTAGGTTAGCACAAGGAGTATGAGAGGAAGCAACGGGTTTGGTTTCCAACAGCAAGAGAGCTGAGGAGCCGGGGAGCCCTGCCCCAGGCTGCACAGGGCGGGTCTGTGTCTGAGTCTGGGCTGGAGAGGGGAAAGGGAGACAAGGTCTGGTGTTGTGGGTCCTGAGTCTGGCCAGAGAACTGCAGGGAGCAGTGTCACCGGTGGGCAGGGCAGTGGGAGCCTGCCTTTCATGGTCGGAAATAGGGGAGGAGAAAATCCACAAGAGACTGAGACAGAGAACCCAGGAGATGTCAGTGAGGGTGCGTGCACATAGGTGGAGGTGCTCCGGTCGAGATGCCAGACAAGTAGTCAAGGATAAAACGAGCGTGGGCTGGCCTCCCTAACCCTGACACACACGTGTGAAGTGAAATGTAAGATGCCAGCGAGTACCACATCACACAGAGCGAACACACTGCTCACACGGTGAGAAGTCAGCACCATGCTTCCCTTTGCTTCCAGAAGAATCCCAAAAGGGTTTGGATCATGCTGTGAAAGAGCAGTGGGTAAAGCCGAAACGGCCCCAGTTGTTAAGCCTGAGATCGAGGAAGAGCCTCGTCCCTTCCCTACTCTGATGCTGCTGGCAGCTCACTGCCCTGTCCCAAACCTCCCAGGTTCACTAGAAGTTTGACCTGAAAGTGCCTTCACACCTTTATGAAGATCAGGGTCAATCTGACTATGGTGACTCCCCGGCTGTTTCCCTCCACTAAAGAAAATCAGAACTAGACAGCAATTAAAGCCATAAAAATAGATTTGATTCAGGACTCTTGCAATAGTGGAAAAGAAGGCCTCAAAGTAGAATGTGGCTCAGTCCTGAATACAGCATGGACAGTGGGGATTTTCAGAAAGAGCTGGGTGGGGTCAGTGGATGCTAAGTCACTAAGAGGAAGCATCAGGCCTGTGGGTGGGGGAATCTGGCTAATCTGACCTGGTAGGATTCTTGCTGAAAGCAGGCAGGGTTCAGACATCTCCTGGGAGACGGTGGGGGTGGGACGCTCCATCAGCTATCAGGAGTCAGGGATTCCCACTAAAATGCTCCCAACAGACACCCGCACACACACATACACGCACACCAGATCACACACAGACACACATATATCATCTGACACACATCCTGTACACACATGCACATCACACTCACGCGTACATCACACGCGTGATGTACATTACATCGCGGCCCCCAAGCCGCTCCCTGCAGCCCACTTTTCCCTCAGATGCATTGAATCCTCAGCTGACAGAAAAGCTGCCATCATTTAAGCCAAATTAGCTGTAAGTGTCCACCCATGCTTGAAACACTGCTAATCTTTGGTTCCTTTGCTATTTTTAGATTAAAAATAAGAATTGGCTGAGCACGGTGGCTCGCACCTGTAACCCCAGCACCTTGGGAGGCTGAGGAGGGCAGATCGTGAGGCCAAGAGATCAAGACCATCCTGGCCAACGTGGTGAAATCCCACCTCTACTAAAAATACAAAAATTATCTGGGTGTGGTGGGGCACAGCTGTAATCCCAGCTACTCAGGAGGCTGAGGCAGGAGAATTCCTTGAACCAAGGAGGTAGAGGTTGCAGTAAGCTGAGATCATGTCACTGCACTCCAGCCTGGTGACAGAGACAGACTCCATCTCAAACAAACAAACAAAAAAGTTATAAAATGTTATTTTGAAACCTTGATGGATTTTCTTGCAAACCCAAAGGACCAGTAATATAAAAAAAAAAAAATCACCAAATGAAGCAGAAATTAAACTTCTTACCTTAAAATAAAAAGTAGTTAGATGAATAAGATCTCTTTCCAAAATGTATACTTTTAGATATAGACATGCAGGACAAGAACAAGTTTGTTCCACACCATCAATTACACAGGACAAGAAGGGCATTTCATTTCATGCAGCCGCCGTGTGTGGTTCATCTGGGCAGCGAGCAAGCAGAACATCCGTTCAAAAACTCCGAAAACCAATCTTGCTACCTCTGTGGCTTGGTCCAGGGCTTACGTGAAAGGATCAGAAATTCAACAGGATCAAATCATCATCGTCAAAAACCAAGCTATTAGTTCTAAAGGAATGAAACTTCAGGTGTGTCCTTGAGAGAGCTTAAGTTTTCATTTTCTGGGCAAATCAAGACCCGATGCCAGAGAAATTGATGCTGTGTAAAACGTTACTCAGCCGCAGCTCTCGAAGAACGTGGTAGGAGAGGGTGCCAGAAAGTGTGACTTACACAAGAAACAAAAGGTCCCAGGTGAGACTCTTTTGGGTCACAGTAGACACAGCTATGCAAAGCCTCACATCTACTTCCTACATAATTTTTTAATTGCATTTTAGGTTTTGGGGTACATGTGCAGAACATGCAAGGTAGTTGCATAGGTACACACATGGCAGAGTGATTTGCTGCCTTTCTTATCAAGATTCAAGAAAATGCAGTCATTTGAATGAATGCATTGGCTTAGAAAACATATCCTACAAAATATGGGGAATAATGAACAAACCCAGGACAATAACAGTGAGCAGAACAAAGCGATCTTGTTCTGGAGCCAACAGTGTGTGTTGTCCCCTCCTTTACTGGGGCACAGGCAGGAGCTAGGAGGCTCCTTTCGTGAGGCCCTCTCCTCCCGGGCACCTTCAGTCTCCCCTTGACGTCACAGGATGAGAACCAGGAAGGCAGTGGGGTTAAGTAATAGGCTTGCTTGGAGGACAGGTTATGTCTTCTAGTGTCTTTAAAGAGAAGAGGGAGTCCATTCAGAGGGGGTCACACTGAAGGACAATCACAAAAAGTTAAGGAGCAGGACGGAGTGGGCCAGGGGGACAGATGTGCTATGAAGAAGAGAGAAGGTGAATTCACCCATACCCAGAGGAAATCAAATCATTGGCTGAGTAGGGAAGCCTGGGCATGTGGGAATGAGGAGCAGGCAGCAAGATCACCCGGCGAGGGGAAGGTCTGCAAGGCCCACCAGAGACAGGGCCATAGGGAACAGCCACGGGTGAGGCCAGGAGGCTGGCAGGCTGCCCTGTGTTCACCACACCATTCCCATGCCCTGAGGCAGTCATTACTGGGTTATAGGAGTTCAAAGCAGGTGTAGTCACCATCTCCAAAACTTGTGACCTGGCAGAGCTGGACCTGCCATCTTGCTGGAGACCACATCCACCCCCATGAACCTGCTGTTACAAACCCCGTTCCTCTGCGAGGGGTAGGGGCAGACACTGGCTTCCCTCCTCCCTTCTGCTTCCTGCTCAATCGGCAGAGGGAATCCTCTTAGAAGCCCGCCCTGATGAGGTCTCTTTCCCCAAATTCTCCAATGCTTAGATGTGTTCTGAGTCGGGCCCGAGCTCTGTGACTGGTGTCCACAGGCTGCAGCGATGCTGTTAGTGTCCATGTGCTGCCATGTTCTCCACCTCACCCCACTCCCCAAAAACTCCAGCCTGTGTGCGTTCTCCCCATCCCTATCCATGTGGCTTTTCCCCTGCCTTCTTGATCCCACCAATCAAAATGCCAGTGATTGACCTCCCTGAATACCCTCAGTGAAAAATCACCCTACCTGCTAAGCACCCAAAAGCACTGCCTGTTCCATGCTCATGCGGTGTCCCTCCATGCTTCTCAGTGCACAGACAGTAGGAGCACATCATTTTCCAGGTCATCCTCCAGCAAAGGCAGACACACATAAATTGGTTTGCATATGAAGTCAACCTTTCCCACCGAGAGAGAGAAAGACTCCCAGCTTTCGCAGACTTCCGTACCCATCGGGGGCACCTCCCTTCAGCCTGGTGCATCACAGAGCTATGCCCATCCTGATGATGGCTGCAGAGGCAGTTTGTTCCCAGGGCACCCCTCCTCACCTGAGTCACGATGCAGTGAGCTTCCTGGTGACGCAGACATACGAGCAGCCTGTCCGAATCAAGGGGCAACAGAGGTGGGCTCATCTGGGCTGGTTGGGCTGAGCATCTTCCCAGTCCCTTAGAGCTTGAATAAAGTCGGCATTTCACTTGCTGTGAAGTTGGTTCCACTCCATCAATTACATGGTATAGGAGTTAGTGGAGCTCAGCATACAGTATTGAGAGGGTCAGTGTGGGTGAGGAAAAGTCAGCTGGCATGCAGCATTCAAATGCTCCCACTCACAGAGCACGTCATTGAGGCGTGCTCACCACCAGCCCAGCCCTGGGTAGCACTGCGTCTCACCTCCACTGGCAGCACAGTGGTGACAGAGACGCGTGCAGGAGAAGGTGGCTGGTAGGTGCATACCGGGTGACTGAGGCCATGAGTGTCCTGCAAAGGCTTGGTCTGAATGCCTTAGAAATAGCAGCTGTCTATCCACCTTGCAGGCCACCATCGATCCAGCCTCTTCCCCAAGCATTGGGCTGCATGGGGATCCTTGGAGAAGAAAGCTGCGTCTGAAATCGGTTTTGCTTTTGTGGATTCTTGCTCATCCTTTAAAGTATAAGACACATGACCGTCACTGGAGCCAAACCAGCAGCTGCTTCAAGAGGTCCCTGGGTTAAAGTTAACTGTCAGCAGTCCCAGCCAATTGCAACACTCCCATTCCTAGCAAGGGACCCATGCAGCTGTGCACTGCTCTGCCAATCCTATGCTCGAACCTCAACAAACGTGGGCCCTAAGAACCAGGAATCTCAGCAATGCCGTTTTGAATTTTGCAGTACAGCACCACAGTTCTGCAATCATTGTATTTCCTGTTGAGTTACTTCCTCAGACAATCAACATACCAGGGTGAATAAAGGTGGCCCCCAAAGGACCATCAGAACCAACATCTCAGAATTGAAATGGAAAGGATGCCCTTTGGTGAATCCCAGAGTTATCTCACTTGCTTGTCTGTGAGAGGATAGAACAATCTGTGTTTGAATCAAAGATGTCAGGTCCTTGGGGGAGGGAGCATACCCATTCCTGCCAGTCCTACTCTGAAAAACCCCTGCTGTGAAAACCAGTGATGTGACGGGCACCACCTTGCACCTGTGTTCACATCTATTGCCACACTTTTCTAACTGCTGTGGAATATTTACCATTACACACAATCAGCGAATCAGAGTCACTGGATCCCTGAGATTCTGTTAGACTGCTGCAATTTGAAAGCAAATAAGATCTTGGGCAAAATGATAGGCAAAAATTGGGTGCCACAACGAGCAGATGACCTTCAATGACATTGCCACAGTGACTAATGCATTTCTCTGAGTCAAAGGAAGGGCTCACTTCACCTGGCTGTGAGGACACTGTCTTAGCCCATTTAGATTTCTGAAGCAAAACATCTTTGACTTGATAATTTAGAAATGATAGAGACATGTTGCTCACAGTTCTGAAGGCTGGGAATTCCAAGATCCATGCGCCGGCACGTTCAGTGTCTGCTGAGGGCTGCTGTCTGCTCCGGAGAGGGCGTCTTCTTACTGCTTCCTCACATGGCAAAGGGGTGAGGGAGCTCTCTGGGGCTTCTTTTAATAGGGCACTAATCCCACTCACAAGGGCTCCACTCTCATGACAGAGTCAGAATCCAAAGGCCCTACCTCCTAATACTGTCAAGTTGCAGCCGGAGGGGTGACGCTTTCAAAACACCAATTTTGAGGGAACACAAATATTCTGTCTGTAGCAGACGTCTACTTTTAAAAGAAAATGTGGATGCAAGACAATGAGGAGGAGAGGGCTTTGCTGGTAACTGGTAATGCTGACCTGTGCTGTATAGTGAGATGGCCACCAGCCACATGTGACTCTGTACATTTAAATTAATAAAAATGAATCCAATTAAAAATTCAGCTCCTCAGTGGCACAAGCCACACTTCAACTCTCTAACTCCACTCAGAATATGAGAGGAAACAAATTTACACAGCAGACAGGTTGAGAATTCACTGAGATTCAGAATGGTTGCAGCTGTAGAATTAGGCTTTCTGAGGTGCTTCTTAGCTTCACAACCACACACCACTGGCCTTGGGCACACCAGCCATGCCCTGAGTCACCTGCCTCATCAGCAAAGTGAAGGACCTAAAAATAAGGCCTATGGCACAGAGTTATGAGGGGATTGAAGGGGATTATGCAAGATCATTAGCACCTAGTAAGTGCCAGCTGTTTTTATATTTCATTTAATCATTCAGTTAACATCTGCTATAAACTGCCTACTGTGTAGGCAGTTACAATAGGGCTCCAGATGGTGGGATACAGACAAGAATAAAGAGCTCCCTCCCACCCACCGCCTTCTCCAAGCTTACATTCTAACAGGGAGACTGGCACCCGACGGTGTGAGGTCAGGTGGTGACAACAGCTGTGGAAGAACGGAAATCAGGGTGCAGAGGGGACGGCCTGGGGTTAGCACTGCCATGTGGAAGAGGGAAGCAGAGATGGCCTCACAGGGCAAGAGTCTTTCAGACAGAGGAAGCAGCTCACGCAGAGGCCCCGGAGCACGTCAGAGTGACTGCAGGAGGTGACTGGAGACAAGAGGAGCAGGTGGAAGTGATGGGTGAAGCCCTGGAGGCCACTGCTGTGGTTTTAGCTTTACTCCGACCTGGAGGCCACCGGAGGATTTGAGCGCTGGGTCCCGCACTTTGCCTTTTGTGTTAATAATAATGGCAGCATTGTGGAGTCAGGTGCCAGACCTAAGTTTCAACTCTGCCTACATCAACGCTTTGGAGGGCTAAAAACTAATATCAGGCCCATTTTCAGTCCACAAGAGTCTACGTGACATCCCCACAGAAGCACAGTTGCTCAGAAGTGGAAGCAAAAGTTGAACTTGGGAGTCAGGCTCAACCATGCAGGGGTCCGCATCCCTGTGGAGTACCTGGGCCCCTGTGTGGCTGCAGCAGGGACGCCAGGAGAAGGAAAGCTGGCCCCGGCATCAAGCCCGCCTGGAGGAGGGACCGGGGCACTGGCAGGCCATGCTGGGCACTGGGACATTCTGGGCATCTTTTGTAAGCAAAGCCCTCTGGGTTTGCCGAAGGATGGGATGTGAAGGCAACCAAGGATGACACCAAATGTCTCAGCCTGAACAGCTGGAAGGAGAGCATCGCCATTGGCAGGATGAGGAAGGCCAGGGAATGAGGTCAGCTAGCCAGTGTGACGGCGGGTGGGCAGGACCTCTGTCTTGGGCAGGTCACCCAAGAAATGTCCTACTAGACATCCATATGAAAATGCTGAGTTGGTAGTTAGACGTGCTGGTCCTCCAGGGCTGAGGGAAAGGTCAAAGCTCAAGAGAAACTGGAATCATCACCATATAGATTTATCTGAAGCCATCAGATTGGGCGAAGCCATTAGATTGGGCGAGGCCAGCAAGGAAGTGAGTGCATACAGAACAGCAAAGAGGTGCAAGGAGTGAGCCCAGGGCAGCGAGGTTTGAAAGCTGGGAGACAAGGAAGCAGTGGAACAGAGCAGAGGGAACAGAGAGGTAGAAGGAAAAGCAGCAGGATTTGCTGTGGCTGCAGCCACGCGGCCATGGTGCTTCAAGGAATCAAGGGCAGAGAGCGGAAGCTAAGGGGCCCCATACTGATGAGTTCAGGGAGGCTAAGACTGAACAGACCCCGGGGCTCAGTCATGAAGGCTACGTGACCTTGACAAAAGCAGCCTCTGTGGGGCTGTGGAGACTCAAGTCTGACGAGATGAGAGTCCAGAGGAAACCAACGAGGAGCTGAATTTACACTCCCCTGTTATGAACCGAGCCCCAGAGTCTGGCTGCACATCCGCGTCCTGACTGCACAGCGTACTGGCTAATGACTTTGCAAGGTGTTTTCATACCATCTGTGCTAAATTTCCTCGTCTGTAAAGTGGAGATGATCATGTAAATATTGTTATGAGGGGTAAGTGAGTTGATAAATGTCAGTTGCTTAGAATAATGTCTGACTCAGTAACTGCTCAGAAATGTCAATCATGATTTGTGATTGTTAAATTATTATTCATAGTACATATTATAGCACGCAATGTGTTTTCCTAGGATTGTTTATGCCAGCTGAGGACAGAAATCAGATCTGTTTTGGCCATAATGTCAATCAAAGTTAAGTTCTCTGAAACTGATAGATAAGTGAGTGACTCTCAGAAAGTCTCTCTGATCCGTTTCTGGCTGGGTGTGCTGTAATTCACAGTATGTCCGGACACAGGGGATATTTTTCAGAGATCATCATGGAAGGCACTGAGCCTCAGGCAGAGCGATTCTTAGCTCCTGTGTCCTCAGCACAGGCAAAGACGTGTCACAACGACGTGCGCCCCTTGCATGTCAGCAGAGACATTGCCAGTGCTCCGGAGCCCTTCTCAATTTTAGTTAAAAACAAACGGCTCCCAATAGTAATTTGTTGCTGTGCTTCAGGAGGCGTGGAAGCTGCTCTGCAACCTGCAGTGTGGTTCTTTTGCAGCAAACCTGGTCTGGCTCCTTAGCGACTGGAGGCATCCTCTGCGCTTCCTGCTTCAGTTCCTCAGTTACTCCAGTGAGCCTGGGGCTGGGTCAACTATACACACAAATAAATAAATAACCTGAAGAGAGACCCCTGGGAGGAAAAACCAGGGCAGGGCTGTCCCCGTTCTCCAGCCTGGAGCTGCACGGCAGCTGCTCTCGCAAGCTCACCCTTACCACTGCCAATCAGAAATGGGCACTTAAGCCACTGGGAAAAGCAGGCATGAAGAAATCTCACCCCGGCCGGGCGCGGTGGCTCAAGCCTGTAATCCCAGCACTTTGGGAGGCTGAGGCGGGTGGATCACGAGGTCAAGAGATCGAGACCATCCTGGTCAACATGGTGAAACCCCATCTCTACTAAAGATACAAAAAATTAGCTGGGCATGGTGGCACGTGCCTGTAATCCCAGCTACTCAGGAGGCTGAGGCAGGAGAATTGCCTGAACCCAGAAGGCGGAGGTTGTGGTGAGCTGAGATCGCACCATTGCACTCCAGCCTGGGTAACAAGAGCAAAACTCCGTCTCAAAAAAACAAAAAAAGAAAAAAAAAAGAAATCTCACCCCCATAGCCAGCACACCCCAGGCCGGTTGGCGAAGCTGCTAATTGCTTAACAGAAGTTAGATGACACCGGAGAAACTCAAAGAAGTTGCATGAGCATTTTAAATATCGCCTTGACTCACTGGAGTGGCTGAGAGGTCTGGATGACAGCAGCAGCATATCGATCACTTAGGAGCTGCAAAGACACTAGCTCCGCATTAATCAAAGAATCTGTGTCTGCTGAAGGAAAAGAAACCCGGAAAACACCTGAAAATGTGGCTTTCGGCTCCTGTGCCCAGTTTCTTCACCAGAAACCAAAGTTCAGACTCCATCCAATTCCTCTTCGGAGATCAATACAGATAACAAAATGCTGGGCCGCGTGTGGGTCTATGAGCAGATGCTGCAGGTGCTGGTGCAGACACGGCTGAGCCTGGGGGGTCAGCAGCTCCCTGGGGCCTCCCTGCCTTCATCAAGGAGAAATGTTTAATCACAACGGAGCAAGATATACATTCTTCCTGCTGGGGATGGAAGGAACTGAAGGGCTGTAGTTAATGCTTGACTAAGTGGAAGGGACACAGATCACATCTCCTCTCTCACTATTCCCTCTCGCCAAGGAAAATCCAACCCTTCCAGCACACCAAGCGCCATGCTTGCTGGCCCCCCTGCATGAGGTGCACTCAGTGCAATCCTGAGTTCCAGCCAGGAGCAGGTAGGAATTCACCCACCTCCTCAGCGACTGCTCTCGTCAAGGTGAACACCCCAGGTCCTTCTAGGCAGCCTGTCCTCCAGCTCCCAGGCTCTGTCATCAATTCCCAGGAGAGTTTTGGCAGATTGGATTTTCAAAAGATGGCGTCATTAATGTCTCCCATCCCCCACATTCTCCTTGCACTGTGACTTGTCATCTGTGACACCAAGAGATCAGCGCTGTGTCCCCTCTGAATCAGAGCAGACCTCTTTGACTCCCTCAGCACAGAGCACAGCAAAGTGAAGCCCTGTGACTTCTGAGACCACATCATGGAAATTCTGGGTTCTTCCTCTTCGTTCTCCTGAGATGATACTCCTAGAAGGAGGGAACGTGCTATGAGAAAGCCCGGGCAGCCCCTGGAGGAGCCGCCATGTGGAGACAAACCCAAACTGCAGCCCACCACCCTTGCTGCCCTCCCAGCCAACGACTGGATCCGCACTTCAGCCCGGGAGTAAGCCATCTCCAAAGCCGGCCCTCTGCCCTCCTGGGGGCTGCCCCAAAGGGTGCCCCGCAGAGCAAGGCAAGCTCTCTCCACCAAGCCCTGCAATCCTCAAATCTATGAGCAGAATAAATAATCACAGTTGTATCAAAAGGCAAAATTACAGCCAGTTTACAGATCTTCGTTGGCCTTTATCTGTGATCCATGAATCAGGGTAGAAGAACAGTGGGTTTTCTAAGGTGAAAACAAGCAAACAAAACAATTAAAAAAAACTGATCAGTTAAGAGCATCAGGTTACTTTTTTGTGAGAGTTAACGCAGGAGGGACTTCCTCATTGTGCGTTTGGTTACCCCCCTCTCTCTCTCTGTCTCTCTGTCTCTCTGTCTCTCTGTCTCTCTCTCTCTCTCTCTCTGTGTCTCTCTCTCTATCTCTCTGTCTCTCTCTCTCCCCGCCCACCGCCCCCCTGATTTCTCAGGTGAAATAACTTAGTTCTGGTTTAGTGATGCGGAACTTTAGCATACGTAACTTCATTTTGCTTTGGTCTGCAGGGCTAGTAAAGGAGGCTACTCCCAGGGTAGAGTGTTCCTTTTTATTGTGTGCAGGTTCTGGGGTACACGTGCAGATCATGCAGGATTGTTGGGTAGGTACACACATGCCAAGGTGGTTTGCTGCCTCCACCCCCCATCACCTATGTCTGGCATTTCTCCCCACGTTATTCCTCCCCACCGTCCCCACTGTCCCTCCCCTAGCATCAGGGGGGAATATTTTTAAGGCTACATCAGGGCCACAGGAGGCTCTTGTCAACAGAACTGACTGCGCTATAACCAGGTCTGCCTGAGCCCTAAGTAGGTGCGGCTAATGAATGTCCTGTACCTTTCTTATGTGTCAATGTGTTAGAACATCTCTGCGGGGTTAGATGTTCTGTAGGCCACCTAAAGGATGACTGAAAAGCTTATCTATCCCGGCGGGAGGGATGACTAGACTCCGTAGTACATAGATGTACTATGACATTGAGATTCATGATAAGAAATATGTATTTGGCCTTTGTCCTGCTCCCTGGCACACAACTAAAATGCTTGGAGTCTCCAAAGTGACAAGCTTCTGTTTCTGTGAAAATGTGGTGATTGACCCTAAGCAGCCTCAGAATGGGGCCTGGTTGCCGAGGAGACAGAAGCCATACTTAGAGGGCAAAAGGGTCTGTTCAGGCAGGCCATTCCCCGGGCTTCCTTCCTGCAGTGGATGAGGAGAAAGAATTGCCTGAACCCAGGAGGCGGAGGTTGCGGTGAGCTGAGGTCGCGCCATTGCACTCCAGCCTGGGTAACAAGAGTGAAACTCTGACTTAAAAAATAAATAAAAATAAATTTAAAAAAAAAAGAAAAACAAGGAGGAGAAGGAAAGCAGCTGCTCTCCTGGGCGCGTCTGTCTTTATGCAGATAAGGGAAAACTCTCTTGGCCTCTTGTTGATCTCTAAGGACTTTTAATTTTAAATACTCACTATACTCGGGAGCCGTATTTTTCGGTGAAGCTCCCTGGGTTCCTTCAGTGCTAACAGGCAGGGGAGAAAACGCAATTTCTTTTCCTTCCCTTATAGTTTCTTAGTTGAGACTCGCTTGAAAACAAAAGTCAGATTAACGAGAAAAGCCAGCAGGAGTTAATGAATTCCGCCCGTACCTATCACCTGGGAGAGGCTTCAGTTCAAAGCTAGTTCTCTCTCAAAGCCGTGGCTTAGGAGCTTTGCTAAAAGGTATTTCAACAAAAAGCCAGAAACCCAATTTAGTGGCAAGACAAAGAAAAGAGCATCTTCAGGCTTAAAGAAGGCGAGACGTGGGAAAGGAATTGTGGGAAGAGCAAAGTCGGCTCCTAGATCCTCTGGCCTGGCTGTCTCTGAGCTTACAAGCAAGTGCTGGAAAGGGGCCTGCCTTTACCTGGGAAAGACAGAGAGGAGGACAAAATACCTTTGTCTTTGTAAACTGCTGTCCTGCTACAGGCAAGCAGAAGCAGGACAGTCTCCGAACCTTCTTCAGCTCAACAAGCCTCAGCATGTGGGGGAGAATATTTCGTTTTCTTTCAGGGCATTAAGTTAATACACGTCACCCGGTATCTACACCCTGGCAGAGCAAAAGGCTTGGCATCCCACGAGACAGTGGCACACCCCCTCGGGGGCCACACTTTTGTAATGTGAGTATGTCCGAAACAGAGTCACAGACTGTTTTTCTCACACTTGCTTCCACGGTGAGAGCCACTGGATAATCAACCCAGCCTCTCATCACTCACGCTCCATCTTCGAGTGTGACTTTTCTTCCACTGATTCTTTTTTGTTTACCATTTGGAAGATCTGTTATTCACATATTGGGTACACAGGATTTGTCCTTGAGCTCTCTTTGTATTTTGCCTTGAGGCTTTCATGTCTGTGTGTGTGTGTGTGCATGAGTGGTGTGTGTGTATGTGCGTGTGTGTGCATACATGTGTGTGCGTCATGCATGTGCATGCATGTATGTGCATGCATTGTGTGAGCCTGAGTGTGCATGTAAGGTGTATCTGTGAGCGTGTGCATGTGTGCATACTTGTGTGTGCATGTGTGTGTGCGTGCATGTGCATGTGTGTGTGCGAGTGTGTGAGTGCATCTGTTTGCATGTTTGTGAGGGTGCGTGCATGTGTGTGAATGTGTATGTGCGTGGGAGGGTGTGCACGTGTGTGAAAGTATGCGTGTGTATGCATGTGTGTGCAGGTGAGTGTGCGTGTGTGCATGTGTGCGAGTGTGCATGCATGTGAGTGTGTCTGAGTGTGTGTATTGCGTGGGTGTGTGTGCACGTGTGTGAGTATGCGTGTGCATGGGTGTATGCACGTGAGTGTGCGTGTGTGCATGTGTGTGAGAGTGTGTGTGCGTGTGAGTGTGTGTATTGCGTGGGTGTGTGAATGTGCACGTGTGAGTGCGTGTGTGCACGTAAGTGTGCATGTGTTCACAGGATTGTAGAATGCCTCCTCTACTTGATCTCCCACATCTGTACATCAGTTATCCGCTGACCATCTCTCACTTCATCTGTTAAACATTTTCATTTAATCGGAAAACCCATTCTTCGGTCTACTTTATAGTTCCTGAGAGTATTTCGTGTTCTAGCTATGTCTCCTAGGGCTTGTCATTTGTGGTTTTTGTTGAGTTCTCATGTAGTTCTCTCAGCATTTCAGGGGAGCTGAGGGTTACACGTTACTTGCTGTGAGCTTCCTCACTCTGCACATTCTCCAGGGCTCCGGATGAGCTCAAACTTTTCTTTGCCTGCTCGTCCTGGCGTGTCCCCTCCTCATCCACACCCATCAGGTTTTTAGGGCCTCTGGAGCAGGATGACCTCAACAGCAAGGAAAGGTGTATGACTCTTGCTCCCTCCAGGGAGTGAGCTGGCAAATCATTACCTTCATTTAGGGACATGGAAAAAACGTTTTTCTGCTCCAAAATGCTAAACCACAGTCTTCATCCAACCAGAGGAACTACACACAATCCAACCCAACCTCAATTTTCTCTTTCTCCATGGTCATGAAGACCAGAAAGCTCGACCTGCACCTGCGTACCTGCAACTCTTTCCTGGATAGACTCTGAACTTCCGCTGGTCAGGCAACACTGGGGCATAAATAACCCTCACAGACCCCAGAACTGCTGTGGCTTTCAACTCATGCATGGCTCCCAAAGAACCATGCTCTCAGGTGTTCACACCCTCAGGGGGCTCTCTCTGCTCAAGTCTGAGATGATCTTGTAAAAGCTTTACTCAATTAAATACAGAGGAAGTTATGCGGTACCAGTTCTAGGCTTAAGCTTCAAGAATATCCAGCAGCTTCTGCTTTACCACTTTGGGAAGCCCTGAGGCTCAGGTACGGTGATAGACAGACCCCTTGCAGAGGGCAAGACTGTGTACGTGGAGAGAAAGAGGCTGTTGCAGCATCCCAGCTGAGCTCAGCCCAGATGTCAGCGTGACCGGTGTCAGATCAGTACAACTTTCCAACTGACCCAGCCCAGATTGCGAATCAACCAAATCAAATGACCATTGCTCTGTCACGAAGTGGGGGTGCTTTGCTACACAGCGATATATAAGGCTTAAGTTCTCCCACAGCCCACAGGCTCCCGGTCTGTCAAGGACAAAGCACCACACCTACCCTCTCTCCAAGAGCTCCACAGGACATGGAAGTCAAGAATTAGCTTCAAATCACTGTCTTTCCAGAAGCTTTTATCATCCACTAGGATACAGATCATGGAAGTTATTCTCTCAGTATTCTCTGTTAATATCAGCATTTCTTGTATTGGATTTTGTTGTTGTTGTTTTTTATCTTTCTTTGATGAGATTTGCCAATAGCTTCACCACAGAACTAGATTATGAAACTCTTATGAATTCTATTATTATTTATTTCCTTTTTCTCACTTTCTCAATACTTTTCGTTTTAAACTTATGTTGTTATATAACTTGTTCAATATTTATTTTGTCCGTAAATTTGTACTCAATGCATATTTAATTCAATTTTAAGATATATAGTATTCTAATAACATAAAACTGAAATCTCATTTCCCTTTGGCCCAATGATTCTGTGCATGTATTTTAAAATATCTGGTTTATTTTTACAGATTTTTCATACTCATTTCTTGTTTTACTGCAGCTTGATGGGAGTTTGACAAGTGCTTCCCATTTACAATTTTGTAGAAATTCTATTTGATGATTTTTGTAAATGTTTTATAAACACTTTTAAAAGTGTGTTTCCTGCACAAAAGGTAATAATGACCGCATCTGACTTTAATTCTCTACGACCTTTTTTGTTACATGTCTGCTGGGCTTATCATGGGCTCAGCCAACTGCATTCCTAACTCCTGTAAAGATCATCTCTCCATTTCTCATTTTATTTGGGCAATTTTTGCTTTATATATTTTGATGCAATATTAATCAGTACCTTAATGTTTATGAATGTTTATGTCTCCTATTATATTTTCTCAGTCAACCTATTTGTTTTCATCCTTGAATTTTACTTCTTTGAAAACAATGTTGCCATCTGTGTGGTCATTTTATTTCTTGATATACAAGCTACATTTTAAATGCTTTATTCATCAGACTGCTCTGGAATGTAAGCCCAAAAGTGGATTCTGATTTTTAATGCAGCTAGGGAATGTACATCTTCTTTCACAGAGTCCAGTCCGCTTACATTTATTGTAATCCCGGCCATATTTGTTATCAGGTTTCACTTTATCTTCCCTAATAGTTTATTACATTTACATGCTGGTTTAATTGTTCAACCTGTAATTCTTTATTCAATTCAAGAAAGAAAATGTGCCAGGTGTGATGGCTCACACCTGTAATCTCAGCATTTTAGGTGACCAAGGCAGGAGGATTGCTTGAGGCTGGGAGTCCCACTAGCCTGGGCAACATAGTGAGACCCTCATATCTACAAAAAATTTAAAAATTAGCTGGCCATGGTGCATGCCTGTAGTCTCGGCTACTCACGAGGCTCGGGTGGGAGGGCCCCTTGAACTTAGGACGTTGAGTCTGCAATGAGCTGTGTTCGTACTGCTGCAGTCCAGCCTGAGGGACAAAGCAATACCTTGTCTCAAACAAACAACACAACACAACAACAGAGAGAGAAATGTGTCTTTTGACTCTGCTGCCTCATATGTACAATATTTAGAATTTAGAATGATTTTGCTTCTTCATGTTCTACCCCCAGATTTTTTAAATATATAAACTAAACCTTGGTATAAAGTGACAAATATGTAGCAGTGCTTTAGGTTGATTCTACCTTTCACTGTGCACCATCAGGTTTTACTGTCTCAGCTTCCTCATTCTCCCACCCCAGCGATCTTCATTTCTAGACTATCAGCTTAACTTCTTTGTATCAAAAAATAAAATTTAGATGTATGTCCTTGAGTGTCTGACCATTCCAGTTTTGGATATGAATGAAATTTGTTTTCCGTAACCTTTCCTTCCAAAAAAACTATAAGTATTATTTAAACCATAGTGCAGAAGTCTGAACTGAGTTCTCTTGTTAGTAACTTCTGTGAAAGGATGGATCACCGTCTAAAAAAAAAATAAACCATTTCAATCCACATGCTCAGACCTTGCATCTGGACTTTTTTTTGAATAGCGCCAATTCAAGAATTTCTTCTCTTTACCATGGCAACTGTCCTAGCTGCCCATGTTACCTTGTCAGGGGCTCCTGCGTCCTTACCTCGCATTTCATTTTCTTGACCTGCCATTCGCCCTCTTACAGATCATACCTATTTGTCCATATTTCATACATCCCACCAGAGCTTCTCAAAAATTTTCCATCAGGGATTTCACTTCCTGCAGTTGTGCACATGTCCTTTACCACCACAAAGGTCCTTCTTTCAAAAGGATCTTTTTTGAAATGCTTATTTCCAGCAGATCATTTTCCGCCTTTCCTTCCTATCCTCTAGACTGTATCACCTGCTCTCTTTTCATCTCAGTTCGTCTTTCTGCAGCTTTTTGCTCCAGGCTGACAGAGCCATGCCCATTTCCATGCTTCTGAGGATGCTGGTTTTCTAGGCAAGGAAATGCCAGTGCATGCTCTTATTTTGCATATTTGCATGATATTCTCTTTCCCTGGATCTGAAGTGTATTTTATTAGGGGTGGAGGAAGGGAGGCAGCATGTTGGTTGATTTACTCATTTTCTAAGGGATGCAGAGTTAACTTTGTATTTCTCCAAACTGTGACTACATGGCTTCCTTTTGTTTCTCCTCCTCTCCCCGACAGTGGGTCAGATGGGGGCATAGTGACACGCAGTTCCCACTGTGTGATGAGCATCTGTCTGCTCAAGGGCTGGACTATGCAGATGGGAAATATTCATTCATGCCCATCTCACGCCTTGATATCCTCAGCTCAGAGGATGGAAGGACACTCGACTGCCCACGCACTCTGCTTCCCAGAGGACTTGCAAATGGACACACTTTCTTTTTTCTTTTTTTTTTAGAGAAGGAAAGAAAGAAAAAAAAGGAGTGAAGGAGAGGAAGAAAGAGGAAGAAAAAGAGGGAGAGAGGACGGGAATATTGCTTTATTCTAAAAATGGTTATTAATAATAGCCGATCAATATTTTGTGTATTTAAAGTGGAGAATGTATATTTTGTGTATTTAAAATGGAGATCTCTATAAATATTTATTAAGTTTACTTATTCTGGATCTGAGTCCAAGTCCTGGATGTTCTTATTAATTTTCTGTCTCATTGAGTCTAAATCTCTTTATGGGTCTTATGTATCTGGGTGTTAGGATCGTTAGCTGTTATTGTTGCATTGATCCTTTTACCACTGTATCTTTGTTGCTTTGAAATCTATTTTATCAGATGCAAGAATTGCAACTCCTGCTTTTTATTTATTTATTTATATATTTTTGCTCTCCATCTGGTTGGTAAGTCTTTCTCCATCCCTTTGTTTTGAGTCTTTGTGTATCTTTGGATGTGAAATGGGTCTGGATGTAGCATACCATTGGGTTTTGGCTGTATCTTTTGATTGGGGGATTTAGTCGACTTAAATTTAGGGTTACTGCCATTTGATGTTAACTGGCTATTTTATCCATTCATAGATATAAATTCTTCTTTATGTTAATGCTCTTTACTTTTTGGTATATTTTTAGAAAGGCTAAAGTTTCCATCCTCAGTTCAGAGGATGGAAGGACACTCGACTGCCTGTGCACTCTGCTTCCCAGAGGACTTGCATATGGATACATTTTCAATGCCTCGTGTGTCCCACAGGAGGCTCCTCTGCCCATGCCATTATGCTTTGTTTTTGGTGGAACATGGATGGCTATATTGAGAGAAGCACTCACACCAGAAGATTCTGTCTTGCTTTCTGCTGGCTTGGCTCCATGGCCTCTGAGCTCAGGCCATGCTATGGCACTAGGACCCTGTGCCCACCTGACTTATTCTGCAAGTTCACAGACTGTGTTCAATGAGGCAGAACATAAATAGGTCACCAAAGCTTCTTTCAATCTAATTCTATTAGGCCTTCCCAACTTTTTGGAAATAAAGTGTTCATCAATGTTGGCTTTTATTTATGTTGTTCTTTAAATCCAACTCCTAGCAGGAATTCAAAGGAAAATGACTTCCAGGACCATGGGTTAGCACAGAAACAGAAAACCAAATACTGTATGATGTCACTTATAAGTGGGAGATAAACATTGGGTATTCATGGACATAAATTAGAAACAATAGACAGTGGAGGCTCCAAAAGTCGGGAGGGCAGGGAGAAGGGCCAGAAAGCTACCTATTGAGTACTATGTTCTCTACTTCGGGGATGGGTTCAATCAAAGCCCAAACCTCAGCCTCACATCAAAAATCTCTACATGTACCCTCTGAATATAAAATAGAATTAAATAGGCCCAGAGCAATGGCTCGTGCCTGTATTTCCAGCACTTTGTGAGGCTGAGGCAGGCAGATTACTTGAAGCCAGGAGTTTAAGGCCAGTCTGACCAACATGGTGAAACTCCATCTCTCCTAAAAATACAAAAATTAGTCAGGTGTGGTGGTGCATGCCTGTAACCCCAGCTACTCGGGAGGCTGAGGCAGGAGAATCATTTGAACTCAGGATGCAGAAGCTGCAGTGAACCAAGATTGCACCACTGCATTCTAGCTTGGGTGACAGAGCAAGACTCCATCTCCAAAAAAAAAAAAAAAAAAGAGAGAAAAGAAAAAAAAAAGGGAGAGGATCACAGATGGCCAAATAGGATAAGCTCTGGGGTGCAGCTCCCAGCAAGAACAAAGCAGAGGGTGAGTGCTCACTGCATTTCCAAACAAGTTTTCACTTCCCACAGACCAGGAGATTCCTGGGCCAAAAAGTGCCACAAGTTTTCAGCTCAGCTGGTGCCATGGGTTGGCACACAGAAACTCACACAAATCTGGGCAGCCATTTCAACTGACACCTGCAATGCCTGGGAGACAGAGCCACCCATTCAACTGAAAGGGAGGGGGCTGAGACAGGGAACCAGGCAATCTGGCTCAGCAGCTACCAGCCCCACAAAAGAAACAGTCTGAGATGCTCTGGATTGAGAGTTTTACAGCAAGCACAGCTAGACCCAGGATGGTCCAAGATTAGTGGGCAGAAAGGCGACCACCACTACTGAGGCAGTTCACAAAGCACCTGGGCAGAACCTGAGGCAGCTCAGCAACACCTCTGCTGGCAGACTGTGACTAGACTACTCCATGCAGGGCAGAGCATCTCTGAAAAAAGGCAGCAGCATGTCAGGAACTTATAATCAAAGTCGCCCTTCCTTGGGCAGAGCACTCGGGAAAAGAGGCAGTTATGAGTTCCACTACAGCAGACCTAAAGGTAACTGCTCAGCATCTCAGCACAGAACAACGGAGCTCCCAGCACAGCACTTGAGCTCCTATAAGGGACAGACTGTCTCCTCAAACAGCTCCCCGACCCTCATACACCCAAAGAGACATCTCATAAAGAAGAGCTCAGGGTGACATCTGGCAGGTACCCTTCTGGGATGAAGATAACAGAAGAAGAAACTAGCAGCAACCCTTACTGTTCTGCAGCCCCTGTAGGTGATCACCAGGCAAGCAGGGTCTGGAGTGGACCTCCAGCAGTCCTGCAGCAAAGGAACGTGACTGTTACAAGGAAAACTAAGAAACAGAAAGAAACAACTTCATCATCAGCAAAAAGGATGTCGACTCAGAGACCCCATCTGAAAGTCACCAAATACAAAGACCAGAGGTAGATAAAGCAACAAAGATGGGAAGAAACCAGTGCAAAAAGGATGAAAACACCAAAAAACAGAGCAACTCTCCTCCTCCAAGGGATCACAACTCCTCACTAGCTAGGGATCAAAGATGGATGAAGAATGAATCTGATGAATTGACAGAAACAGGCTTCAGAAGGTGGGTAATAACAAATTTCTCAGAGCTAAAAGAGCATGTGCTAACCCAGTGCAAAGAAACTAAGAACCCAGAAAAAAGGTTGGATGAGATGCTAAATAGAATTAACAGCTTAGAGAAGATATAAAAGACTTGATGGAGCTAAAAAACACAGGACAAGAGCTTCATGAACATACACAAGTTTCAATAGCTGAATCAACCAATCAGAAGAAAGGATATCAGAGATTGAAGATCAACTTAATGAAATAAGATGAGAAGGCAAGAATAGAGAAAAATGAGTGAAAAGAAATGAACAAAGCCTCCAAGAAATATGGGATCATGGGAAAACACCTAATCTATATTTGATAGGGGTAACTGAATGTGATGAAGAGAATGAATCCAAGCTGAAAAATACTCTTCAGAATATTATCCAGGAGAACTTCCCTAGCCTAGCAAGGCAGGCCTACATTCAAGTCCAGAAAATAAAGAAAATGCCACAAAGATATTCCTCAAGAAGAGCAACCCCAAGGCACATAATCGTCAGGTTCACCAGGGTTGAAATGAAGGAAAAAGTGCTAAGGGCATCCAGAGAGAAAGATCTGGTTACCCACAAAGGGAAGTCCACTAGACTCACAGCGGATCTCTCTGCAGAAACTCTACAAGCCAGAGGAGAGTAGGGGCCAATATTCAACATCCTTAAAGAAAAGAACTTCCAACCTAGAATTTCATATCCAGCCAAACTAAGCATCATAAGTGAAGGAGAAATAAAATCCTTTATGGACAAGCAATTGCTGAGAGATTTCTTCACTACCAGGCCTTCCTTACAAGAGCTCCTGAAAGAAGCATTTAACGAGGAAAGGAACAGCCAGTACCAACCACTCCAAAAATGTACCAAATGGTAAATACCGTTGACACAATGAAGAAAATGCATCAACTAATGGGCAAAACATCCAGCTAGCGTCAAAATGGCAGGATCAGAGTCACACATAACAATATTAACCTTAAATGTAAATGGGCTCAATGCACCAATCAAAAGACACAGACTGGCAAATTGGATAAAAAGTCAAGACCCATCATTGTGCTGTATTCAGGAAACCCATCTCACATGCAAGGACACACATAGGCTAAAAATAAAGTGATGAATGAAGATTTACCAAGCAAATGGAGAGCAAAACAAAACCAGGAGTTGCAATCCTAGTCTCTGATAAAATGGACTTTAAACCAACAAAGATCAAAAGAGACAAAGAAGGGCATTACATAATGGTAAAAAGATCAATGCAACAAGAAGAGCTAATGATCCTAAATATATACACACCCAATACAGGAGCACCCAGATACATAAGGCAAGTTCTTAATGACTTACAAAGAGACTTAGACTCCCACACAATAATAGTGGGAGATTTTAACACTCCACTGTCAATATTAGATGGATCAATGAGACAGAAAATTAACAAGGATATCCAGGACTTGAACTCAGATCTAGATCAAGTGGACCTAATAGACATCTACAGAACTCTCCACCCCAAATCCACAGAATATGCACATTCTTCTCAGCACCACATTGAACCTACTCTAAAATTGACCACATAATTGGAAGTAAATCACTCCTCAGCAAATGCAAAAGAACAGAAATTATAACAGTCTCTCAGACCACAGGGCAATCAAATTAGAACTTGGAATTAAGAAACTAACTCAGCACCACACAACTTCATGGAAACTGAACAAGCTGCTCCTGAATGTCGACAGAATAAACAATGAAATGAAGGTAGAAATAAGGATGTTTTTAAAATCAACGAGAATGAAGACACAATGTACCAGAATCTCTGGGACACATTTAAAGCAGTGTCCAGAGGGAAATTTATAGCAATAAATGCCCATGTGAGAAGCAAGGAAATATCTAAAATAAACATCCTATCATCAAAATTGAAAGAGCTAGTGGTGCAAGATCAAAAAAACTTAAAAGTTAGCAGGAGACAAAAAATAACTAAGATCAGAACAGAACTGAAGGAGATAGAGACACAAAAAACCCTTCAAAAAATCAACAAATACAGGAGCTGGTTTTTGAAATGATCAACAAAATAGACAGACCACTAGCCAGATTAATAAAAAAGAAAAGGAGAAGAATCAAATAGATGCAATAAAAAATGAAAAAGGGGAAATCACCACAGATTCCACAGAAATGCAAACTACCATCAGAGATTACTACAAACAACTCTATGCACATAAACTGGTAAACCTGGAAGAAATGGATAAATTCCTGGACACTTGCACCCTCCCAAGTCTAAACCAGGAAGAAGTTGAAACCTTGAACAGACCAGTAACAAGGGCTGAAGTTGAGGCAGCAATTAATAGACTACTAACCCAAAAAAGTCCAGGTTCAGAAAGGTTCACAACTGAATTCTACCAGACATACAAAGTGAAACTGGTACCATTCCTTCTGAAACTATTCCAAACAATACAAAAAGAGGGAATCCTTCCAAAATCATTTTATGAGACCAACATCATCCTGATACCAAAACCAGGCAGAGATTCAAAAAAAGAATACATGCCAATATCCATGATGAACATTGATGCAAAAATCTTCAATAAAATACTGGCAAACTGATTGCAACAGCACATCAAAAAGCTTATTCATCACTAACAAGTAGGCTTCATCCCAGGGATGCAAGGCTGGTTCAACATACGCAAGTCTATAAACGTAATTCACCACATAAACAGAACCGAAGACAAAAACCATATGATTATCTCAATAGATGCAGAGAAGGCCTTTGACAAAATTCAACAGCCCTTTACACTAAAAACTCTCAATAAACAAGGTATCAAAGGAACATATCTCAAAATAATAAAAGCTATTTATGAGAAACCTGTAGCCAATATCATACTGAATGAGCAAAAACTGGAAGCATTTCCTTTGAAATCTGGCACTAGACAAGGATGCCCTCTCTAAGCACTCTTATTCAATATAGTATTGGAAGTTCTAGCCAGAGCAATTAGGCAGGAAAAGAAAAGGTATTCAATTAGGAAAGGAGGAAGTCAAATTGTCTCTATTTGCAGACAACATGATTGTATATTTAGAAGACCCCATTGTCTCAGCCAAAAATCTCCTTAAGCTGATAAACAACTTCAGCAAAATCTCAGGATACAAAATCAATGTGCAGAAATCAGGAGCATTTCTATACACCAATAACAGACTAACAGAGAGCCTGATCATGAGTGAACTCCCATTCACAATTGCTACAAAGAGAATAAAATACCTAGGAATACAACTAACAAAGGATGTAAAGGACCTCTTCAAGCAGAACTACAAACCACTGCTCAAGGAAATAAGAGAGGACCCAAACAGATGGAGAAACATTCCATGCTCGTGGTTAAGAAGAATCAATATTGTAAAAATGGCCATACTGCCCAAAGTTATATATAGATTCAATGTTATCCTCATCAAGCTACCAATGACCTTCCTCACAGAACTAGAAAAAAACACCTTAAATTTCATATGGAACCAAAAGAGAACCTGCATAGCCAAGACAATCCTAAGCAAAAAGAACAAAGCTGGAGGCATCATGCTACCTGATTTCAAACTATACTACAGGGCTGCAGTAATCAAAACAGCATGGTACTGGTACCAAAACAGAGATATAGACCAATGGAACAGAAGACAGGCCTTGGAGGCAATACCACACATCGACAACCATCTGATCTTTGACAAACCTGACAAAAACAAGCAATGGGGAAAGGATTCCCCATTTAATAAATGGTGTTGGAAAAACTGGCTAGCAGTGCACAGAAAGCAGAAACTGGACCCCTTCCTGACACTTTACACTAAAATTAACTCCTGATGGATTAAAGACTTAAACATAAGACCTAACACCATTAAAACCCTAGAAGAAAACATAGGCAAAACCATTCAGGACATAGGCATAGGCAATGACTTCATGACCAAAACACCAAAAGCATTGGCAACAAAAGCCAAAATAGACAAATGGGACCTAATCAAACTCCACAGCTTCTGTACAGCAAAAGAAACAGTCATTAGAGTGAATCGGCAACCAATAGAATGGGAAATAATTTTTGCAATCTACCCATCTGACAAAGGGCTAAAATTCAGAATCTACAAAAAACTAAAACAGATTTACAAGAAAAAAAAAACATACAAACCCATCCAAAAGTGGGCAAAGGATATGAACAGACACTTTTCAAAAGAAGACATATATGAGGCCAACAAACATGAAAAATGCTCATCATCACTGGTCATTAGAGAGATGCAAATCAAAACCACATTGAGATACCATCTCACACCAGTTAGAATGGTGAATATTAAAAAATCTGGAGACAACAGATGCTAGAGAGGATGTGGAGAAATAGGAACGCTTTTACACCGTTGGTGGTAGTGTAAACTAGTTCAACCATTGTGGAAGACAGTGTGGCGATTCCTCAAGGACCTAGAAATAGAAATTCTATTCAACCCAGCAATCCCATTACGGGGCATATACCCAAAGGATTATAATTCATTCTATTATAAAGACACATACACACGAATGTTCACTGTGGCACTGTTTACAATAGCAAAGACTTGGAACCAAACCAAGGGCCCACTGACAAAAGACTAAACAAGGAAAATGTGGCCCATATACACCATGGAATACTATGCAGCCATAAAAAACGATGAGTTCATGTCCTTTGTAGGGACATGGATGAATCTGGAAACCATCATTGTCAGCAAACTGACACAAGAACAGAAAATCAGACATCACATGTTCTCACTTATAGGTGGGTGTTGAACAATGAGAACACATGGACACAGGGAGGGGAGCATCACACATTGGGGTCTGTTGGGGGTGGGCAAGGGAGGGACAGTGCAGGGGATGGGGAGGTCAGGGAAGGATAACCTGAGGAGAAATGCCAGATGTAGGTGACAGGGGGATGGAGGCAGCAAACCACATTGCCATGTGTGTACCTATGCAACAATCCTGCATGATCTGCACATGTACCCCAGAATCTAAAGTACAATAAAACAATAAATAAAAAGAGAAATAAATAAATAAATAAAATCATTAATTTTTTATTTTCTGAAAAAGGACCAGAGTTGGGTCAAATGGAATTTCTATTTCTAGGTCCTTGAGGAATTGCCACACTGTCTTCCACAATGGTTGAACTGATTTACACTCCCACCAACAGTGTAAAAGTGTTCCTATTTCTCCACATCCTCTCCAGCATCTGCTGTCTCCTGATTTTTTAATGATTGCCATTCTAACTGACATGAGACGGTATCTCAATGTGGTTTTGATTTGCATTTTTCTAACGACCAGTGATGATGAGCATTTTTTCATATGTTTGTTGGCCTCATATATGTCTTCTTTTGAAAAGTGTCTGTTCATATCCTTCACCCAGTTTTGAATGGGTTTGTTTTTTTCTTGTAAATCTGTTTTAGTTCTTTGTAGATTCTGGATATTAGTCTTTTGTCAGATGGGTAGATTTCAAAAACTTTTCCCCATTCTGTTGGTTGCCAGTTCACTCTAATGATTGCTTCTTTTGCTGTACAGAAGCTCTGGAGTTTGATTAGATTCCATTCATGTCCTTTGTAGGGACATGGATGAATCTGGAAACCATCACTCTCAGCAGACTGACACAAGAACAGAAAATCAAACACCAAATATTCTCACTCATAGGTGGGTGTTGAACAATGAGAACACATGGACACAGGGAGGGGAGCATCACACACTGGGATCTGTTGGGGGGGTTAAGGGAGGGACAGCAGGAGACGGGAAGGTTGGGGAGATTAACATAAGGAGAAATGCCAGATATAGGTGACAGGGGGATGGAGACAGCAAACCAGCTCGCCAAGTAAGTACCTATGCAACAATTGCAGGATCTGCACATGTACCCCAGAACCTAAGGTACAATAAACATAAAAGGACCAGAGTTTAGCATCCTGAGAAATCCAATAACCATGAAAACCTCCCTACTGCGCTACAGTCCGAGGGCACTCCGCAGCACCGAAGCAGAATGCCATGAGGACCTCAGCCTGCTGCTTTTCTTCTGTCTCACAGCCCAACTCATAATGAAGTCTAAATGTGCTGTGTCTGTTGGTAACTTGCTGATTACCCCTGGATGACAAGGTAACAACTTGCTCAGGTAGCACACAGGTATGCTTGACCATGGGCAACCCCTACAGGACAGCAACAATGTTCCCGTTCTTTCTAGACCAAGGAGATCCGCCTTCATGTCACCTCTTCCTCATTGGCTAATAAGGATTTTTCTGTGCTTGTTACCAGCTGTAAATGTGCTCCAGGACTTAGTAACATCAACTCAAGTTGTGAAATAGAATTCCCCTGCTTAGCATTATAGTTTGCTGCCAGAGAAATGAAATGATGGCCTAGCTCCCCTGCCTGGAATCGCTTGCTGTTGGGAAAGGAAGATTCAAGTTTTTATAACCTAAATAAAGTAAACTGTGTGTTATAAATTACAAGGCACACTTAGAATTTCCAAAGGACTCCACCCAACATGCCTGCCTAGGTGTAAGCCTGCTATCTTCTTGTATCTCTTCAGCTAATTCTCACACAGCCCTGATACATTTTTATGGATGTAAGTGATTTCATCTTTCTACAGGCAAAATCCAATTTGAACTTGGGAAGGAAAAAAAATGAAACACCTTAATTACAGAGATTTATGATATTTTTAACCTGAGAAAGATTAACTTTTTCTATCGTTTATAATTCAGCTCCCTTAGCAACCTCATTTACAAGCCAGATCCATGTTCCTTCATGAAGCTGGCTCAGTTACACAGCAGCATGGAAAATCGTCTGGGCAGCGAGCATCAGCTTTCATCGAAATTTGTCTTCCATGCTGGTGTATAAGCCAAATTCTGTGATGAAACCCGTTACCTGTGTTCTTTAATTTTTCAAAGTAGAAATGAGACGACTCTGTCAGGAGGAAGGGAGGGGAGTCCCACTTCATCTCAGGATTGGAAGCAACAGAGCAGAGTTCATTCCCAACAGCTCCTGCTAGAGACGAGCAAAGGTCTATCAAGTTAAATATATATATATATATATATATATATATATATAGAGAGAGAGAGAGAGAGAGAGAGACGGAGTTTCGCTCTTGTTACCCAGGCTGGCCGCTGTGGCTCAAGCCTGTAATCCCAGCACTTTGGGAGGCCGAGGCAGGTGGATCACGAGGTCAAGAGATCAAGACCATCCTGGTCAACATGGTGAAACCTGGTCTCTACTAAAAATACAAAAAATTAGCTGGGCATGGTGGCGCGTGCCTGTAATCCCAGCTACTCGGGAGGCTGAGGCAGAAGAATTGCCTGAACCCAGGAGGCGGAGGTTGCGGTGAGCCGGGATCGCGTCAAGTTAAATATTTTATTTATTTTTTTA
>CM052652.1:148677271-148695142 GCA_028533165.1 Leontopithecus rosalia | reverse complement strand
CCACTGTATTCACCATATCACCATCACCATCACCATCTTCACCACGACTACCCAGGGTCTCTCAGCAGCTACACAATATCATTAGATATTGTGCCAAACTCTTTATACATCTCATGTGGTAACATCCTCACCCTGAGTGTATACATTTATAGAAAAAAACAAGGCGGTAATTGGATTTGTAACATGATAGGAGTGTGTGAACCTGCTTTGTATTCCCAGAAGTATCTGTAATCAACAAAAGAGAAGGCTCACTTCATTTCTGAGCTCCCACATTGCTGGATGCTGCCTACAGAGGTCTGATCTGGACATCCACAGTGACATTGACACTGGTCCACTGGGCTCCACCCTTGGATTCTGTTTCCTTGGTTCCAACATGTTCAGAAAGCTGCATCTCCTGCCACATGAGACCCAGGCATCTTGCCGTCTGTGGTCGTCTTCTTGCTTTTGCATATAATGTGGCTTGGCCTCAAAAGAAACTGGACTTCTTTATATTCAGCACATGTACACCTACCTGTCCAGGCTCACATAAATTCGTCTTTATGGAAAGACACATGTAGCTGCCCACTCCTCCCTGGATTTTGCCTCTCCAAATCCTACCTGCTCCTCAAGTTCAGGTCTACAGAAATGTGATCTATGGTCTCCTCTCAGGTCAACGTAGCCAGGTGTGAACTTTCTGCGTTTGGTCCCCTACAGCACTTTCTTGTTCACTAGAGGGTTTTACACCATCCTCTTAGAGTCTTTCTACCTGCTTGTGAATTTCTGTCCCTCACCAGGCCAGGAGGTCATGGAGGGCGGCAACCAAGTCTCCTCCATGTGACCTGTCTCTCAGAGATCACTGAGATGATCACAAACAAAAACAAGCTAATAATAATGATAGTATTCTCACAATAACATGCAATATATATTATTATATATAATATAATAATCATCATCTCACACTAACTGCTTGGTAGTTACAATTAGTGTCTCCATTTTACTGATAAGGAAGCTGAGTCACAGAGAGGTTAAGGAAATATTTGAAATTTACGCAGCTTGTAAATGGACAAGCAGGGTTTTAACCCATGTAGTCTGGTTTCGTGCTCTTGCCATGAGGTGAGATGTTCCAGCAGTCTGCTGTACTGAACATCTTTGACATTTGAGAGATTTTATGATGGGCCACAGGTAAGCTGCTTTTGAGAGAGTGGATGGGGTCCTTTAACTCCAGAGTCATTGTCCCTTCACGTGGAACTCACACCAATTCACGGCCATGTGACTCTCCTCCTTTGTGGAACTCCCTTCCCCTGTGTCACTTCATTGATTCCTCTTCATCTTTTGTGATTCCCCAGGTATTATATTTTCCATAAAGGTGACTGTCTAGATTGACCTACCTGGAAGCAGAAACCAATATGCAATTGTAAGTTTTATTTGGGAGGGAGTCACAGGAAAGGTTTCTGGAGCAGTGAGGAATCGAGACAAGGAAGAGAAATGGTCCATACGGCAAGTGTGTTTCCAGGCTGCTGCTGTGGGCAGGCAGGACTCACTTCCGCTGGGAACTTCTGGGAGATTGCGAGAACATGTCTGCTGGTTCGTTGCTTGGGTGAAGGACGTGCAGGGGCATTACCTCGCTCACACTCAGTTGTGCCATTTGCACAGGAAAATCGGTGCAGATGCCGGTGATTGGAATGTGGGCTGCTGAGTGCTGAGGAAGTGAGGACCAACCCAGGGATGTGGGCTTGTCCTTTCCCCGCCCTCCCTGTGGGTTTGTTGCCCTTCTCTGTGCCCTCCAGTGCCCTGTTCTCTCTTCTTATTTCCACTTGCCTGTCTACCACCCAGAATTGTAGACTGAACATTCATCAAGTATGGAGGACTTGGCTCTTTTGCTCTTTTCTCCAGCACCCGATTTTGCTTCTAGCATAAAATGTATTCTCAACAAAGATAGTAGGAGTGAGGAAATTAGTCCCATTTAATGAAAAGTCTGAAAAACTTTCATAAATCTTTACTTAGAAATATTGACTTACAGAGAAACTCTTGAATAATTAAAAGAAAAAGATTTTATAAAAGTTGCAGAAATAAAAAGGAAATTGCTTTGTGTAATTTGTAAAATCACCCCAAAATTTAAAATGCATAAAAAGGAAATGAGAGAGAAGGGGCCCTGAAGTAAAATAAGGTAGAAATGAAAATGAATCACAGGTGCTATGAAGCTCATTCTTTTCCACTGAACAAGGAATCAGGTAAGAGAGGCAACCAGTAGCCACAGGTTGGATCCAGGTCGTTCTAAGTGGGTTCAGGCAACTTCCTCCTCTTGGCTTCTTAGTGAATTTGGTGGCTGAATGAATGAAACACGTGGGTGATCACCCAGGTACTCTGTCCAGGTGATACTCGACTGCCCAGAGATGGGTAAAATGTTTTTCTGTGTACTTCAAGGACGTTTTTAAAACCTTCATTTCGTTACACTCCTGTTATGTGGTGTCAGGGTCCCTGTGTCTGGGGTGTCCAGGGAAGGGGTGGAGGTGGGCAGGGACAACGTGAGGTCTGAGCTCTGCTTGTGCCTGTCTGGCAGCTGTCACGTGGGCATTTACGGTAGGCGGGCATTTGTGGTGGTTGCTATGGTTGTCCCTGATGATTTCTGTCTCTTGTGAGTGCAGGACGGGATTTTCCTTCCCTTCGAGTTTGTCGTACTCATCACCTACTTAGTCAATATGGTGGAAGAATAAGTGGCATGTGTCATTTCTAGTTATGCTGGGGAGGGCAGGTGCCGCTGCCTTAGACCCTTTGTTGTTGTGATGGTGTCTTCATCATCCTGAGGCCCAGAGTCTCCAGCACACATGCCGCGCATCTGTGGAAATACCTGTCGCAATAATAGAGTGTTACGTTGCTCCCTTAAGCCACCGAGATTGAGGGCTTTTTAAAAATAATTTCAAATTTAGTTTAGATTCAAAGGTTGCATGTGCACGTTTTTACTGTGTGGCACTGTGGTCTGGAGTTTGAATGGTCTTGTCACCCGGGGAGTTAGCATAGTGCCCAATAGGTTGTTCATCAGCTCCTTCCCCATTTTCTATCCCCTCTAATAGTCCCCTGTGTCCACCATTCCCATCTTTAGGTACACATGTACCGAAGGCTTAGCTCCTACTGTAAGTCAGAATAAGCAGTATTTGATTTTCTGTTCCTTCGTTAATTCATTAGGGTAATAGCCTGAAGCCTTATTCACTTTACCGCCAGTGACATGGCTTTGTTCTTTTTTGTGACTGTGCAGTATCCTGTGCTGTATGTACCACATTTACTTTGTTTGATCCACCGATGGGCACCTAGGTTGAATCTGTATCTTTGCTACTATAAATAGTGCTGCCATGAACACAGGAGTGCATGTGTCATTTTGGTAGAATACTTCATTTTCCTTTGGATATAAATCCAGCAAAGGGATTGATAGATCAGACGGTAGTCCTGTTTCGAGTTCTTTGAGAAATCTCCAAACTGCTGTCCAAAGTGGCTGAACTAGTTTGCACTCCCAGCAAGTGTATGAACATTCTGTTTTCTCTGCGGCTTCACAGGCACTTGCCTCTGACTTTTTAATCACCATGGTGATTGGTGTGAAATGGTATCTGGCTGTCGTTCTGATTTACATTTATCTGATGATTAGTGGAGATGAGCATGTTTTATGTTGTTAGCCTCCTGTATGACTTCTGAGACGTGTCCTCGCATCCTTCACTGGCCCATAGGCACCAGTGTCTGTTGTTCCCCTATAGGTGTCCTTTAGTTCATCATTTAGCTCCCATTTATAAATGAGAACATGCAGTATTCTGTTTTCTGTTCCTATGCTAGTCTGCTAAGGAGAAAGGCCTCCAGCTCCATCCATGTTCCTGCAAAGGACATGATCTCACGCTTCCCTTTGGTTACATAATACTCCGTGGTGTATATGTACCAACTTTTCTTTACCCAGTCTATCACAGATGGGCATTTAGGTTGATTCCATGTCTTTGCTATTGTGAATGGTGCTGTGGTAGACATATGCATGCATGTGTCTTTATAACAGAAGCATTTCTATTTTGAAGTGGGTACATACCCAGTAATGATATTGCTGGTCAAATGGCATTTCTGTTTTTAGGTCTTTGAGGCATCACCGCACTGTCTTCCACAGTGGTTGAACTTCTCCCAACAACGTATAAGCCTTCCTTCTTCTCCACAACCTCACCGGCATGTTATTTTGGGACTTTTTTTAAATCTTAGAACAATATATTTATTTTCCCACTCTGTTTTTGATATACATTTCACTTTTATATTTAATTTTTTATTATACTTTAAGTTCTGGGGTACACGTGCAGATCATGCAGGTTTGTTACATGGGTATACACGTGCCATGGCGGTTTGCTGCCTCCATCCCCCATCACCTACATTAGACATTTCCCCTAATGTTATCCCTCCCCAACCTCCCCACCTCCTGAAATTGCTTCCCAGACTCCAGTGCGTGATGCTCCCCTCCCTGTGTCCATGTGTTCTCATTGTTCATCACCCACTTATGAGTGAGAACATGCAGTGTTTGGTTTTCTGTTCTTGTGTCAGTTTGCTGAGAATGATGGTTTCCAGATTCATCTATGTCCCTGCAAAGGAAAGGAACGCATCCTTTTTTATGGCTGCATAGTATTCCATGGTGTACATGTGCCACATTTACTTTATCCAGTCTATCCTTGATGGACATTTGGGTTGGTTCCAAGTTTTGCTATTGTAAATAGTGCCACAGTGAACATATGTGTGTGCATGTGTCTTTATAATAGAATGAATTATAATCCTTTGGGTATATACCTAGTAATGGGATTGCTGGGTCAAATGGAATTTCTATTTCTAGGTCCTTGAGGAATCACCACACTGTCTTCCACAATGGTTGCACTAATTTACACTCCCACCAATAGTGTAAAAGCGTTTCTATTTCTCCACATCCTCTCCAGCATCTGTTGTCTCCAGATTTTTTAATGATCTCTGTTCTAACTGGCATGAGATGGTATCGCAATGTGGTTTTGATTTGCATTTCTCTAATGACCAGTGATGATGAACATTTTTTCATATGTTGGTTGGCTGCATAAATGTCTTCTTTTGAAAAGTGCCTGTTCATATCCTTTGCCCACTTTTTGAGGAGGTTGCTTGTTTTTTTTCTTGAAAATCTGTTTTAGTTATCTGTAGATTCTGGATATTAGCCCTTTGTCAGATGGGTAGCTTGCAAGTATTTTTTCCCATTCTGTTGGTTGCCAGTTCATTCTAATTATGGTTTCTTTTGCTGTATAGAAGCTCTTAAGTTTAATTAGATCCCATTTGTCTTTTTGTCTTTTGTTACCACTACTTTTGGTGGTTTAGTCATGAAGTCCTTGCCTATGACTATGTCCTGAATAGTATTGCCTATGTTTTCTTCTAGAGTTTTTATGGTATTAGGTCTTATGTTTACATCTTTAATCCATCTGGAGTTAATTTTTGTTTAAGGTATGAGGAAGGGGTCCAGTTTCAGCTTTCTGCACATGGTTAGCCAGTTTTCCCAACACCATTTATTAAACCGAGATATTTTCCCCATTGCTTGTTTTTGTCAGGTTTGTCAAAGATCAGGTGGTTGTAGATGTGTGGCATTGCTTCCCAGGCCTCTGTTCTGTTCCATTGGTCTATATTTCTGTTTTGGTACCAATACCAGGCTGATTACTGTAGCCTTATAGTGTAGTTTGAAGTCAGGTAGTATGATACCTCCAGCTTTGTTCTTTTTGCTTAGGATTGTCTTGGCTATGCGGGCTCTTTTTTTGGTTCTATGTGAAGTTTAAGGTGTTTTTTTCCAGTTCTGTGAAGAAGCTCAATGGTAGCTTGATGGGGATAGCAATGAATTTTAAATTACTTTGGGCAGTATGGCCAATTTCACAGTATTGATTCTTCCTAACCATGAGCATGGAATGTTTTTCCATCTGTTTGTGTCTTCTCTTATTTCCTTGAGCAGTGGTTTGTAGTGCTGCTTAAAGAGGTCCTTCATGTCCTTTGTTAGTTGTATTCCTAGGTATTTTGTTCTCTTTGTAGCAGTTGTGAATAGGAGTTTGCTCTTGATTTGGCTCTCTGTTTGTTATTGGTGTATGTGATTTTTGCACATTGATTTTTTATCCTGAGACTTCACTGAAGTTGCTTATCATCTTAAGGAGATTTTGGACTGAGATGGTGGGGTCTTCTAAATATAGAATCATATCATCTGCAAATAGAGACAATTTGACTTTCTCTTTTCCTAATTGAATACCCTTTATTTCCTTTTCTTGCCTGATTGATCTGGCTAGAACTTCCAATACTACATTGAATAGGAATGGTGAGAGAGGACATTCTTGTCTAGTGCCAGTTTTCAAAGAGAATGCTTCCATTTTTTGCCCATTCAGTATGATATTGGCTGTAGGTTTGTCATAAATAGCTTTTATTGTTTTGAGTTACATTCCATAGTTACCTAGTTTATTGAGAGTTTTTAGCATGAAGGGCTGTTGAATTTTGTTGAAGGCCTTCTCTGCATCTATTGAGATGATCATGTGGTTTTTGTCTTTGGTTCTGTTTATGTGATGGATTACATTTATAGATATGTGTATGTTAAAAAAAAAGCCTTGCATTGCTGAGATGAAGCCTACTTGATTGTGATGGATAATCTTTTTGATGGGTGGTTGCAATCTGTTTGCCAGTATTTTATTGAAGATTTTTGCATTGATGTTCATCATGGATATTGGCCTTTCTTTTTTAGTTGTGTCTCTATCAGGTTTTGGTATCAGGATGACGTTGGTCTCATAAAATGAATTAGGGAGTATTCCCTCTTTTTGTATTGTTTGGAATAGTTTCAGAAGGAATGGTACCAGCTGCTCTTTGTACATCTGGTAGAATTCGGCTGTAAACCAGTCTGGACCCGGATGTTTTTTTTTTGGTTAGTAGGCTATTAATTGCAGCCTCAACTTCAGACCTTGTTAGTAGTCTATTCAGGAATTCACCTTCTTCCTGGTTTTGTCTTGGGAGGGTGTAAGTGTCCAGGAATTTATCCATTTCTTCTATATTTACTGGTTTTTGTGCATAGAGTTGTTTGTAGTAATCTTTGATGGTAGTTTGCATTTCTGTGGGATCAGTGATTATATCCCCTTTATCATTTTTTATTGCATCTACTCGAGTCTTCTCTTTTCTTTTTTATTAGTCTGACTAGTTGTATATCTATTTTGTTGATATTTTAAAAAAACCAGCTCCTTGATTTATTGATTTTTTGAAGGGTTTTTTTGTGTCTCTTTCTCCTTCAGTTCAGCTCTGATCTTAGTTACTTCTTGTCTTCTGCTAGCTTTTGAATAGTTTAATCTTGCTCTTCTAATTCTTTTAATATGAAAATAGGATATCAATTTGAGAACTTTCCTCACTTCTCATGTGAGCATTTAGTGCTATAAATTTCCCTCTAGACTTTGCTTTAAATCTGTCCCAGAGATTCTGGTACATTGTCTTCATTCTCATTGGTTTTGAAGAATATCTATTCCTGCTTTCATGTCATTATTTATCCAGTTTACATTCAGGAGCAGATTGTTAAGTTTCCATGTAGTTGTATGATTTTGCTTGAGTTTCTTAATCCTGAGTTCTAATTTGATTGTGCTGGGGTCTGAGAGACCAGTTGTTATGATTTCTGTTCTTTCACATTTGCTGAGGAGTGATTTACTTCCAATTATGTGGTCAACTTTACAGTCAGTGTGATGTGGTGCTGAGAATGTATGTTCTGTGGATTTGGGGAGGAGAGTTCTGTAGATGTCTATTAGGTCTGCTTGGTCCAGATCTGAGTTCAAGTCCCGGATATTCTTGTTAATTTCCTGTCTCATTGATCTGTCTAATATTGACAGTGGGGTGTTAAAGTCTCCCACTATTGTTGTGTGGGAGTCTAAGTCTCTTTGTAGGTCGTTAAGAACTTGCTTTATGTATCTGGGTTCTCCTGTATTGGGTGCGTATATATTTAGAATAGTTAGCTCTTTTTATGGCATTGATCCTTTTACCATTACGTAATGCCCTTCTTTGTCTCTTTTGAACTTTGTTGGTTTACAGTTCATTTTATCAGAGACTAGGATTGCAACCCCTGCTTTTTTTGGTTTTCATTTGCTTGGTAAATCTTCCTGCCTCCTTTTATTTTGAGTCTATGTGTGTCTTTGCATGTGAGATGAGTTTCCTCAATACAGTACACTGATGAATCTTGACTTTTTATCCAATTTGCCAGTCTGTGTCTTTTGATTGTGGCATTTAGCCCATTTACATTTAGGGTTAATATAGTTATGTGTGAATTTGATCCTGCCATTTTGATGCTATCTGGTTGTTTTACCTGTTAGTTGACACAGTTTCTTCATTGTGTCAATGGTCTTTACCATTTGGTACGTTTTTGGAGTGGCTGGTACTGGTTGTTCCTTTCCTTGTTTAGTGCTTCCTTCAGGAGCTCTTTTAAGGCAGGCCTGGTGGTGATGAAATCTCTCGGCAATTGCTTGTCTGTAAAGAATTTTATTTCTCCTTCATGTATGAAGCTTAGTTTGGCTGGATATGAAATTCTGGGTTGAAAGTTCTTTTCTTTAAGGATGTTGAATATTGGCCGCCACTCTCTTATGGCTTGTAGGGTTTCTGCTGAGAGACCCTCTGTGAGTCTGATGTGCTTCTCTTTGTGGGTAATCCGACCTTTCTCTCTGGATGCACTTAGCATTTTTTCCTTGATTTCAACCCTGGTGAATCTAACGATTATGTGCCTTGGGGTTGCTCTTCTTGAGGAATATCTTTGTGGTGTTCTTTGTATTTCCTGGACTTGAATATTGGCCTGCCTTGCTAGGTTAGGGAAGTTCTCCTGGATAATATCATGAAGAGTGTTTTCCAGCTTGGATTCATTCTCTTTGTCACATTCAGGTACACCTATCAAATGTAGATTAGGTCTTTCCACATAGTCCCATATTTCTTGGAGGCTTTGTTCATTTCTTTACACTCTCTTTTTTCTAATCTTCCTTCTCATTTTATTTCATTGAGTTGATCCTCAATCTCTGATATCCTTCCTTTTGCTTGATAAGTTCAGCTACTGAAACTTGTGTATGCTTCACGAAGTGAAGCTCCACCAAGTCGTTTATGTTTTTCAGCTCCATCAGGTCATTTATGTTCTTCTCTAAGCTGGTTATTCTAGTTAGCATTTTGTCTAACCTTTTTCAAGGTTCTTAGTTTCTTTGCATTGGGTTAGAACATGTTCCTTTAACTCAGAGAAGTTTGTGATTACCTACCTTCTGAAGCTTGCTTCTGTCAATTTGTCAAACTCACTCTCTATCCAGTTTTGTTCCCTTGCTGGTAAGGAGTTGTGATCCCTTGGAGGAGGAGAGGTGTTCTGGTTTTTGGTGTTTTCAGCTTTTTTGGACCAGTTTTTTCCCATCTTCATGAATTTGTATACCTTTGGTCTTTGAAGTTGGTGACTTTCAGATGGGCTGTCTGAGTGGACAGCCTTTTTGTTAATGTTGAAGCTATTTCTTTCTGTTTTTTAGTTTTCCTTGTAACAGTTGGACTTCTTTGCTGCAGGACTGCTGGATGTCCACTCCAGACCCTGCTTGTCTGGGAATCACCTGTGGGGGGTGCAGAAAAGCAAGGACTGCTTCCTGTTCCTTCCTCTGGTAGCTTCGTCTCAGAAGGGTACCCTCCAGATGTCAGCCAGAGCTCTCCCATATAAGGTGACTCTTTGGTTATACAGTGGTCAGGGAGCCACTTGAGGAGGAAGTCTGTCCCTTGTCAGAGCTCAGGTGCTGTGCTGTGAGCTCTGTTGCTCCCTTCAGAGCTGCTGGGCAGGGACTTTTAAGTCTGCTGTAGTGGAATTCACAACCACTCCTTTTCCTAGGTGCTCTCTCTTGGGAAGATGTGGCTTTATTTGTAAGTTTCTGACAGGCTGATGCCTTTTTCCAGAGATGCTCTTCCCATCAAGGAAGGCTTCTAGTAAGTCTGCCTGCAGAGACCTTGCTGAGCTGCCTCGGGCTCCCTCAAGCTGCTGTGTAAACTTCTTTTTGCTTTTGTTTACACAAGTAAGGTGAGAGCTGCCTTGGTAATGTGGGAACACCACTCCCCCATGGAGCTCGACCATGCAGGGGGTGGAGCTCAAACTGCTGTGCTGGCTCTGAACATCCCAAGCCAGTGGGATTCCATTTGCTGGTCTCAGTGGGGGTGGGACTCATGGAGCCAGATCACCTGGCTCCCTGCCTTCAACTCCCTTTCTCTCAGGTGTATGGGTGACTCTGTCTCGCAGGTGATCCAGGTGCCAGTCAAAATGGCTGCTTGGATTTGAGTTGGGAACTCATGGTGCCAGCTGAATTTGCTGTCCAGATTTGCCCTGGAAACCCACAGCTCCTGTTGGTATGTGGGAATATCCTGGTCTATGGGCTGCAAAGACCAGAGGAGAAGTGCAGCATTGCGACCAGAACTCCAGAGTGGCCTCCCTGATGGCCTCTGTTGGGTAGGAGGGAGTGCCTTCCAACCCATTGCACTTCCTGAGTGAGGAGGCACACTACCCTGCCCCTCCTTAGGCTACACCCACTGTCCAACCAGTGCCATTGAGATGAACCTGGTATCTCGGTGGAAATGCAAAGATCACTCACCTTCTGCATCGCTCTCACTGGGAACTGCACTCCGGAGCTGTTCCTATTTGGCCATCTTTGTGAAAGTTCCTGCGACTTTTTAATAATAACCATACTGACTAGTGTAAGATGATATCTCAATTGTGGTTTGATTTTCATTTCTCTAACGATCAGTGATGTTGAGCTTTTTTTCATGTGATTGTTGGCAACATGTATGTCTTTTTTAGAAAAGTGTCTGTTCATGTCCTTTGCCCACTTTTTAGTGGGGTTGTTTGTATTTTATTGTAAATTTGTTTAAGTTCCTTATAGACGATATATATCAGACCTTTGTCAGATGCATAATTGGCAAAATTTTCTCCCGTTCTGTAGGTTGTCTATTCACTCTGTTGATAGTTTCCTTTGCTGGACAGAAGCTCCTTAGTTCAATTAGATCCCATTTAGCAATTTTTGTTTTCTTTGCAATTGTTTTTGGATCTTCGTCATGAAACTTTTGCCTGTTTCTATGTCCTGAATGGTATTCTTGGTTGTCTTCCAGGATTTTTATAGTTTTGGATTTTAAGTCTTTAATCCGTCTTGAGTTAATTTCTGTATATGGTGTAGGGAGGGTCCCGTCTTCAATCTTGTGCATATGGCTAGCCGGTTATCCCAGCACCATGTACCGAACAAAGAATCCTTTCCCCATTGCTTTTGTTTATCATGCTTATAAAAATCAGATCACTGTAGGTGTGCAGCCTTATTTCTGGGTTATCAGTTTTTCTCTGTTGGTCTGTGTGTCAGTTTTTGTACCAGTACCATGCTATTTTGGTTACCGTAGACCTATGATATAGTTTGAAGTCAGGTAGCATGATGCCTCCAGCTTTGTTCTTTTTGCTTGGGATTGGCTTGGCTATTCAGGCTCTTTTTTGGTTCCATGTGAATTTTGAAATAGTTTTTTTCTAGTTCTATGAAGAATGTCAATGGTACTTTAATAGGAATGGCACAATCTATAAATTGCTTTGGGCAATGTGGCCATTTTTGTGATATTGAATCTTCCTACCCATAAGCATGGAATGTTTTTCCACTTGTTTGTGTCGTCTCTGAGTTCTTTGAGCAGTGCAGATCTTTTACTTCTCTGGTTACCTGTACTGCTAGGCATTTTATTTGTGTGTGTGTGTGTGTGTGTGTGTGTGTGTGTGTGGCAATTGCAATGGGATTTTGTTGCTGATTTGGCTCTCAGCTTGACTGTTGTTTCTGTATAGAAATGTTAGTATTTTTACACATTGATTTTGCATCCTGAGACTCTGCTGATGCTGTTTATCAACTGATGAAGCTTTTGGGCTGAGACTATGAGGTTTTCTAGATATGGGACCATGTCATCTGCAAACAGAGATAGCCTGACTCCCTCTCTTCCTATTCAGACATCCTTTATTTGTCTGTACTGGCTGATTGCTCTGTCCAGGGCTACCTACATTGAACAGGAGAGGTGAGAGAGGGCATCCTTGTCTGGTGCTGGTTTTCAACAGACTTGACTTTGAGCCTACGGGTGCTGTTACATGTGAGATGGTTCTCTTAAAGTCAGCAGACAGATGGGTCTTATTTTAAAATCAAACTTGCCACTTTACTCCTTTTAAATGAGTGTTTACAGCATGTACATTCAAGTTTAATACTGATGTGTGACGTTTTCATCCTGCCATGAAGTTGTCAGTTGGTTGCTTTGTAGTGCCTATTGTATGGTTTCTTTATGGATCTGAGAGCTTTGTTCTGAAATCGGTTTTGTGGTAGCACGGATCATTTCTCTTGTTTCCATGTGACTCCCCTAAGGATGCCTTCCAAGCTCATCCAGTGGTAACACATTTCCTTAGCACTTGTTTGTCAGAAAAAGATTTTATTTCTTCTCCACTTGTGAAGCTAAGTTTGGAGGAATATAACATTCTCAACTGGAATTTCCTATCTTTAAGATTGCTGAAAATAGGCCCTTAGTATCTCCAGGCTTAAACATTTTCTGCAGAAAAGTCTGCTGTTAGCTTATAGAGTTCCCTGTGCACATAATCTGAACTTTTTCTCTAGCTGCCTTTAAGATTTTTTTTTTTTTAGACAGAGTCTTGCTCTATCGCAAGGCTGGAGAGCAGGGCACAATCTCTGCTCACTGCAACCTCTGCCTCCTGGTTTCAAGCAATTCTCCAGCCTCAGCCTCCTGAGTAGCTGGGACCACAGGCGCACGCCACCGCGTCTAGCTAATGTTTGTATTTTTAGTAGAGACGGGGTTTCACCATGGCCAGGATGGCCTCGATCTCTTGACCTCATGATCCACACACCTCGGCCTCCCAAAGTGCTGGGATTATAGGCTTCCTTTGCACGTAATCTGAACTTTTTCTCTAGCTGCCTTTAAGATTTTTTCTTTAGCATTGACTTCTGGTAATTACATGCCTTCGTGATGTTTATTTTTTATAGCATCTCACTGGTGTTCTCTGAAGTTCTCATATCTGGATGTCTACCTCTCTAGCAAAATTAGGGACATTTTCTTGAATTATTTTCTCAAATACGTTTTGACTCCTGAAGCTATTCATATAAAGTGGAATCATAGAGTGCTTTTCTTGTGCAACTCATTTTTCTTAGCACAATGTCCTCAAGATTCATTCATGTTGTAGTATGTATCAGAATTCTTTTCCTTTTTAAAGCTGAATAATATTTCATTGTCTGAATTGATCATATTTTGGTTATCCATGTATCTATTGATGACACCTGGTTGCGTCTACCTTTTACGTACAGTGAATAATGTCATTGTGCCAAGGGCATTACCATCAACAATATTACTGCCCATTGTCTTTCTTAGGAACAGCAGAGTGGGATCTTTCTCTTTATTAATTCTAACCAGTTCGGCCATGTTGCCAAATGCCACGATTGATTTTCCTGACGTCAAGTTGATTCTTCTGAGTTTTCAAGACATTTGAGTAAATCTGCAAACACCAATAATCTTGTCCTTTTCTTTTCCACACTTACAGCTAAATCAACTATACACCTGTTTCATTTATTGAAGGTCATGCGATGGTGTCATTTTACTCTCAGGATTCAGCACCAGGCAAGGCCTCTAAGAGCTGATTAACAAAAACTTGCTGAGTGACTCTTTGTGTCTCACTTTGGGGCATGCAGAAGTTGCCAGGTGTCACTGGCTTTACTCTCTCTGTTGTGAGTATGTTAACAACCAAAAATGATGTAACATCATTCAGGGCTCAAAGTCCCTTTTCAAAAACTCTCTTTCATTTGTTTATTAAATGACCCTATGCAGTAATAGTCATAATTCCTCCCATTAACTGAGATGAGTTAGCTGAGTCTCAGAGGGATTACCTCCCGTGCTCTCTCACTGGATGCTGCATTGCGCAGGTTTCCCCTCTCCAGCAAGAGTTATTCTCTCAGCTGCTGGGAGTGTGTCACTGATTGCTCATATCTGAGTCCTTCAGTGGCATTGATCTGAGTCAAAGGGAGATGGTTTGCCTAAGCTCATGCCCCCTCACCTCCAGAACTGCCTGTTTTGAATAAAAGGCCTAAAAGTGGATACCAGGCCTGACTTGTTTGCACTAATAGGAAACAGTTCTGAGGCCATTCCAGCTTTAGAGCTTTAGAGCTCTCCACTGGGGCTGGCTATGACTTCTGCTGGGCCACACCGCAGCCCGACTTTTCCCTCTGCCCCACCCCACGCCCCTGCCTCCCTTGTACTCTTTACAATGAGACCCTTGCCTGTGAATCTCTACGTCAGCATTTGTTTCCAGGAAACTCTAACTAAGAGAGTAGCAGAGTCAAGACCCACACAAGATACTTTGCCTTTTTAGCTACAGTAGGCGTTAGGTCTGTGAAGCTTTGGGAAACTCACCCAGGAGACTCAATATAACCCGTGTTGGGATGATCTCCATTTCTCAGAGCTGAGAATTGATCAAGGAAAAATGCCCCATCTAAAAAGTTACCTATGTTCCAAAATCTCTTACTCAGCCACAGCTATTTTGCCCTCTTTTATCCTCAGCAAATTAAATACTAAAGTGTCCTTTTGTATTGGACTTGGTGAAATATTTTCACTTAACCTATTGTTCTTTGATTCATCTGGTGAGGAAGGCTGGGCAAATTACCCCTTGTAATTTTGAGGAAATAAGCAGGAAGGAAGTTTGGGACAAGATGCCAGGTTATGTAATTTTCAGTTAAATTTTGATTCCATTGCACAATAAGCTTCATTTGCTACCTTGGTTCTGGGACTGACATTTAGGGTGTCTTAGCTCCATCACTCCTAGAGACATCCTAGCTACAGGTAGCAAGAGTCCCAAGAAACAATGGCCATACCTCCCACGAACACAACATCCATTTACCAACAGCTGTGGAGGTGGTGTTCATAGAGTTGGGACAGCATCCTGGCAGGGGCCCAGGTGTTCATAGAGGTGGGACAGCATCCTGGCAGGGGCCCAGGTATTCATAGAGGTGGGACAGCATCCTGGCAGGGGCCCAGGTGTTCATAGAGTTGGGACAGCATCCTGGCAGGGGCCCAGGTGTTCATGGAGTTGGGACAGCATCCTAGCAGGGGCCCAGATGGTTTCCTTCCATCTTCATTATTCCTTGGGCTCTTGTTCTTGGGTACATTGCTCATGAGTGAAAGGAAAACATCATATCTCAAGGCATCCTGTCCCACAGTACTGTTCAAAGACAAGGGGTGGGTGGGAACAAAAGGCACTTGTAGTGATGGCAGGAGGAAGGGGGAGAGAGACTCCCCAGGATCTCACCCTTTTTATTCAGTATAGAACTTTTTTAGTAGAGACATGGCTGACATCTCAGATGTCATTGGCTGCCAGTTCCAACCAGTAACATCTGACACATCCCCGGGGTGAGGAAGGCGAGGAAGTTCGTTGCCTGATACTTTCAGTCTTTGCACTTGGGTACAGGCAGGAGGAAGGGAGTTGGGAATGGCTGGTCAGGTTGCCAAAACAAAGTTTCCATCACGAAGCTTATGGATGTGTTTGTGCAGGAGCGTGCATACATGAGCACACACACATTCATTTCTTTGACGGTAATCAGATTTGTAATGGGTTCAGTGACTGCACATCACACTGGTATTGAGGTCCAGGTACTGAGATGTGGATGAAATGCCGACCAACGTCTTGATATTTAGATTCCAGTTTTCAAGTGAACTCAGCAGCAGGCCACCTCCTCCTCACGTTCAACAGATGCAGAATATAGAGACTGAAAGAGGATGACATTGAGCATTCTAAAGCCACGTCAGAACCCACCTGCCGGTGACAGTCATTGAGTCCACAGCAGTGATGAGCTCTCTGATGGTGATGGCACAACAGGGAATGTGAACTGAGACAGCCTCACTTCCCTCTGGAGCTCACAGTGTAGCTGAGGGAAGATGTAATCCAGAAACGTTCAGTGCCACACACACACACACACGTGCGCACACACACATGTGCACACACACGTACACACACATGCACGCCCACAGACACACACATGCAAGCACACACACGCATGCACACATGCATGCACACACACATGCACATGCACACACGCACACATGCACACAGACATGCATGCACACATGCACACCCACACAAATGCACAGACTCACACATGCGTGCACACACACACATGCACACATACACACACAGGGAGAAATGCACTGAATACCAAATGGCTGTTGTAATTCACAGAGCAAGTAGAAACACGTACTAAAATCAACTCATGACTAACTCAGAGCTGATGAGCTATTAAACATGGGCAGACCTATCAACCACAGCAATGGGATGGTCCGTCACAGCACTGCTTATTTTAAATAAAGACAGAGAGAATCCAATGAAGAATAACCTTTAATTCATCACCCAAGCACCTTGGCTGACACTTAAAATGTTTAGAAAGAACACAAGCGCATTGTTGTAACATTCAATGGAAAAGAGACATCCAAAATTTAAAAAAGCAAAAGCCAAAAACACCTGCCTTGCTACCCAGGATAGTATCTCTGAAGATAGCCACTCTTAATAATCCCTTAAGCTTTGCTTTCTTCCAGGAAAAATGCAAAGCATAGTTTGTCTCTCCTGTCTTTTCTTTGCTCTCTGTTAGATGTGTATGTGTGTATACATGTGTGTATGTGTGTATGCATATCTATGTATGACATGAGCTCTTCCCAAAGCTCTTCCTGCCTTTGGATGTTAGTGTTGATGATGTAATATCTGGAGCTTTCTCAAACTTGTTGCTACCAGCTCGAGGCTGAAGCATCATGAACACAGAGGTAAGGATGAGTGAATCCCAGGGAAACAGAGCTAGATGCTGGGACTTCTGTTTCTCCCAAGAACCTGGCTCACCCAAGGCTTCTTATCACGATGGGTAGAGCATTCAAGACATTTTGAATTGGGGAGTTAGTTTACACACAGCTGAAGGCCTCTCACCAGGCACTGATGCCCATGCAGGTTTCTTCTGAATGAGTTTCTCCTTCCCTCACCTCTTCTCCAGGTCTCCTTCAACTTTTGTGGCTGGTGGATTTGTCTCCTCCCTCACATCCCCTTTGTCCACCCACTACGCAAGAACACTGGAGTCTGCCCATGTTGTCAGAAGGGGATTTTCCGGGAAGCTGATGGTGTTTAAGTGCAGGGCTCCTCACAACCGTAGAAAGGGATCTGAGTGGGGTTGAGCAACAGCTGTTCTTGGCTGGACGTTTTGTACAATTTAAAAAGTCAAGTATTTACGCTGCAGTTATTTGAGGGCATTGCCTCTTTTTACTGTGACTTTCTCTCTCCGATTCCCCTCCTGTGTGCTGTGCGGGGGGACACAGGCATTTTGGTATCTGGCGAAGAGGAAGGTGATCTGGGATGCATTTAACCCGGGGTGAGGGGGACACTCCCGTGCCTCTCAGTCACTCTGGGCGTAGATACACTGTCTCTAGTAGTCCTGCTGTGAAAGTGGCTACAGGCCCAGCCCCATCATCCACCTAGGATTTGACCCAAAGCAGCAGAGACAGAGGTGGCTCCTGGGTCACAGCGTTTCCCCGCACAGCACATGGGAAGCCTGTGATCAGTGCAGAGGCAACAGGGTTTGCAATGTGGATCCAGAAGCCACTGTGTCGAAAATTATTCCCAGCAGAAACATGCAAATTATGAGTGGATAATTTGGTTCTTTTTGAGACCTAGTCAAAAATGAAAGTTTTCTCCTGTTGAAATTTTACAAAGAACTCAAACAGATTTACAAGAAAAAAGCAAACAAGCCCATCCAAAAATGGGCAAAGGAAATGAACAGACACTTTACAAAAGAAGACATACAAGAGGCCAACAAACATATGAAAAAATGCTCATCATCACTGGTC
>CM052652.1:148656189-148676771 GCA_028533165.1 Leontopithecus rosalia | reverse complement strand
AAAAATTAAAAAAAAACAAAAACAAAAAAAAAAAGAAAATATACTCACTAATATGACATACACAACAATTAATGTACTATGGAATTATTTTTACTTTTGATGGGAATTGGATGAGAAAGAAATCTTGATTTTTTACATTTGTAGAGCACAGACCTATGTGGGGGAACTGCCCACAGCAAGGACATGAGCTTGTGAGTGGCACAGACAGGAGGCACGGGGCTGACCTCCCTCCCCTCCCACCTGACGACCTCTCCAGCTGCAGGCATTGCAGATGTAAAATTGACCAGGAGCGAGACAGCTTGAAGAAATATTTGTTTTAGAAGAAACTTCTCCTGCATGTTCAGTGAGCTAATAAATATAGCACATAATGATACATTGCACAATTGCGAATCTCAGAACAGTGACACATTAAAAATGCTGTGATATGATATCAGCACAGTCATAGACAAAGGCCTTACGATCTATTATGGAAGTTTACAAGGAACTGAGATCCTACAGATCATTATGAAAGGAAACTGGAAGAGGCTTTTCTAAAATTCAATGGCAGTCAGAAAAAGTTTCCGTTATGAATCAGAAAGATGTTATGCACATCAATTTTACAAAATGATCAGACTCCTTAGTGGAAAGACTGGCTTATCCTTCTGCTGTATTTATACACAATTCTGCTGTAAATTCAGTGTTTTATGATGAGGCTGATAGGGATTCATTAGTTGAAGATGAAAACATAGGAATAAATTATTACAGAGTTGTGTCAAGTATTAATTAATAAAATATATGAGTAAGGCTGGGCGTGGTGGCTCACACCTGTAATCCCAGCACTTTGGGAGGCTGAGGCAGGCAGATCACTTGAGGTCAGGAGTTCAAGACCAGCCTGGCCAACATCGTGAAACCTCATCTCTACTAAAAAATACAATTAGCCATGTGGTGGTGCACGCCTGTAATCCCAGCTACTTGGGAGGCTGAGGCAGGGGAATTGTTTGAACCCAAGAGGCAGAAGTTGCAGTGAGCCAAGATCATGCAACTGCACTCCAGTCTGGGCAACAATGAGATTCCATCCTCTCCCCAAAAAAGAAAATATTACGTGAGTAAGTCAAATAACATGGGATTAAGAAAGTGCAAATCTGCCCTTTCACCTGCAAGATGGACTTATGGTAACAAAGCCAGTGGCATCACGAGCAGGAAACGATGTTCTCTCAAACTGCAGCTTTGAAATGTCAGAGCCTCTTTCTTGGCTGACTACTGCTTTCGGTCTCAATGGAAGACCTTGTGCTGTAGAATCAGGGAGAAAGTTCTGAGGACATAGGACCTGGGTGCGTTTTGCAGTTCAGAGCAGACAGTGGCTCCTTTCCACAGAGGCCTTCTGCGCTCTGAGGTATCAATGCAGCCTCAAAATCCCTTTCCCTGGTCCTATATATTTTCCTTTATTTGGTGAGTTTTCCTGAGTTTCTTCAGTGTGACTTTCATTTTTTTTGATTTTATAATATTTTTGCTGACATTTTAAAATGTGTAGTTTTCTATGATTTACTTTCTCTTCCTAAATAAATGCTAATTTTTTGTGCTGAGCTCATAGTGGTAATATTGTGCTATTTTTCATCCAGAGAACCCCTATATTGTATGAGCCTCAGGCCCCGCAGTGCCTGGTCCACCTGTGGTCACGTGAGCGTCCACCTGCTCAGGGAAAGATTGCACTGTCTGGGGGTTCCCAGGCCTCCGATGCACTCACCCCTCCTTCCAGAGTGACTTCTCTGTGCTGGATGAGGGTTTTCTAACCACTGCAGTGTCTGCCTTTTACCACTGATTTGTGATATTATTTTTGCTAAAAGGAACTCTTAGAAGAGGAAACATATTTCCAAATATGACTTCATCAGGAGCTTCACTCCTCCAAAGACTGCATGGCTTCAGAACATAGCTCAGTGCCCAGCACCTGGCGCCTGCTCTCTCTTGGCCTCCCTGCCCCATCCTCTGCTCCAGGGGCACATCCTGGAGCCTCTGCTATAAGGACTTGCAAGCAGCCCCTCACATCTGCCTCTGGGGACTTCTGCAACTGTCCTATTTGCCTGATCTCTCTCTCTAGAAGGGATCATCTCTGTGTGACAGAGGGATGGCTGTGAAACCTCAGCACATGGCCTTATCTTCTTTTCCAAAGCCTGGAATAATTATGCCTGTCTTAAAGGGTAACACTTAGCATCAAGCTTATTACGTCTACTGTCAGTGGTTTGCACCAAGGAATCAGTTAGGTATTGGTGAATCAGACTCAGTACTAAGAGAAAAAGAAATGTCTTCTGTGAGATCTAAACACATTTGGGCTTCACCATGTCTTTTCTTTACATATATAGATATATTTAAAGTGAGATTCATTCTGTGTCCCATGTCTGCTGGCAATATTATTAGAAAGAGTAATATTAATCAGTGTTCAAAACTTTCCATGATTTAAGGGTCAGGTGGTTACCGTGTGAGTTTATTTTGTTCAGGGAGGCAAGAGGGAGTGGCAGGTGAGGGCTTTGACTCTGAACACTGACGTTTGCTCCACTGACTTCAGCAGCTGGTCATCTTCTCAGCACCAGGGACCACGTTTCTCCAAACAGGGAGAGCCATGCTGCCTGCTTCAGAAGTAAGAGCAGATGAGGTGGTGGATACAGAACCCCAGTCATCCTGTGGGCACATCGTCTGTGCTCGCTTGGGGGCTGCTGTTATTTCTCATGCTCAGGTGTTGCTTGTAGAAGTCAAGCCTATCATCGATGGGCATCTGGACTGGGAAAATGCGGCACATCTACACCATGGAATATCATGCAGCAATCAAAAATGATGAGTTCGTGTCCTTTGTAGGGACATGGATGAATCTGGAGAACATCATTCTCAGCAAATTGACACAAGAACAGAAAAGGAAACACTGTATATTCTCACTCATAGGCGGGTGATGAACAATGAGAACACATGGGCACAGGGAAGGGAGCACCACACACTGAGGTCTATTGGGGGAAATAGGGGAGGGACATTGGTGGGGGAGCAGGGGAGGGATGGCATGGGGAGAAATGCCAAATATGGGTGAGGGGGCAGAAGGTAGCAAAACACACTGCCACGTGTGTACTTATGCAACTATCTTGCATGTTCTGCACATGTACTCCAAAACCTAAAATGCAATAAAAATTAAAAAAAAAGAAGTCAAGCCTATTATTTAAACAGCCTTCTATTTGCTTTAATATACAGTGTAACCAGGGGCGTAACTTCACATGTCTTGGGAAACACTTTTCAGTGCAAGGAAGCCCTTTGCATTCCCAGTATAGGAACGGCTTTTCCCAAAACTGTGCAGCGAGTGGGATGAGCGTCTGTGTCACTGGTCAGTCTCCTTCCCCCACTTCTGTGCAAGAATTCAGGCCGCCATTGTGGCAATCCTGAGAACTGAGATGACATCATTCCCAGTTAATAGAGAGGCTCACCAGTGCAGCATCACCCAGTGCCAGAGTGGGGGAGGGTCTGAAAGGAAAAAAGGTGAAGGAATTAACTGGGGTCAGGCTCAGATAAAAGCAGCCCTTTCGGGCACAGGTGGGTCTGAGCTAGAGGCCTGGAGGTGATGCTGCCTTTGATGCCATTGTCTGTCTTGGCAAAGTATCATTGTGTTCAGATGTTTTGTGCTTTCAATTTCTAACCCAGTAGTAACTGGCCATGTCACCAGTATTAGGGCTGAACACTGTGGTATTTTTTTATTCAACCCTAATCCAAGGTTACCTTCACTTGGACCTCGATATCTAATTTGTTCAATAGGGTACGTTTTACTTTGGCAGTTTTTTCCTCTCCTAGAGAAATAAGCAGTCTTCAAAGAAGCTTTTAGATGCTTACAAGTTTCCTTATTTCAGTTCTCACTGGGCCGCTACACTCATGAATTGTGATGAGGAACATGTATTTCTCCTGCTTGAGTTCATGGGTAACTTCGTGAATGCGGTTTTCCCTCTGTTGCAGGTTGTTAGTGAGGAAAGGGTCAGCGCGTCCTACCAACCTGGACATTAATTTGAAGACTTGCTTAGGAAGACATCAACAATGGCGTTTCTTCAGATAAAACATAAAGATACTTTAAATTATCTCGGTTAACGAAAAATTCCAGTTAGAGTAAATAAGAATTATGATATAATTTGAATGCCAATAAATTATAGAAATTGTTCCACCATTTTACATACAGGTAACACATGAGAACCAGAAACTGCCTTAAAACGTTAAGTTATGTTCGGGTAAAGCCTATCTAGAAAAAAAAAATTAGTAATGAACCCCACTGGCTCACCAGAGGCATATTTCAGATGCTGCACAAATGAATATTTCTGATTGGAGCATTTAGGGTTCAGAGAAGCAATTTATTCACTAGTTGTTGTAATGGCTGCAATTGATCTTTGGGCTTTAATTTTCTGGGTCGGTCCTAAAGAGGTTGATCATTTCTTCCTGAATCATTGGCCTATAATTAGGTGGCCCACGTCACAAAAATTGTGATATACGTTTTCTGGACGCATGGACCTGCCAGAGAAAGTGCTGTGTATATGGAGAAACTGCACAGAGAGGCACAAACTGGGGCAGTTTCACTTTCGTAAATGAGTGTAAAATCATTGTTATCATGCTGAAAACGTGAGCACACGTCTCTCCTCATAAATCTTGTAATGTATACCTTTAGAGAGAATGTTAAGAAGCACAGACAGCCAGATTTCCCACAGCAACATTATCTTTTCAAACTAATTGAAATCACTTATTGCCCAATCTGACTCCTGCTTTCACAATTCACACCGATTTTCTCACCATGCTTTAAGGCTATAAATACAACCAAATGCGGTTTACTTCAAAATGTGTTCCACCACCATACTCCGCTTGGAAATCACCTGGGTGGTACCTAGAAACAGATTCCTGGACCCTCTCCCAGACCCACTGAGTCTGGTGTGGTATGATGTGGTATGGGTGTGTGTGTGTGTGTGTGTGTGTGTGTGTGTGTGTCTTGCATGTGCACTTTGACAAGCCTTCAGGGTAATTCTGGTATTCTCTGAGTTTTGAGAACCAGTGTCCCTTAGAAGTGTAACCACCTCGTCTCATTGCAAACATAAGCATGCACACCTGGGGAGTTAACCCTTTCTGCACGCTTTCTGTATTTCTCTACCCACTTTAATCTCCTGCCCGGAGACCCTGCTGCCATTGTATTTGACTGGGAAAGAAAAAAGCAATAGAAAAGAAAGGCCAGCACCATAACCGAAGAGGCTTTCTGCATGTGACTATGTGGCTTGCTTCTGATCAGGAAAACACGTTTCTGAACAACTGACAACCCTTTCTTGGTGATGAACACCTATCTTGCTGAGCGTCAGACTTTCAGCAGGGTTTACGATGCTCCTCTTAATGACAGACTTCGATTTTTTCCCCCAATCAACTCATAACAAAGCAATATTTATTAAGCACATGTAAGATGCCAAGTTCTGTACTCAACTTTCACGTCAGTTCATTTTCCGCTTGAACAACTGACAATACGTATTTGCGTAAGGCAGAAGGCAGCATAGTTTATGCTCAGAAAAATACAGAATTTTTCCCTCCATCAAATTACACGTTGCTGATAAAACAAGCCCAAAACTACAGTCTCACTAAAATTCTTGGTCTTCCTACACCGCGGGAATTGAAACAAAATTTCTCCAACAGCTATGTGCTAAGCACCTCCTACATGCAAGACACATCTACGGGGTGACATTCGAAGATGTGCACGTTAAATCGGTTCTATCCTCAATGAGCTTTAAGGATAGTTCTGTTGCTGGTTTGCTGGTTCAGATTCTTGACTTCGCCACACAAAAGAATTTGAAAGGGGTTCAAAGTGGATGTAGGTAAAGCACTGTATCTTTTTCTTCGGATATATATCCAGGAGTGAGATTGCTGGGTCATATGGTAGTTCCGTTATTTGCTTATTTAGAGAACTCCTATGCTAATTACTCTGATTTGGTCTTTACACATTATGTATGGATTAAAATATCACTCTGCTCCATAAATATAAATATGTGCAATTTTGTATCAATTTAAATATCTATATGAAACCCATTTACATTTTGTGACCTTTTATGAAAATATTTCAGCAAATTTACCATGAAAAATGGAGGCAGGCGGTATAAAGTAAGACAGACATTTCAGTACTGCATGACATTATTCTGTAGGCCATACAATTTCACTTACTGATTACTGCATTTAGGTGTACATTATATAGTTTTAACACTTCTAATTAGTTAAATATGATATTTGTGATTATTTCTATAAAATATTTGTGGACCTACTTTTCTAAGGCTATTTATAGCATCTTGAAATAAGTAAGATAACTCCCTTTAGGAAAAAGAATATTTATTATTTGCTAGTTTTTTGTTCTGAAAGGATCCGGGAATTTTTTGGCTCCTCCACATATCGTGTACATCACGGTGCTTTTGTTACTGAAACACCAGGAACTTGCAGGTCCTGTTGCTTGCTGCACGGAAAGCCGGTCACGGAGTATTAACACAGAAGGCTTTAATCAGGCACTGCAGTTGAGGAGACGGCAGACCAGACCACCTCAACCTCAATTGAGAACTTATGTAGCAGGGAAGGAATGCAGCTATATGCTACCTTCGGAAAGGCAGGAATTAGGGAGGAATAAGGAAGAGGTGTCCATTTTTTTGATATTAGCCCGAGGGTTGGTTTTCTGAGAAAGAAACTCAGATAATTGCTTCAAGCTTTAAGACTACGAGGGTCAATTCTATGTTTATTAAAAGGAAAAAACCATAAACATCAGTTCTACCAAGAAATGGGGCCATTTCACTGCCCTCTTTCTGTTTACCAGTTCCTCAATCATGAGGAATCTGGTACCATCGATTTTTCTGGCTGCTTCAAGCGGAGGAGGGGCATGGTGGGATAATGAGTAATGAGAACCTCACCTCTGTAATTGGAAGTGCTCATGAGTCCCGGCTTGGTAACTGCTTTGTTGGAGCACTATGATCTGGGTAAATTTATTAAGATTTTAGAGCAACATTTCAAGCCACATTGACTAAGAACTAATAGCACAAATAACACCAATTTAAGCATTTTGTTAAATATATCTGAGTGCAGGAATTTACAGAGGCAAGTTCCCCAGTTTGTCAGCTTTTCAGGTATCTGTGTGCCCATCCTTGATTTGGAAGGTCTGAACTAATTTTTCCTCTTAAAATCAGCCCTTAAAATCTCACTCATCCGTTTTTTTCTGCAGTAGTCTCTTGACCTAGAGGGACTGAATAGTTCTAATTTCTGGCTCTGTGTCTCAGGAAAGTAGTTCATTTTGATTGTCACCTTCTCCAGGGTCTGAAGAGGAGGCTTTGAGTGGTACCAACGTTCAAGATTTAGCAGAAGAGGATGCCTTTTTCAGACCGAGAAGTCACAGCCCTGCAACTTAACAGCACAAGGATTAGTTAATAGGACATTTATCAAGGATGTTGAAAAGCTAAAAAATGTTGGTCAAAACAGAATCACAGGTTATTGTAAAGTAACAGTTATTTATTTAACCAAAATGATCACCAAAAGCCTTTGAAAGCAATATAGAATAAAATCATAAGCATTTTATTCATAATATGCAGAGAGACTATTTTGCTATAAAATAAATTTCTGGAATATAGCAAGTATAGTATATACATTTATGCCAAGAACTGAAGCCAATGTTTATTAAAATGTTTAAAGACATAAAGAACATTTTAAATGTGTGGTTCAGTTTACAAATACTGGAGAAAATTATTTCATTCTCTCCAACTTGTCACAGACAAAAACACCGTGATGGGGTGTTGAGTAGTTACTGCCGGCAGAACCTCAAACCACTGTATTAAAGTGGGTAGGTTACATATGACCCAGCAATCTGACTGCTAGGTATATACCCAGAAGAAGGGAAATCAGTGTATGGAAGAGATGTCTGCACTCCGTTGTTTGCTGAAGCATATTCATAGTAGCCAAGGTTTGGAAGCAATCTGGTATCCATCAAAATACGAATGAATAAAGAAAATGTGCTATATATACACCATGCAGTACCATTCAGCCTCAGAAAGAATGAGATTCTGTCATTTACAACAACGTGTATGGAACTGGGGGTCATTGTGTTAACTGAAATAAGCCAGGCATAGAAAGACAAATCGTGTTCTTAGTTACGTGTGGGATGTAAAAATCAAAACCATTGAACACATGGAGATAGAGAGCAGAAGAGAATTACCAGAGGCTGGGAAGGGTAATAGAGAGTATTGGAAAGGCAGGGACTGTTAATGGGCACAAAAACGAGTTTGAAAGAATCAATAATACCTAGCATTTGCTAGCACAACAGGGTCACAACTTTGAACGATAGTCAAATAACCTCCATTTAAAAATGAGTAAAAGAGCATAATTAAGTGGTTTGTAACATAAAGCATAAATGCTTGACAGGTCATTATCTTATTTTCCATGATGTGATGATGCATTGCATGCCTGTATCAAATGTGCCCTGTACCCCCAAACACATACCCCTAATACGTACTCACAAAAACGTTCTTAAAAATTATAACGTGTCTAAGTTACTCCATGCATATATCTAAATGCTAGCATTTTAGGGGCTGGCTAATGCCCAAAAGCATAAAGAATGTGGTGGGTCCTATGGCAAACTTATCTCAGTAAGATAATTAACTTTTCTCTCTATCATTTAAAACATGATATACAAAAATAACGGTTTTGGAAATTCAGTATAAAAACAAAAAATCTCCATTTAAATAGTATTCACAAAACAAGGATACAGTAGAAACAAGCAGTCAATAATTTCTTTTCAGCTATTTTAAGAGAACATCATCGCACAGTTACAAAATTGGTTTTTAGGTATAATACTGACAACTAGGTGACTTTCACCACTAAAAATCTTCAAATCAGTGCAACATTTATACATACTTTGTTTTTAAGCACACACATGAAGTCCCAACAGTGATAAAAGGCTTGGGATAAAAAAATCATTAGAAAGTCTCGAATTTTTAAAGGGCTACCTAATCCAAGTGAATGTCCCTTAATTTTAATAACGATTAAAACATCTAAAGTAGTCTGAGAGAAATCCCAGTCAATATAATTTCCTTAAGGACAGGACCAAACTTTTCCGAACATTAAAACTTATAGCACATTACAATTTTTCCTCATTACCTAAAGGAAAATATCTAAAACCAGTTCAAACTATTGATTGAATTGAATTATCTTGAAAATGAAAACCATTGAAAGGGTTCTACCTTCATCTACTTTTCACAATAGTAAGATAAAGTAGGTACTACCTCTGTTCAGAACTTAGAAAAGTAAGTCTTTTGTTTTGGGCCAGAGATATTAAAGCTGTTACAGCTTCCCAGATCCTCTCTGATTTGTGACCATACCGATCAAATTTTAAGTGTCTTGTGTGCTCTGTCAACTTTAGGAGTCCTGATGAAGATAGCTTAGGATTTTTAGATCAGTAGAGCAAATGATGAATTGTTGGAAATGCGTTGAAACAAAATGACTATCCATAGAACCAAATAAAAGCCTTCCATCAGAAACTTTAAAAGTTCAGTTTACTCATATATGCATACCTAAGTAAAAACCAAAGAAGATCAAACAGCAAGTACATGAAAATTAAAAAACAAATAAATGGGAAAATGACTCACAATTTTTTTCCACTCAGTTTACACTGGAGGCTAATGTTACCCAAAGCCTAAAATGAGCACATGTGAGACCATGTCATGTATAGACAATGTCAATTGGCTAAATTTATCCAATTTTCTATGTGCTTTTAAAGAATATTTAATGTAAATGTTTTGAACTCTTGATTTTCTCTGTATGTATATCAAGTTACACATCCAGAGAAACAGAAAATAGCTACATATGACTTACATAAACAACGTACGACATGCTTGGGCTTTCTGTTTTGTCCTTTGTTTTGTTTTTGTTTTTGTTTTTTGTTTTTTTGTTTGTTTTGTTTTGAGATGGAGCCTTGCTCTGTCACCCAGAACGGAGTACAGTAGCGCAGTCTTGGCTCACTGCAATTTCTGACTTCCTGGTTTGAGTGATTCTTCTGCCTCAGCCTCCTGAGTAGCTGGGACCACAGGCATGTACCACCATGCCCAGCTAATTTTTCTATTTTTAGTAGGGACAGGGCTTCACCATATTGGCCAGGCTGGTCTCGAACTCCTGACCTTGTGATCGGCCTGCCTCGACCTCCCAAAGTGCTGGGATTACAGGTGTGAGCCACTGCGCCTGGCCAAAAAAATGCATCTTTCTATCCATAGCTTTCCTCAGATCTCTCTCCCCTACTTACTCTTTTCTTTCTACCTGGTTTTATAAATAATCTTTGTAAGTCTATAATTTGAATTAAGTGTTTAATTAGACATTCTTATCTTTTCAATAAGAACACATCTTCTTTGGCATGTTTTATATATAGAATTATATATTAATCATAATACCTATTCTTAGTAACCCTAATTTTGTTGAAAATCTCAGAAGCAAGAAATCCTGAACTATCTATCAGATATTAGCATTTTATAGATGAAAACATTCCACATTTAAAATAATGTTTTCCAGACCATAAGAAAAAAATAAAAATAAAAAAATAATGTTTTCCCAGACCATAACAAAAAATAAAAATAAAAAAATAATAAAAAATAAAAAGTAATGTTTTTGCAGACCATAACAAAAAAAGTAAAAAAAAATAAAAAATAAAAAAATAATGTTTTCCCAGACCATAACAAATAAAATAAAAATAAAATAAATAATAAAAAATAAAAAATAATGTTTCCCAGACCATAACAAAAAATAAAAATAAAAAAAATAAAAAATAAAAAGTAATGCTTTGCAGACCATAACAAAAAAATAAAAGTAAAAAAAAATAAAAAATAAAAAAATAATGTTTTCCCAGACCATAACAAATAAAATAAAAATAAAATAAATAATAAAAAATAAAAAAATAATGTTTTCCCAGACCATAACCCTTTCTTAATTGAAAACTACCAGGACATCTAATGAGCATCAAAAATATCAAAAATAATTTTAAGATGTTAAATTACACAAAAAATTTACCTAGAAGCATGTATCCCATTTGCATGTACTCAATTTTAACAGTTTATCTAGATTACCTCTGAAAACTGAGATATTAGACACAGCTAGTCATTATTTCAAGTTATTTTCTTAACTACCTTTATAGCTTGTGAATATCTGGTGCTCACCTGAGTATGACCTGAAAGCTAAATACCTGGGCATTTCCCCAATAACTCAGGCTATTCAGCTGTCTTCATTAAACCGGCAACATTAAACTAATCTTATTTATTTTAAAAAGTCACAGAAACAAAGATCATTTTGTTTTGGCTGGGTGTGCGGTTTCACAACCTTTTGTGCCAAACCTTGACACCTCAAAATATGTAGCAGATACAAATATAAAACACACATAAAAAATGTATGTTGACAATTTTGAAGACATTTCTATTTTTATTTTACCAATAATTTTAAAGCCCACTTGTTTATTAAGATTTACTTAAGTTATGTGAACTTCAGTAATGGTTGCATTTACTTACTAGTCTATGAGCACTCTTTGGTTTATAAACCAGTTTGGTATCCTGTGGAAACAGACAAAGGTCTGATAGTTCACCACAGAACACTGCCACGGTAACCTGTGGAAACAGACAAAGGTCTGATAGTTTACCACAGAACACTGCCACGGTAACCTGTGGAAACAGACAAAGGTCTGATAGTTTACCACAGAACACTGCCACGGTATCCTGTGGAAACAGACAAAGGTCTGATAGTTTACCACAGAACACTGCCACGGTAACCTGTGGAAACAGACAAAGGTCTGATAGTTCACCACAGAACACTGCCATGGTATCCTGCGGAAACAGACAAAGGTCTGATAGTTCACCACAGAACACTGCCACGGTATTCTGTGGAAACAGACAAAGGTCTGATAGTTCACTTCAGAACACTGCCACGGAAACAGACAAGGGTCTGATAGTTCACCGCAGAACACTGCCACGGAAACAGACAAGGGTCTGATAGTTCACCACAGAACACTGCTACGGTATCCTGTGGAAACAGACAAAGGTCTGATAGTTCACCACAGAACACTGCCACGGTATCCTGTGGAAACAGACAAGGGTCTGATAGTTTACCACAGAACACTGCCACGAGACAGCAGTACGAACTCAGCTGCTCACGTATATGCTCACGTGGATGAACTGTGTTTGCTCCAGTAGTAATCCAGGAAGACTGTGAAACAAGACTTGGGCTCAGGCGGTTTCCATGACAGTTTGACTGATAATGGCCAAACCTCCCCAGACTCTAAAGAACACCAGGGACAGACCGCACCCCAGGAGAACATCACACAGTAACCAGGCCCAACCCTGCTTAGAACTGCTTTTCTTCATATCAAAAAGATGACATTGCCCCAAGAGTCAAAAATAAATGGGAACGGAAAAAAAGGAAAAAAAAAAAAACAACAGCAACATAAAATCTGGATGCAAGAAACTCCATCCCACTGTCCCATTCACCCACAAAATGAATCCAATTGTCGGACAGCACTACGGCTCAAAGACCGTCAGGAATCAGGAGAGACCGGGCATGTTCAGGGTGGTGTGGCTGGAGACCTTCCCTTGCTTCATCAGTCCAGACCTCTTGAAGAACAAACCCACACAGACTGCACTCGGGAATGGACTCCAACCTCCCACAATTCCATGAAAACACGCACACATTCACCAAAATACAGGCCAACTGCAACACCAAACAAGCGCCAAGGGGTGACCAAACGGGAACACTTGGGGTGCTTCCTCTCTCCACGGGTTAGCCTTGTGCAGTCTGTGAACAGAAATTCCTCTAGAATTTCCTAAATTGAGAGGAGCACATCCCACTGTCTGGACCCACAAAGACACTCACTTGAGCACGCATGCTCACACACATGCACACACGCACACATGCACACACACACACAATTGCTGAAAAGTTCCAAGAGTGTCGGTGGTAAAACAACTAGGGTACTTCCTCTCTCTGTTGGTTGGGCTTGTTCAACCTGCAAGCGGAAATTTCTTCAGTTTCCCAAATTGAGGGAGCCATTCCTGCCGTCTAGTACCCACTAAAGACACTTGGCTAGTTAAATTTCAAAGGTATTTCTTCCTAGGCAACCAGGAACACAACCGGGGCCAGCAGGATGCGGCCCGAGAGAAATAGAAACCCACTTCCAGCCAAAAATGGGCAGGCAGCTGCTTAAGGAGGGATCTCAACTCTCTCCCGTCTCCCAGCAGCCGAGCTGGGAGCACTGTCCTACCGGTCAGGGAACCAAAATCTGCTGGCAAAATGCTGGGGGTTTGTCTCAGTCCTCTTGCTTGTGGCCCAGGAAGCCCATCACTGAGGCAAGTACTGCAGGGAAGAAGGCTTTGAGTGCTGTCGTTAAGGTGGGAGACAGGCTCAAATCCATCTCTCCATTGAACTCAGACTGGAGGTTTATATCATGGGGAAAGGAATGTAGCTATGGGCAGGAAAACAGAACTTTGGGAGGGGTAAGGAGGAGGAGTTTCAGTTTTCTGAAACCACCTGCAAGGCTTGAGGGTCCGTTTCCTGAGACAAATGTGTTTCAAGCTTTAGGGTCCAGAGGATCAATTTCTAAGTAAAAAAGAAAACGTAAGCGTCAACCTGGTGGGGAACATTGGGTCATTTTTGTTTTCTTCACATCTGCTCCGGGCCAGGACCCAGGAAGGTGCCAAGGGTGGTCATGTTGAGAGGGGAAACCCGCTGTCCGCCTCCTGCTTCCCGGCCTCCACCATCTCCTCCCCTCCGGATGGGAAGGAGGGTGAAACAACAGGAAAAAAAATACCAAAGAGCTGGGAAGCTGACTCCCTTTTCGGTTCCCAGCATCTCTGCTATCAGTCAGCCTTAAAAGAGTTGCGAATGAATGTTTTTTTTATTGCCTTTTAGGTTTTGGGGTACATGTGCAGAACATGCAAGATAGTTGCATAGGTACACACGTGGCAGTGTGTTTTGCTGCCTTCCTCCCCTTCACCCACATTTGGCATTTCTCCCCATGCTATCCCTCCCCAGCTTCCCCCCTACTGTCCCTCCCCTATTCCCCCCCAGTAGACCCCAGTGTGTGGTGCTCCCTTCCCTGTGTCCATGTGTTCTCATTGTTCATCACCCGCCTATGAGCAAGAATATGCGGTATTTCATTTTCAATCTGGCGAGTGAATGTTCTCCTTACCGGCTGGAGCCAGTGCTGGGTCACAGCCCTATGTCTGCACGGCGCAGGTTCACTCCTGGAAACACCTCTGCCAACGACTATTTTACTGCCTTTGTCTTGTCTCTGTAAGTCCCCTCCCCTGCCTGTTCCTGCTCACACTGCATGTAGCCTAACAAATCAATGAAGCCAAAAGTTTGTAAGGTCGGACTCCAGCCAATGGACAATAACATAGTTTCACCTCAGTTTCCCCTTTAGCGTTGTAAGCCTATTAAAGGGGAGAGAAGCTGCTTCTCAGGGAGCTCGGTGAATGAGGCTGTAGCCCCCCACAGCACTCAGCCGAATAGAAAGCCACTTCCTTCCTCAGTTCTGTGTTTGAGAGGTTTGCTCCTTGCTGCTCCTGCTTCAATGTGTTCCACTCTCGTTTCAGACTGGAATAGCAACAGGTGCCTGCTGACCTAGAGTCTTAGGAATGGATGGAGGCCTAAAGCCTTCCTGGGTATGCATCCTTAATGAGTTGCAATCAGTGTCAGCCTGTTTCAATTATCTTGCCCTCCAAAGACCCATAGCGAGGCTCTGTGGCTACCTTTCTCCCTCATGCCTGCCCCACTGCGCAGCCCTGGGCAATGAAATCAGAGCTACCCGGACAGAGCCTGGGCCTGAACTCGGGCCACCTGACTCAAAAGCTGCGCTGTAAAACATCGTTAGTTTATTCCTCTCTCAATTCACGCTTTCAAGACTTGATTTCTATGTCACGACTTCTTGGTCTCAATGCTGGCACCCCGGTCTGGATCTCCCTCGGGTGTGAACTGAGCTGGCCGGGCCTGGCTGACCTTACCTGTGCTGTTTACACCAGGGAGAATTCACTTCAGTTTTGGAACATTTGTTCATGCCAGATGTTTCTTTGTTCTTCAACCATAACAAACTGTAGAACTGAGGTAAATGCAGAAGAATGAATTCATTCCTGGATGAAAATCATGCGTTGCGTTTCTGTTCTGTGCCAGGTACTGCCCTAAGTCCTGGTGGAAAGTGGCCAGAACCTCATGGAGCTGCCACGGTAGGGGCAGAGACAGGCGGGAAGTGGAGAGCGGGGAGAGAGGAAGGGCGGGAATGTGGCTGTAGTCCAATGCCAGCTGCAACTACGAAGCACGTGCCAGGGGAGGAAGGGAAAGAGGACGGTGTGGGGATTTTGGACAGCGCTGGGGACATGCACAGGTGCTGCCCTGCACCCAGCGTGGCGGCCGTGGGCACACACTGCAGAGAGCAGACACGCAGCTGCACCTTCCTCAGGTCAGCCCATGGCTCTGCTGTCCTCACAGCTCCGGCGCCAGAACCTGGAGGCAAAGTGGACAACCCTCTCCTTCACCACTGCTCTCCTCAAACTGCGTCTCCTTTGTGTGGCTTTATTTTTTATTTTTTTTTTTATTGTATTTTAGGTTTTGGGGTACATGTGCAGAACTTGCAAGATAGTTGCATAGGTACACACGTGGGAGTGTGTTTTGCTGCCTTCCTCCCCTTCACCCACATTCCGCTTTTCTCCCCAGGCTGTCCCTCCCCAGCTCCCCGCCCCACTGTCCCTCCCCTATTCCCCCCAATAGACCCCAGTGTGTGGTGCTCCCTTCCCTGTGTCCTTGTGTTCTCATTGTTCATCACCCGCCTATGAGCGAGAATATGTGGTCCGTGGCTTTTAACCGTGGCTGTTTCTTTCTGTCTTGTCTGCGGCTGACTCATTCGAGTCTCCCTCACCTCTCGGCTTTCACACCGGCGATATTTACTGCCCTTCAAAGTCATGCATCCATCCCCTGCCTGGCAGGCAGAACGGGCTTTTGAAACAGACCTTCTCACACCTCTTCTCCCACTGAGTGCTTTGGTCACACACAGGGCAAGAGCTCGGTGCAGCCCGGCCCTGCCTGCTGTACCCCTGAGCCCTCTCCTCCTCTCTTGCTCTGCTTTGACCACGTGGCCCATTTTCAGCTGGGCAAATGCAGCCCCCTCTCCCACCTTGAGGCTTTCACCTCTGAGCCGCTCCCTGGTTCCTGAGGCTCTGTGAGTATTCCTGGACCCAAGCCGGTGCGGCTGCATTTTCTCAAGGCCCAATAAGGAGAAGCAGACAAACTAGGAAGGGAGTTTACTGCTGTAACTGGATGTTGGGAGCAGGCCAGAGATAATTCCACCAGACCAACGCAAAGTGTTACAATTTTCTCAGTGCTTATGCAGGTTGGGGTTGTGTGCCTACATGCGGTATGGCATTCACCTAAGTCTACTGGGAACTCATTTTGTTTCAACTAGAGGGTCAGAGGCTGCAATGCTTCCTGTGCCTGATTAAAAGGGCAGTAGCTCCATGGCCTGTCTACTGTGGTGCCGCAGTGATCACTTCTATCTTACCTCCTTTATAGCTTGGTCTGGAGAGCTTCCTAACAGATTTCAATGAATCAGTTCAAATAGCTGCCTCTGTTACCTTGGCACCGGTCCTGAGACCGGGTCCTGGCACCAGCACTGAGACTGTCTCTATCATGTTGGTTTGCTCCAGGTCAGGGAGAAGCCCGTGCAAGGCCCCTATCAACCACGTTTCATTTCTAGATTTGATGTCTGGGCCCTGTTTCCCTAGGTTTGACTCTCTTCAATCTTAAGGCAGTGCTGTAGAAATCTGTTTGTGTAACTGGAGTGCCATGCAGGCCTGTCTGTGCGGTCATCAGGAAGAATTGGTCTGCCACATGGGGACAATTCAGGCTCGTGCTGGGGCTCAGCTGACAGCCTGGTTTCTTCAGGGAAGCGTCCCCATCCTGGCCCACCTGCAACAGGATCCCCAGATTCCGTCTCATCACAGCCCTCACTTGTTTTTCTTATGGAATGTTCTACATTTATTTATGGACTTTCTTTAAAATAGCAGAAAGGACAAAGTGCTAATACAGAATATGGAAGAATCTCAAACGCCTGATGTGGGTGATGGAAGCCAGACTCCAGGATGCTCACCGGAACAGGAGGGGCTACAGCTGCAGGGCAGGATGGCACATCTGGGGCTTCAAGAACTGTGGGAGGGCTGAGTGCCTGACAGGGGCCCAAGGGAACGTCTGGAGGTGGTGGAACTTGTGATTACACACTGCATGCTTTTACCAAAAAGCAGAGAACTCGGGCCGGGCGTGGTGGCTCAAGCCTGTAATCCCAGCACTTTGGGAGGCCGAGGCGGGTGGATCACAAGGTCAAAAGATCGAGACCATCCTGGTCAACATGGTGAAACGCCGTCTCTACTAAAATTACAAAAAATTAGCTGGGCATGGTGGCGCGTGCCTGTAATCCCAGCTACTCGGGAGGCTGAGGCAGGAGAATTGCCTGAACCCAGGAGGCGGAGGTTGCGGTGAGCTGAGATCACGCCATTGCACTCCAGCCTGGGTAACAAGAGCAAAACTCAGTCTCAAAAAAAAAAAAAAAAGCAGAGAACTCTCGACTACCATAGGCAGACTTTACTGTAGCTCAGTGATGCTTCAAAGAAAATCTGAAATAACTATTTTCCTCACAAAAACAATAACAAATATTAAAAAGCAAATCAGTAGCATTGAGCTATAAAAATGTTTGCTTAAATACTCCCCTCTTGAAGGATAGACACCTGGGTTGTTTCCGATCTGCAGGTATTGTGAATAAGGCCATTACAGGCATTTGTGTATAGATTTTTCTGTGAACCTACATTTTCATTTTTGGGGGAGAGATGAATGCCCAGAAGTTCAGTTGCTGGATCACGTGTAAGTGACATGCTTTGTAACAAACTTCCAAACTGTTTCTAGAGTGGCTCTAACATTTCACATTTAGAGCAGCAACACATGGGTGATCCCGTCTCTGGGCATCCTCGTCAGGGCTTGGCAGTGCCACTCCTGTTTATGTCAGTGGTTCTGATAGGTGTGTAGCGATGTGTCATCGTGGTTTTAATTGGTATTTTCCTGGGGGGAAGGATGTTGAGCACCTTCCTGTTCATGCCTTTTTCCTGTTTTCTAATTAGAATGTTTTTGTAATTGTTGAGTTTCAGAATTCTTTATATATATCCCAGATACTAGTCCTTTGCAGGACATGTGGTTTTTCCTGTCTTTTTCATTCTCTTATCACAGAGCAAATGTTTTTATTGTTTATGTAGCACAATTTACTAGCTTTTTCCTTTTACAGATCTTGCTTTTTGTGTCAAGCTTAAGAAGTCTGATTAGCTCTGGATCCTACAGACATATTTTTATGTTCTTTTTTTTGAGATGGATTTTCGCTCTTGTTACCCAGGCTGGAGTGCAATGGTGCGATCTCGGCTCACCGCAACCTCCGCCTCCTGGGTTCAGGCAATTCTCCTGCCTCAGCCTCCCGAGTAGCTGGGATTACAGGCACGCACCACCATGCCCAGCTAATTTTTTGTATTTTTAGTAGAGACGGGGTTTCACCATGTTGACCAGGGTGGTCTTGATCTCTTGACCTCGTGATCCACCCGCCTCGGCCTCCCAAAGTGCTGGGATTACAGGTGTGAGCCACCGCGCCCAGCCTATGTTCTTTTTTAAAAGTTTTATAGTTTTATTTTTTGCTTAAATATGTAATCCATTTTGAGTTAATTTTTGAATAAGTTGTGAGATTCAGATCAAGGGTTTCTTTTTTATTTTTTCCCCTCTGGATGTTACAGCACCATTTGTTCCAAAGGTTTTCCTTCTTTTATTAGATTGTTTTTTCATCTTTGTCAAAAAACAGGGTAGGTATATTTGTGTGGGTCTCTTTCTGAGCTCTCTATCATGTTCTGTTTATCGATGAGTCTGCCCCTCAGCAAATATCCCAGAGTTTTTAATACCTTAGCTACATGATAGGTCCCAGCATTGGGTGGAATAATTCCTCCCACTTCACCATTCATTGTCAAGATTGTCTTAATTTTTCTGGAGTCTGTGCCCTTCCATATACAGTTTAGAATGAGCTTATATACGTGTGCAAAAAACCTTGTTGAACTCAGAACAGCCAAAAGAATCTTCAAGAAAAAAAGAAGAGTAGAATTGGAGAACTCACACTTCTTAATTTTAAGACTTATTATAAAACTACAGAATCAAGACAGTGTGGTACTGGCAGAGGGGAGACATAGAGGTCAGTGGAACAGAACTGAGTCCAGAAATAAACTCTTACATTTAAGCTCAATTGTTTTCTGGCAACAGTACTAAGGAAATTCAAATGTGAAAGATAAGGTTTTTCAACAAATGATGCCAGAACGACTGAATAAATACATGTGAAAATAATACTGTTGGGCTTCTTTCTTATACCACACACAAAAATTAAATCAAAATGGCTTATACACTTAAACATGAGAGCTACAGCTATGAAACGCTCAGAAGAAAACGTACGAGGAAATCTTTGTGACCCTGAGTGGGGCTCTGCTGTTTTTAAATCGGACACTAAAAGCACAGGTGACAAAAAGAAAAATAAACAAAGTGGACTAAATAAATTGTTTATTCCTAGGTATTTTATTCTCTTTGTAGCAATTGTGAATGGCAGTTCATTCTTGATTTGGCTCTCTTTCAGTCTGTTATTGGTGTATAGGAATGCTTGTGATTTTTGCACATTGATTTTATATCCTGAGACTTTGCTGAAGTCACTTATCAGTTTCAGGAGTTTTTGGGCTAAGACGATAGGCTCTTCTAGATATACTATCATGTCATCTGCAAATAGAGACAATTTGGCTTCCTCCTTTCCTATTTGAATACCCTTTATTTCTTTTTCTTGCCTGATTGCTCTGGCTAGAACTTCCAATACTATATTGAATAGGAGTGGTGAGAGAGGGCATCCTTGTCTGGTGCCAGATTTCAAAGGGAATGCTTCCAGTTTTTGCCCATTCATTATGATATTGGCCATTGGTTTGTCATAAATAGCTTTCATTATTTTGAGATACGTTCCATGAATACCGAGTTTATTGAGGGTTTTTAGCATAAAGGACTGTTGAATTTTGTCAAATGCCATCTCTGCGTCAATTGAGATAATCATGTGGTTTTTGTTTTTGGTTCTGTTTATGTGGTGAATTACATTTATTGACTTGCATACGTTGAACCAGCCTTGCATCCCCGGGATGAATTCTACTTGATTGTGATGGATAAGCTTTTTGATGTGCTGTTGCAATCGGCTTGCCAGTATTTTATTGAAGATTTTTGCATCTATGTTCATCATGGATATTGGTCTGAAGTTTTCTTTTCTTGTTGAGTCTCTGCCGGGTTTTGGTATCAGGATGATGTTGGTCTCATAAAATGATTTGGGAAGGACTCCCTCTTTTTGGATTATTTGGAATAGTTTCAGAAGGAATGGTACCAGCTCCTCTTTGTGTGTCTGGTAGAATTTGGCTGTGAACCCATCTGGACCTGGGCTTTTTTTGTTTGGTAGGCTCTTTTTTTTTTTTTTAAATTTTTATTGCATTTTAGGT
>CM052652.1:148640780-148655689 GCA_028533165.1 Leontopithecus rosalia | reverse complement strand
GGGTCACTGGGCCTCAGGTAACAGGGTCCCCAATTCTAACACTGAACATGAACCCATCAGTAATGTTGCTTCCACTACTGAGCTCCTGCCGATCCCGCCCAGCCATGGCCGAGCCCCAGGATCACAGCGGGTCTGGGCTGACGCTGGGTGACCCTCACCTCCACCACTCCCAGGAGAGTCCTCTTGGTGCCCTGCAAAGGCCCAGGGATCCAGGTGTTTCTGGGCAAGCCTGCCACCTCACCATAAGGGCATTCCCACAGGGTCACCTTCAGGCCTGCAGGGTGGGGTTGAGAGAACACGGGGAGCAGCTGTCTGTTCAGGCCCCCTCACTCCCCACTCCTGGAGTCACATTCCAGCCCAGGACTGCAGCCTCCCGAGCTGGGGGCTCTGACAGCCCACAGGGCACCCAGCTGGCCACGTCCTCAGTCTGGGGAGAAGGAGAACTCACAATCCCGTCAATGAAGCAACGTGGGGGCTGCTGGACCGCCACGCTGAGCAAAGGACAAAGACATACCGGGCGCGGACTGCAGGACTCATTCCTGGGAAGCTAAGGACAGGAGACAAAGCAGTCTACAGGGCCGGATGGGGCTGCCAGGGCGGGGTGGGCACGAGGGCGGGCTGCAGAGGCAGGAGGACACCATCTGGGGAAGGCAGATGTCACAGGTCTGGACAAAGTGGTAACACGGGTGTAGGCATTTATGAAATCCTCCAGGTTGCGCATGTACAATTAGGCATTTTATCGTATGTAAATTTTACGTCCTTCAAGGCAATTTTTAAAATATTGGGCGAGTCTGCCAAGCGGTGTACCCAGGAAAGGAGTCCAAAGCGTGTCTCCCCTAGAGCTGGAGCAAGAGAGGTTCTTGGGCTCCCACATTCATCGTGAGGCAGCTGCACCCTCTCCTGACACCCCCACGGGGGTCTCCCTGCACCTTCCACCCGGCCCCACCCACAGTTATGGCAAGAATCCAGGTCGTTCCCTTCCCTGCTCACACCCCCTCCAGGAGCTTCCTCTTGGAGCAGGCCCGCCCAGCCCCACGTCAGGCCTTTGCCCTGGCTGTTCCCCCGCTGCCTGGGGCTTCTCAACCTGTCCAGTCTCATAGAGACCACCCTGCTGACCAGAGCCATGTGGACTCCCTGCTGCCCTGTTCTGTCTCACTCCAACAGAGCGATTCTAACTCCCTGATTATAATTGGTGATCACAACCTACCATCCTCTGCACACACTGTGTAGGAACGGACTGTGCAGTTCCACAGCCACCAGCCACATGTGCCACGGGACACTTGAAGTGGGGCCAAAATGACTCCTGGTCTGAGAGTGAAAATTACGCAGGGAATTTCAATGACTTACAAAACCAAAACAAAAAAACCCATAAAGTATCTCAATAATTGGTCCCACAGGCTGAAACAACACCAAATACATATTTTAACATGACTTTCGCCATTTATTCTTATCTTTTAAAATGCGTCTACTAGAAATGTTAAATTGCTCATGGGTTCAGGTCACATCTCTGTTGGGTGGCAGCTCTGCGTGTCACCTCTGGGGCTCCTCATCCAGGTTCAGTCTTCAAGCCCCAGAACTCCTGGCACGGGGAGTAGCTGGTGGCAGGTTTGTTTATTGAATAATGAGTTATGAAAACACAAGCCAGTGACCTTTTCCCAAAAGATTAATTCCCTTAAATTTGACAAAGAAATCATCCACAGTATGGTGTGGGCAGAGTCTTCTGGAACTTTCTGAAATAACCTCCCTGCTCCAGAGATTCCGAGACTGTGTCCACGTGCTCACGGATGCCCCTGACATCTGAAGACCCCCAGGAGGCCAAACCCTGTATCTTTTTTTCCTTTTCTGAGTAAACAGGATGTCACGTTGCTTTCACAGCCAAAGGAGCAGTGTTCCCTCTGCAGAGACCAGGGTCACTCAAGCTGGGGAGCACTGGGGAAAAGGGACACAGCTCAGGGGAGGCTGCAGTGAGGACAGGAGTGGGGAGGAGAGGGGATGGGGTAGGAGGCCGGGTATGGGCAGGGGGAACTTAGGCAGAGAGGAGCTTGTTTGGGGGTAGGGCAATAAAAGGAGAGATGGAGGAAGGGGGGTGGACAGAAAGAGGAGGAGGAGTGAGGGGCGGGCATGGAAGGGGTGGGGCTAGGCTGCCCCAGCAGGATAAATGCACGGCTGCTGCTGGTCTGGGCATCCCACCTCAGGCTCTCCACCTCCTCTCCTGCAGCTCCAGCTCTGTGCTCTGCCTCTGAGGAGCCCATGGCCCGGCCGCTGTGCATCCCGCTGCTCCTGCTGGCTGCCCTGCCTGTGGCCGTGGCGGCAGAGGAGGACAGGATACTTTTGAGCTCCCAGGAGGAGAATAAGAGCTTTGTGGGTGGCATCCATGACGCAGACCTCAATGATGAGTGGGTACAGCGTGCCCTTCACTTCGCCATCAGCAAGTACAATAAGGCCACCAAAGATGCGTACTACAGACGCCCGCTGCGGGTGCTGCGAGCCAGAGAGCAGGTGGGTGCTGCCACCACCCGAGGGGTCCTGAGTCCCAGCCTCGTTTTTCACTCCACCCGCGATAGCATTCCCAGCAAATCAACACTGACACACTCGTGATTTAATGCTCAGGCTTATTCGGCTTTCCCTGACTCTCTGCTGGTGGCCTTCATGTCCAAGGTCAATCCCAGGACATGCACTGTAGCCACAGTCCTCTCCCTTCCACCTCCTTTAACCTGCAGGAGCTGCTGTGTCTATGCCATGACAGTGGCATTCCCCAGGGTCCAACAGGTGTGGATGGGGACTGTGCTGACTCTGTGTGGGCTTGGCTTTGCTCAGGATGAGATCCAGGCCATGAGGCCAGTCCTCCTCCCTGAGTCCTCTCCGCAGGGACCACATGGGAGCCTGGCTCCTTTTCCTGCTTCCCTCCCCAGGTCACATCCTTGGGCACAGCCCCTTAGGCTGACCAAGGTCCAGCTTGACCTGCATCCCATGCAGAGCAGCAAATAGTGACGCAGCCTTTAGAGCTCCTCCACCTTCTCTTGGAAATTCAGAACAGTCCAGACCAGCCCTGTTTCTCCTCCTGCAGCCCTCAGCTGGGGCCGTCTTCCTGCACATGGGGTGCACTCCCTGGTGCTGTGGTCCCCGCTGTCCTGCACCTCCCTCTGAGGCATGACAGGAACTTGGAGTGAAGCACAGGGCATTGCAGACCATCAGGCCTGGATCCCCATTTTATACATGGGTAAACTGAGACTTGAAGCAGCTCAGCAGTTTTTCCTGGTTCCAAGGGGCAAGATCCAGCACTCTGGCCTCAGGGTCCCTCATCCTGGGTTTCTCCACAGTCCTGTCAAGTTGGTCTGGGAGAGGCCCGTGTAGGGAAAGGGTTCAATTCTTTTAAGCAATTGTAAGACACGCAGGTGTGCTGCTGCCTTTATGATGGTGACGGAGTCTCACTCTTAAAATGGAGGCATTTAGGAAGCAGGCTTATGGGCCCCAAATATCTATGTGTGTGAAGCAGCTCATTTCCTACAATTAAATGAAGTAATAGATGAATCTAGGTTCTATGGTGGGTGTGGGTTCTAGGAAGTCAGCTGAAATTTTGTCATCAGACGACAGACTTCCTAGAAAACATTCAGTGTCCCCTCGCCCCTCAGCCACAGGTAGCAGAATTCAGTGAATCCTTTACCCGGCACACAGAACACAATGTTTAAGAGCGGGCATGAGGCCCAGCACCTGACAGCTGACAGGAGGAGGTGCTTGTGGGTCTTGTGGTGACCGTGTGGGCAGCTCACGAAGCCCCAGGCAAGTCCAGTGCCTCAGCCACAGTGAAGTGCGTGTTGGTCCCTGTCACTGATGGAGAGCACCGTCCCTGAATCCTGTTTTTTCATGTGTGTAGGTTGTGGCCGGGACCAACTACTTTTTCGAGGTAGAGATTGGCCGAACCACATGTACCAAGTCCCAGCCCAATTTGGACACCTGTCCCTTCCGTGAACAGCCAGAACTGCAGAAGGTACGTCCCTGATGTGGGTCCCAGGCCAGCATGCACTGTAGAGGGGTGTGTGTGTCAGCCCCTGCCCTACACACGTTTGGAGGGTGTGTGTGTATCTAGGTGTGTTTGTAGAGCGCCACGGATGTGTACCTAAGGGTGTGGGTAGGTGTAGGTGTGCATGTGGAAAGGTGCACGTGTGTACACACATGCCCATGTGTGGGGAGGGTAATGGGAAAATGTGTGCCTGTGTGTGGCTGTGTGTGGGGAGTACAGGGGTTTCCACATACATCCGTGTGGGTGAGGGGTCCAAGTGAGCTTATGTAGTTGCCCATGTGTGTGCAGATGAGGTGGGGAGGGAGGGCGGTGGTGAATTTGATTTGCTAGGAAGGCTTTAGCTTGGTAATGGTTACTGGAAGGTCAACTCTGCCTGCTTTTCAATGCTGCCTGCTGAACTGGAGGAAGCAGCTGCAGGACTGGGTGCTGGGCCGGGAGAAGGGGCTCTGTGTAATCCCAGCCTCAGGCACCTGCCTGCAGCCATGGCCACACTGAGCAGATTACAGGGAACTAGAGGCCTGTTTGCCGCCAAACCCTCAGGTCTGCCGCACTCACACGACAGCAGCCTCTCTAAGGACCTACTGGTTCTTGTGAGGTCTCCACTCAGGGGAGAGCCATAATCCCCATGTTGCCTCCTCCCCATGTCCCAGCTCTTTGAGGGGGAATTCCGCTGCCCTGGGGTCTTCTCTCCGGCCCCTGTTGGTGCTGTCCTGGGTGCTGAAGGTAGAAGGAGCTGGGAGCAGTGAGCCGCCTCCTCCTCCCTTACCCTTGGGGCTCCCCAGGCCTTCCACAGGCTGCTCCTCCCAGGGCTGCTCTGGGGCAGGAATCCTGCAGGCTGGGGTGGGGCAATGCCACTGGGGACCTGAAGCCTGGGGTGGGGCAATGGAACAGTCACTATTTATTCTAGCTCAGTTCTCAGGGACTCAGCAGGGTGGGGTGGGGGCCCAGTGTCTCACCTCTACTGATCCTTACGCAGGTTCTGACATCTCGTGCCCAGGTGTCTTCCCCTTTAACTATGACCCACACTGATCGTCCCTCTCTCTTCCCTTTCACAGAAACAGCTCTGCTCTTTCCAAATCTACGAAGTTCCCTGGGAGGACAGAATGTCCCTGGTGAAATCCAGGTGCCAGAAAGCCTAGGGGTCTGTGCCAGGCCAGCAGCACCGACCACCTCTTATTCCCACCCCTGTGGTCTCCCACCCCTAGACTGGTGGACACCACCCCGGGGAAAGTCTCCCCGTGCGCCTGCACCAGGAGACAGAGAAGGCGGCAGGAGGCCTTTGTGGCTCGGCTGGTGGGGCTGCCCTCCCTCCCTTCTTGCTTCTCACAGCCCCTGTGTGCGGCGCACACCCCCCACCTCCTGCAATAAAACAGTAGCATCGCCCCCCTCTGAGTTCTTGGCTGTCTGCGGATGTGCACACAGGCGGGGTTTACACAGTTCCCTCATGAAGCCTCCTTGTTCTGCTGGTGTGGAGATTACAGGAGCACCTGGGAGCTGACTCGGCCACAGCAAGGCCATTGGAAGAGCTGCTGTGGCTTTAGGAGACCCGAGCCTCAGAACAGGGAGAGAGCAGCCAGGGGCTGAGAACCCAGGCCTTCAGCCTCAGCAGCCCCTGGTGAGGGGGTCAGGGAGAGACCGGTGCCCAGGTTGCTGCCCCGGAAGATGGGCTGCTGCTTTGGTCTGAGCTCCTGGTCAGACCAGGAGGAGGGGCTGGCTGTGTCCACAGGCAGGGGCCAGGCCTCGGTGGAGCTGGCCAGGCTGTGGATTCCATCTGTGCCTGCAGAGTTGAGCAGACTCCAGGGACTCAGCTTCTCTCATCCAGTCCCCTAGACACTAAATAGATAGCGATCGATGTGTGCTTCTTTCCACAAGAGACTGGGCCCTTACATGGAAACAAAGTCCAAGAGTGTGTGTGTGTGTGTGCGTGCACGTGTGCATGCGTGTGTGTGTGCATAAGTGTGCGTGTGTGTGTGTGCCCTGATGGGGAGAAATGCCAACGGGACCAAAGACCAGCAAGATCACACAGTGAAAGCAGCGCTGGCTGTCATCCTTCCTGGAAGGTGTGCCCCAGGCTGGGAGGTTGTTTCCTGTGCTGGAGGCTGTGCCCTGGGAGGGTTTTACAGGTTCACACCCAGCAGCCCTTTTTCTGGACTTGGATTTAAAACAAGCACTCAGGCCGGGCTTCTTGTTAGGGATGGAGAAGTAAAACACAAATGAAAGTGACATGCAGTGAACTCTTGTTTTATATAAAGAGGATGTTTTAATTAATAAATAACATCCTCTTACTGTCAAAGCCATTCTGTAGAACAGTGGATAGTTGTGCTCTGAAGAAAAGGTTACAGTCCTAAGACTCAGGTCGCCCTGCACAGCCCTCCCCTTTGCCATTTCAGGGCAGAGAGGTGCAGCCCTCAGGGCATGTGCCTCTTGGGCAGGGTTCTCAAATACCTTCCACACTTAGAGTGGCATTGACCAAGGGTGGCTACCGTGAACAGCCAGGAGAAAATGACAAAGGGGAAACTGTCCAACCTGCCCTGAGGCCGGCACCCCGCGTGCTACACCTAGAAAGCCAGGACGAGAATGTTCTGTCAGGGAGAGTGGGGAGCAGCTGCTTCCATTTCCTCTCCACCCCCACGGGATTTAACCAAGGTTTTGGGTTGAATGAAGTGAAGCTGCACCCAGGAGGCCATGAGCTGGGGAGAGTTGAGTCTGAGCCTCACCTGGTGTCAGGGGGTTGGGTGAGTGCACACAGTGATTCACGCTTCTGTTGGAAGGGAAAGGCTGAGAGCAGAACAGAAGGTGCCCAGGAGTGGGCACCTTCACCAGGGGCGAAGCCTTCCCTGCATGGAGACCCTCATGGTTCTCTACCTGGTGAAGGGTCTGTCTTGATATAAACCATGACCAGCCAAGCACACAAGGAATAGGTGACTCTGTGTAAACCAGCAACTTTGAGAGAGATCCAAGATGGCTGATCATTAGCAGCTCGGGATTGTGGCTCCCAGTGAAAGTGCAGAAAATGAGAGGATGCCACAGTTTTAGGTGAATTTTTCTTGCTCACGGACCAGGAGATTCCCAGTGGAGGAGCCCCATGGGTCACCACCACGACTCTTGTGGCCGGTGCAGCAGTTTTGCTGGTGCCTTGGCACAGCGGTTTTTGGTGCAGAGTCAGGAAAGCACCATCAATCTTAACAATCTTAACACTGTTTCAGCCGGTGCAGTGGGTTGCTCAGATTCCGGCGCTGGGAATCAATAAATTGGACGTCCACACAGAAACCTAATTAGAAAGGCGGTAATTACAAACACAACAGATGGATAAATTTATAACCAAAGGAAGAAACCAGCCTAAAAAGGCTGAGAATGCCCAAAATCAGAATGCCTCTCCCTCTACAGGGGATCACAGTTCCTCATCAGCAATGGAATAAGGCCTGATGGAGCAGGACTGTGTTCCATTAACAAAGGCAGGCTTCAGAAGGTGGATGATAAGAAATTCTGGGAGTTGAAGGAACTTGTTCTAACCCAATGCAAAGAAACTAAGAACTTTGAAAAAAGGTTTGACGAAATGCTAACAAGAATAGATAATATAGAGAGGAATATAAGTGACTTAACAGAGTTGAAAAATACAACACAAGAACTTCGTGAAGTGTGCACAAGTTTTAACAGCTGAGTTGATCAAGCAGAAGAAAGGATATCAGAGGTCGAAGACCAACTTAATGAAATAAAACAAGAAGACAAGAATAGAGTAAAAGGGATAAAAAGGAATGAGCAAAGTCTCCAAGAAATATGGGACTAGGTGAAAAGACCTCATCTACGTTTGATAGGTGTACCTGAATACGATGAAGAGAATGAATCCAAGCTGGAAAATATTCTTCAGAATATTATTCAGGAAAACTTTCCTAACCTAGAAATGCAGGACAATACTCAACTCCAGGTAATACAGAGAAAGGAAATATAAAATCTTTTGTGAGTAAGCAAGTACTCAGAGATTTCATCACCACCAGGCCTGCTTTACAAGAGCTTCTGAAAGCACCATTATGCATAGAAAGGAACAACTAGTATTAGCCTTTCTATAAATATACCAAAAAGTAAAGAGTATCAACACAATGAAGAATTTATATCAACCAATGGGCAAAACAGCCAGCTAACATCAAATGGCAGTAACCCTAAATTTAAATAGACTAAATCCCCCAATCAAAAGATACAGCCAAAACCCATCAGTGTGCTGCATCCAGACCCATCTTACATGCAAGGTTACATAAAGAGTCAGAACAAAGGTATGGAGAAAGATTTGCCAACCAAATGGAGAGCAAAACTAAATAAATAAAAAGAAGAGGTTGCAATTCTCACCTCTGATGGAATGGATTTTAAAGCAACAAAGATCAAAAGAGGACATAATGGTAAAAGGATCAACGCAACAAGAAGAGCTGACGATCCTGGGTGTGCACGCACCCAATACAGGATACATGAGACTTGAAAAGAGACTTGGACTCCCACACAGTAGTAGTGGGAGATTTCAACATCAATATTAGATAGATCAGTGAGACAGAAAATTAACAAGGATATCCAGGACTTGAACTCAGATCCGGAACAAGTGAAGTTAATAAACATTTATAGAGCTCTCCGCTTTAAACACACAAGATATGCCCTCTTATCAGTACCACATCACACCTACTCACAGTTTTAAATGAAATATTGGTTGGCCATTATTAAGCATGATTGATGGCATAAGGGAGGTTTTCAATACCCACTTTTAGACTGCATTCTAGCTGGGCAACTAAGCAACACTCCCGTTCTCTCACCCTCCTCCTCTTCCTCTTTGTTCCTCTTCTTCATTCCTTTTTTCTCTTTCTTTATTCTCTCTTTCAAAGAAAAAAGGAAGCAATCAATGAGTTAATATATATAAGCAGTGCGTGGTACAGGGTAAATGCTCGATCAATATCAGCAGTAATACTTACATGTAAAATCTAATTTGATATTTGACACACAGATTCCATGTTTTTCTGTGCCCTTTCACACCAAGAAAGGGGAATGCCAAAAGGGTCTCTGAGCACCCCTTTTTTCTATAGATAGCAGATATAGAAAGTTGAAGGGAAGAACATTACACATTTCTTAAGCTTTTTTTTTTTCATTAGGCTTCACTATGTTTATTCTGGAAAAAAAAAAAAAAAAAAAACCACAGCAACTTTTCTGACATCTCTCTTCCTCGAGGAAGTGGAGGGTGAAGTCCAGCTCTGTAGTGGGCTCCTTCTGCCCTCTCCCCATGTGCCTGTTCCCTAGGAGGGGAGCAGGGCACAGGGACGCCGAAGGTGAGCAGGTGGGACTTTGGTCTTCTGGACCAAGCTGAGGGGCTTGGCTGTGTCGGCAAGCTACCCGGTGTTTGGAGTAGGAAGGAGTCTCCTGAGGGTCATGCTTTGGAAATTCTGCACCTCTTCTAAGAGTTCCTTTAGCAAAAATAATACCACAAATTCTTGCTAAAAGACTAAACCACAGAGGTTCACTCTTGCAGCATAGACAAATCACTCTGGAGAGAGAGACTAGTCCGTTGGATGCCTGAGAAGCGAGAACCAGTGCAGTCACTCCCTGGTCAGGTGAATTCTCAGCACCATGACCATGGTGACCCCAGTTCTATGAGGTCTGACGCTTACACGAATCACGGGGTCATCTGCATGAAAATAGCGTAATATAACCCTTCGAAACTAAGCACAAAGTTGGTGTTTTTTAGGAAAAAATAAGTCACAACAGATTACTCGCTTTAAAATCCTGAGTAATTCTACAGTCATCCTAAATTTCAGGAAAATAATATATATCCTAGTGCAATCAGTCACCAAAACAGATTTTGCTGTCAGCACACTCAGAATTATTAGCTTGTAGCAAAAACGGAATAAATTTACATCAAGAAACCCGGGATGACCCACAAAAACAAAGAAAAGAGTTTATTATAAGGCTGTGGGGTGGAATTCGAGGCTGTAGTGATGGACCCAAAGCACAGCGGGCCTCTGTGTCAAGCTCCCAGGGTCAGGTGTGGTCTGCAAAGTGGACCTAGGCCCTAGTCCTCAGAACCCATACAGTCCAGCCAGATGCGGGACGTTCTGTCCCAAAACCCCTTCTGTGTAGCTCTGTGCTTCTGTGTAAAGGTGGAAATAGATCCTCCAGGCAATGGGATGTCCTTCTTACTCATAAACAAAGTTTCTGACAGGCCCTGATGCTAGAGAAGATGGTCTTCCATTAAGTCAGAAAGAAGCCATGAGCCAAGCAAGAGGCGGCTTGATATTTCAAAGCTGCTGCTTGAGAGACACATTGTTTCCTGCTGACGATGCCACTGGCTTTGACACCATCACGCCATCCAACCACCTTGCAGATGGAAGGGCAGATTGGCTCTTCCTTAATTTATGCTCTTTTTACTTGCTAAAATAATGTTTTTATTAATTACCTACTAGACACAACAGTGTAGTAAGTTATTTCTATGTTTTCTTACTCAACTGTTGATTCACTATTTGCCTCATTACATGACATTGATTTTATAATAGAATTTTCTATAAATATAGCAGAAAAATAAACCAGTCTTCCCAGTAAGTTTGATCCCTTTAAAATACTGATAAATACTACAATTGTCCAAAATTATGAAATACTACAATCAACCCTATTGTGAAAATTACTGTTTATAACATCTTTCTGCTTCCAAACTCATGTTGGTAATAATAAGCAAATTTGTCTAATCAATGTCTATTTTGGAAAAGCTTCCAGTTTACTTTCACATGCGAGCTCTAAGATTTTAGTACCTTCTAGTTTCTCGACTTAAGATTGATGATCTTGAGAGAGATCCAAGATGGCTGATTACTAGGAGCTTGGGATTGTAGCTCACAGGAAAGTGCAGAGAACGAGAGGACGCCATACTTTCAGACGAATTTTTGTTGCTCACGGACCAGGAGATTCCCAGTGGAGGAGACCCATGTGTCACCAGCATGACTCTTGTGGCCAGCGTGGCAGTTCTTGGTGCAAAGTAAATGGGATTGGGTCCCCCTTTGGTCGATGTTTGGAGCTCCGGGAAGGCAGAATCGCCTATTCAGTTGATTGAAAAGGGACTCAAGAAGGAAGCCAGACCAGAGATTCCCAGGCAGAAAAGCACCATGAATCTTATTGCTGCTGTTTTAGCCAGTGCAGTGGGTTGCTCAGATTTCGGCACTGGGAATCAGCAAGTTGGACATCCACTCAGAGACCTAATTTGAAAGTTGGTAATTACAAAGATGACAGGTGGATAAATTTACAATGATGGGAAGAAACCAGCGTAAAAAGGCTGAGAATACCCAAAATCAGAATGCCTCTCCCTCTATGGGGATCATAGTTCTTCATCAACAAGGCCTGATGGAGAACGAGTGCATTGCAATAACAGAATTAGGGTTCAGAAGGTAGATCATAAGAAACTTCTGTGAGTTAAAAGAGTTAAAAGAACATGTTCTAACCCAATGTAAAGAAACTAAGAACCTTGAAAAAAGATTTGAGGAAATCCCAATGAGAATAGGCAATCTAGAGAGGAATATAAGTGAATTAATGGAACTGAGGAATACAACACGAGAACTCATGAAATATGCACAGGTTTTAACAGTCAAATTGATCAAGCAGAAGAAAGGATATCAGAGGTCAAAGACCAACTTAATGAAATGAAATGAGAAGACAAGATTAGAGAAGAAAGAGTAAAAAGGAATGAGCAAAGTCTCCAAGAAATATGGGACTATGTGAAAAGACCTAATGTAAGTTTGATAGGCGTACCTGAATGTCATGAAGAGAATGAATCCAAGCTGGAAAATATTCTTCAGAATATTATTCAGGAAATTGCAGGACAATACTCAACTCCAGGTAATACAGAGAACACCACAAAGAAACCCTACAAACTAGAAGAGAGTGGGGGGTCAATATTCAATATCCTCAAAGAAAAGAATTTTCAACCCAGAATCTCATATCCAGCCAAATTAAGCTTCATAAATGAGGAAAAATAAAATTTTTCATGAACAAGCAAGCACTCAGAGATTTCATCACCACCAGGCCTGCTTTACAAGAGCTTCTGAAAGAAGCACTCTACACAGAAAGGAACAACCAGTATCAGTCATCCCAAAAACTTACCAAAAGGTAAAGAGTATCTCCATAATGAAGAATCTATATCAACTAATGGGCAAAATAGCCAGCTAGCATTAAACGACAATATCAAACTCACAAATATCAATATTAATCCTAAATTTAAATGTATTAAATACCACAATCAAAGATACAGACAGGAAATTGAATAAAAAGTCAAAACCCATTGGTATGCTGTATCCAGATCCATCTCATAAGCAAGGACACACAAAGACTCAAAACAAAGGGTTGGTGAACGACTCACCAATCAATTGAAGAGAGAAAAAAAACAGGAGTTTTTTTTTCAGTTCTTTCATCTCTGACAAAATACACTTTAATAGTAACAAAGACTAAAAGAAACAGAGAAGGACATTACATAATGGTAAAAGGATCAATGCAACAACAGGAGTCAATGATCATAAATATGTATGCACCCAATATAGGAACGAACACCCAGATACATAAGACAAGTTCTTAATGACTTACAAAGAGACTTGGACTCCTGCACAATAATAGCAGGAGACTTTGACATCACATTGTTAATATTTGACAGATCAGCTAGATGGAAGGTTAGCAGGGACCTGTGATTTGAACTCAGATCTGGAGCAGGTAGAATCGGTGAATATTTATGGAGTTCTTCACCCCAGGTCCACATAATGTGCATTTTTCTCAGTATCACATTACACCTATTTTGAAGGTGACCACATAATTGGAAGTAAATCACTCTTCAGCACTTGCATAGCATTTCACAGACTTAAATGAAATATCGGTTGACTGTTTGTTTCTTATTTTCTTCCCTTATTCCTTTCTGTCTCTGCTGTTAAGCACAATTATCAGCATAAAAGAGGTTTTTAATACCTATTTTTAGATTGCATTCCAGCCTGGGCAATAGAGCAAGACTTCTGTTCTCTCTCCCCCTTTCACTTTCTCTTTCTTTCTTTCAAAAAAAAAGAGTAGCAGAAGTGGCAGGTGCACATAATAAAAAAAAAGAAAAAAAGATTGATGATCTTAAAGACTGTATTGACAATGTTCACTAAACACAGCATTTTAAAACTGTCACTGTTGTAGTAGACTTCAAACTTGTGAGAACGCATAATTATATACTATATTGATTACTTCACGGAATGTGCACAAAGAGTTTTCCTGAAAGACGTATTTCTTCAAGCCACATTACTGCTGTTCAAAGTTGTACATCTGTGTTGTCTGGAGCTGTGCGATTTCATCAGGGTAAGAGGAGGTTGGAGGCCATGTCTGATCCACTGGGTCTGTGCTGCCTCACAGGCATACATCCTTGCTGTGGGTAGTTTCACTACACAGATCTGCACCATACAAATGTGAAAAACCAAGAAATTCTATCTCATCAAAACCCCATAACAAATAAAATAACTGGGGTTTCACATGGATAAAATTTAAAACATAATAACATAAAATAAAAACAAACTGCATGGTGCACTACTGTACATACCATAGTAGTGAGTATATTTTCATGAGGATAGCACTTTCATTTTTGACTAGGTATCAAAGAAAAGCCAGAAGTTTTGGGGCCTATTTTCAATATTCTTTATATATATATGTATATATTTGTATATATATGTATATATACATACATATATACATATTTTATTGCACTTTAGATTCTGGGGTACATGTGTAGATCATGCAGGATTGTCACACATGGCAATGTGGTTTGCTGCCTCCATCCCCCCATCACCCATATCTGGCATTTCTCCCATGTTATTCCTCCTTAACCTCCCTACCCACCACGGTCCATCCCCTATTTCCCCCCAACAGACCCCAGTGTGTGATGCTCCCCTCCCTGTGTCCATAGGCTCAACACTCGCCTATGAGCAAGAACATGTGGTGTTTGATTTTCTGTTCTCGTGTCAGTTTGCTGAGAATGATGGTTTCCAGATTCATCCATGTCCCTAAAAAGGACACGAATTCATCGTTTTTTATGGCTGCATAGTATTCCATGGTGTATATGTGCCACATTTTTCTTGTCCAGTCTATCATCGATGGGCATTTTGGTTGGTTCCAGGTCTTTGCTATTGTAAACTGCCACAATGAACATACATGTGTATATGTCTTTAGAATAGAACGATTTATAATCCTTTGGATATATACTCAGTAATGGGATTGCTGGGTCAAGTGGAATTTCTGTTTCTAGGACCTTGAGGAATTACCACACTGTCTTTCACAATGGTTTAACCACCACACTCCCACCAGCAGTGTAAAGTGTTCCTATTTCTCCGCATCCTCTCCAGCATCTGTTGTCTCCAGATTTTTCAATGATCACCATTCTAACTGGCGTGAGATGGTATCTCAATGTGGTTTTGATTTGCGTTTCTCTGATGACCAGTGATGATGAGCATTTTTTCATATGTTTGTTGGCTTCATATATGTCTTCTCTTGAAAAGTGTCAGTTCGTGCCCTTCGCCCACTTTTGAATGGGTTTGTTTGTTTTTTTCTTGTAAATCTGTTTTAGTTATTTGTAGAATCTGGATATTAGTCCTTTGTCAAATGGGTAGATTGCAAAAATGTTTTCCCATTCTGTTGGTTGCCGGTTCACTCTAATGATCATTTCTTTTGCTGTACATAAGCTCTGGAGTTTCATTGGATCCCATTTGTCTGTTTTGGCTTTTGTTGCCAATGCTTTTGGTGTTTCAGTCATGAAGTCCTTGCCTATGCCTATGTCCTGAATGGTTTTACCTAGATTTTCTTCTAGGGTTTTTATGGGGTTAGATCTTATGTTTAAGTCTTTTTTTTTTTTTTTTTTTTTTTTATA
>CM052652.1:148629029-148640680 GCA_028533165.1 Leontopithecus rosalia | reverse complement strand
TGTTGACCAGGATGGTCTCGATCTCTTGACCTCGTGATCCACCCGCCTCGGCCTCCCAAAGTGCTGGGATTACAGGCTTGAGCCACCGCGCCCGGCATGTTTAAGTCTTTAAACCATCTGGAGTTAATTTTAGTGTAAGGTGTCAGGAAGGGGTCCAGTTTCTGCTTTCTGTACATGGCTAGCCAGTTTTCCCAACACCATTTATTAAACAGGGAATCCTTTCCCCATTGCTTGTTTTTGTCAGGTTTGTCAAAGATCAGATGGTTGTAGATGTGTGGCATTGCCTCTGAGGCTTCTGTTCTGTTTCATTGGTCTATATCTCTGTTTTGGTACCAGTACCATGCTGTTTTGATTACTATAGCCTTGTAGCAGAGTTTGAAGTCAGGTAGCATGATGCCACCAGCTTTGTTCTTTTTGCTTAAAATTGTCTTGTCTATGTGGGCTCTCTTTTGGTTCCGTATGAAGTTTAAGGTGCTTTTTTCCCCTTTTGTGAAGAGGGTCATAGGTAGCTTGATGGAGATAGCACTGAATCTATAAATTACTTTGGGCAGTATGGCCATTTTCACAATATAGTCTTCCTAACCTTGAGCATGGAATGTTTCTCCATTTGTTTGTATCCTCTCTTATTTCCTTGAGAAGTGTTTATGGTTCTCCTTGAAGAGGTCCTTTACATCCTGTTAATTGTATTCCTAGGTATTTTATTCTCTTTGTAGTGATTGTGAATAGCAGTTTGTTCTTGATTTGGCTCTCTTTAAGTCTGTTTTTGGTGTATTGGAATGCCTGTGATTTCTGCTCATTGATTTTGCATCCTAAGACTTTGCTGAAGTTGTTTCTCAGTTTAAGGAGATTTTTGGCTGAGACAATGGGGTCTTGTAAATATACAATCATGTCATCTGCAAATAGAGACAATTTGACTTCCTCCTTTCCTATTTCAATACACTTTATTTCTTTTTCTTGCCTGGTTGCTCTGGCTAGAACTTCCAATACCATACTGAATAGGAGTGGTGAGAGAAGGCATCCTTGTCTAGTTCCAGATTTCAAAGGGATTCTTCCAGCTTTTACTGATTCAGTATGATGCTAGCTGTGGGTTTGTCATTAATAGCTTTTATTATTTTGAGATACGTTCTGTCAATACCTAGTTTATGGAGAGTTTTTAGCATAAAGTGCTGTTGAATTTTGTCAAAGGCCTTCTCTGCATCTATTGAGATAATCATGTGGTTTTTGTCTTTGGTTCTGTTTATGTGATGAATTACGTTTATAGAGTTGCATATGTTGAACCAGCCTTGCATCCCTGGGATGAAGCCTACTTGATTGCAATGGATAAGCTTTTTGATGTGCTGTTGCAATCAGTTTGCCAGTATGTTATTGAAGATTTTTGCATCTATGTTCATCATGGATATTGGCCTGAAATTTTCTTTTTTGTTGTGTCTGCTGGGTTTTGGTATCAGGTTCATGGTGGTTTCATAAAATGATTTGGGAAGGGTTCCCTCTTTTTGTATTTTTTGGGATAGTTTCAGAAGGAGTGGTACCAGCTCCTCTTTGTACATTTGGTAGAATTTGGCTGTGAACCCATCTGGACCTGAACCTTTTTTGGTTGTTAGGCTATTAATTGCTGCCTCAACTTCAGCCCTTGTTATTGGTCTATTCAGGGTTTCTACTTCTTCCTGGTTTAGGCTTGGGAGGGTGCAAGTGTCCAGAAATGTATCCATTTCTTCCAGGTTTACTGGTTTATGTGCATAGAGTTGTTTGTAGTAATCTCTGATTGTAGTTTGTATTTCTGCAGAATTGGTGGTGATATTCCCTTTATCATTTATTATTGCATCTATTTGATTCTTCTCTCTTTTCCTTTTTTATTAATATGGCTAGCAGTCTGTCAGTTTTGTTGATCTTTCCAATAAGCTACTTCCTGGATTTGTTGATTTTCTGAAGGGTTTTTTGTGTCTCTATCTCCTTCAGTTCTGCTCTGATCTTAGTTATTTCTTGTTTTCTGCTAGCTTTAGAGATTTTTGATCTTGCTCCTCTAGCTCTTTCAATTTTGATGATAGGATGTCGATTTTATATCTTTCCTTGCTTCTCACATGGGCATTTATTGCTATAAATTTCCCTCTGGACACTGCTTTAAATGTGTCCCAGAGATTCTTGTTCATTGTGTCTTCATTCTCATTGCTTTTGAAGAACATCTTTATTTCTGCCTTCATTTCATTATTTATCCCGTCAACTCAGGAGCCAGTTGTTCAGTTTCCATGAAGTTTTGCAGTTCTGAGTTAGTTTCTTAATCCCGAGTTCTAATTTGACTGCATTGTGGTCTGAGAGACTGTTTGTTGTTATTTCTGTTCTTTTACATTTGCTGAGGAATGATTTACTTCCAATTATGTGGTCAATTTCAGAGTAAGTGTGATGTGCTGTTGAAAAGAATGTATATTCTGTGGATTTGGGGTGGAGAGTTCTGTAGATGTCTATTAGGTTTGCTTGGTCCATATCAGAGTTCAAGTCCTGGATATTCTTGTTAACCTGCTGTCTCATTGATGTGTCTAACATTGACAGTGGACTGTTAAAATTCTCCCACTGTTATTGTGTGAAAGTCCAAGTCTCTTTATAGGGCATTAATAACTTGCTTTATGTATCTGGGTACTCCTGTATTGGGTGCATATATATTTAGGATTGTTAAGTCTTCTTGTTGCATTGATCGTTTTACCATATGTAATGTCCTTCTTTGTCTCTTTTGATCTTTGTTGGTTTAAAGTCTATTTTATCAGAGACTAGGATTGGAACTCCTGCTTCTTTTTTTTGCTCTCCATTTGCTTGGTAAATCTTCCTCCATCTCTTTATTTTGAGCCTATGTGTGTCCTTGCATGTGAGATGGGTTTCCTGGATACAGCACACACATGGGTTTTGACTTTTTATCCAATTTACCAGTCTGTGTCTTTAGATTGGGGCATTTAGCCCATTTACATTTAAGGTTAATATTGTTATGTGTGAATTTGATCCTTCCATTTTCATGCTAGCTGGTTCTTTTGCCCATTAGTTGATGCAATTCTTTCATTGTGTCAATGCTCTTTACCATTTGGTACATTTTTGGAGGGGCTGGTACTAGTTGTTCCTTTCTATGTTTAATGCTTCTTTCAGGAACTCTTGTAAGGCAGGCCTGGTGGTGATGAAATCTCTCAGCAATTGCTTGTCCATAAAGAACTTTATTTCTCCTTGACTTATGAAGCTTAGTTTAGCTGGATATGACATTTTAGGTTGAAAGTTCTTTTCTTCAAGGATGTTGAATATTGGCCCCCACTCTCTTTTGGCTTCTAGGGTTTCTGCTGAGAGATCTGCTGTGAGTCTGATGGTTTCCCTTTGTGAGGAACCCAACTTTCTCTCTGGTTGCCCTCAGCATTTTTTCCTTCATTTCAACCCTGGTGAATCTGACAATTATGTGCGTTGGGGTTGCTCTTCCTGAGGAATATCTTTGTGGCGTTCTCTGTATTTCCTGGACTTGAATATTAACCTGTCTTCCTAAGTTGGAGAAGTTCTCCTGGATTATATCCTGAAGAGTTTTCCAGCTTGGATTCATCCTCACCATCACATTCAGGTACACCTATCAAATGTAGATTAGTCTTTTTCACATAATCCCATATTTCTTGAAGGCTTTATTCATTTCTTTTCACTCTTTTTTCAATAATTTTATCTTCTTATTTTATTTCATTGAGTTGATCTTCAGTCTCAGATATTCTTTTTTCTGCTTGGTCGATTCAGCTATTGAAATTATGTATGCTTCACGAAGTTCTCCTATTGTGTGTTTCAGCCCCATGAAGACATTTATATTTTTCTTCAAGCTGTTTATTCTGGTTAGCATTTTGTCAAACCTTTTTTCAAAGTTCTTAGTTTCTTGGCATTGGGTTAGAACATGTTCTTTTGGCTCAGAGAAGTTTGTTTTTCCCACTTTCTAAAATCTGTTTCTGTCAATTCATCAGACTCATACTCCATCCAGCATTGTCCCTTGCTGATAATGTGTTTTGATCCCTTGGAGGTGGAGGGGCATTCTGGTTTTGGGTGTTTTCACCTTTTGTGCACTGTTTTCTTCCCATCTCTGTGGATTTATGTAGCTGTGGTCTTTGTAGTTGGTGACTTTCCTGATGGGGTCTCTGAGTGGACATCCTTTTTATTGATGTTGAAGCTATTTCTTTCATTTTTTAGTTTTCTCTCTAACAGTAAGGCCCCTCTGCTATAGGACTGCTGGAGGTCCACTCCAGCCCAGTTTGTCTGAGGATCACCCACGGTGACTGCAGAACAGTAAGTGTTGCAGCCAGTTTCTTCTGTTATCTTTATCCCAGAAGGGTGCCTGCCAGATGTCAGCCTCAGCTCTCCCTTATGAGGTGTCTCTTTGGATATATGGGGGTCGGGGAGCTGCTTGAGGAGACAGTCTGTCCCTTATAGGAGCTCAAATGCTGATCTGTGAGCTCTGTTGTTCCATTCAGAGCTGCTGGGCAGGTACATTTAAGTCTGCTGCAGCAGAACTCATAACTACCTTTTTTCGCAGGTTCTCTGTCCTGGGAATGTGGGGCTTTATTTATAAGGATGGAAGCACCCCTTCACTTCACAACCAGACATAATTTCAAAAATTTCATGCACCCCCTCACCTGGATTAGGAGCGTGAGTTGCCCTTCCCTTATAATGCAGAGATTTTGGTGCATCTGGACCTTCCTACTCCACTCCAGGGCACAGTTCCAAGCATTCAGCGCACCTACTTTACTGGACTGAACCTTAGTCACTTGTCCTGTACAGAAATCTTCATGAAGCAGTGCCTTCTCTGTCACTCTCAGGGATATTTCCAGGCATGTTGAGTACCACTACCCGGAATAGGAACCTGAGCTGCCCCTCCTTTCTCATGCAGAGATCTTGATGCTGCAGCACCCTCTCCACTCCATGCCGTGCATATTCCCAAGCATTTGGAGAACTTGTTCATCTGGATTAGGAGCCTCAGCCATCCTTTCTTTCAGGTGCACAAGTCTTGATACAGCAGCACCCACCTCCTCCATGCCTGGACATATCCTCAGGCATGTGGAGTACTCACTTTTCTAGATTAGGAGGGTAGATTACCCCTCTCTTTCCAGGCAAAGAACATGGGGCAGCAGAGGATTATTCACTCCACGCCCTGGCACATCTCTGGATGTTTGGCAGCTGCTTCTTTATCTGCCCTTAGAGCCAGTGCTTACACCTACCACTAGGGGACGTGTAGGCAGGTCTTCATTGTCTTGTCCCAGCCAGCTTGGTCCCTCAGTCCAGGACTGTACAGGGAGCTCACACCACTGTGCATTCCACAACATAGGCCATTGCCTGAGGCAACAAAAAGCATCTCAACATAAACAAAGATCAAGTATATGCCCATTATCAGCCTTAGCTGGTTCATATTCATAAGAATCACCCACTGCCTTGGAAAATAAATGGCAAAATCTAATAGAAAATCTGCTGACAGAAATGCATAGCACTGGTGAATGAGGTAAGCTTCCTGAGACCTCAGCCATGCTGGACTTGTACAAGGCAGTGAGCCCATTCATTTGCCCCTACACCACTAGTACAACCAACAGCTAAGAAAGCCTCCATACAAAGACTTTTAACCAAGGAACATACATGGAGCCTTTGACAATAAAAGCACCCACAACCAACTTGGAGCCCTACACAGTATACACATTCTCAAGGGAGAAATGGAAAAAGACAAAAACATTCTTTCCAAATAAAAGTACATTGAACAATTACAAACAAGATAGCATTTGAAGATAAGAAGGAATCAGAGAAAAAAATTCCCAAATATTGGACAAGCAGAGTGTAACAATACCTCAAAAAACCATGCTAACTCTCCAGAAATACACCCCCATAAAAATAACTTTTTAAATGCCTCATAAAAAATTTAAAATACTGATTTTTAAGGGCTCAATATAATCCAAGAGAAAGTGAAAAACCAGCATAAATCAGAAATACTATTCAAAATATGAAAAAAGAGATAGATTTTTGAAAACTCACACAAGTACTAGAAGTAAAAAATTTATTGCTGGAATTTAAACACTTAAGTTAAAAACATCAACCGTAGGCTTGACCAAAGCAGAAGAAATTATTTCAGAGATGGAAAATAGGTCTTTCAAATTAACCCAATCAGACAAAATAAAGGAAAATAATTTCAATGATCAAAGATTTCAAGAAATATGAGATCATACAAAAAGCATTGAAAACTAGGAATCATAGGTATTCCAGAGAGAGAAGAAAAAGTAAACAATATAGAAAAGTATATAAGTAAGAAACAGAAGTTAATTATAAATAATAAACAAATTGATTTGAGAAGCTATAACAATTCCAAATACATTTGCACCAAACATTGGAGCACCTAGATTCACAAAGCAAACACGACTACACCTAAGAAAGAGGTAGATACCGAAAGAGTATTAGTGGGGAAGCTAAATATCCCACTGATAGGACTAGATGGCTAAGGAAGAAAATCAACGAAGAAATTCTGGAATTAAGTTGAACTCTAGAGCAAATGGACCTAACGCATTTATGGAAGGTTCTACCTTACAACCTCAGAATGTACAGCCTTCTCATGTATGCATGAAACATTCTCAAAAATTTACCATATCTTAGGCCTCAAGGAAAATCTCAATAAATGTAAAAAAAATAGAAATCATATGAAGTACGTTCTTGAACCACAGTGAAATAAAAATCGAGATTGACACCAAAAGGAACACTCAAAACTATACAAACACATGAAGACTAGATGGTCTGCTTCTGAACGATCGCTGGGTCAACGACGAAATTAAGGTCAACATAAAAAAATGTTAAATGAATGAAAATAAAGATATGGCTTTCAAAAACGTCAGAAAAACAACCAAACCAGGGCGAAGAGGAAAGTTTATTACATTAACTGCCTACATGAAAAAGAAAGATCTCAAATAAGCAACTTAAGGCTATAGCTCAAGAAACTAGAGAAACAAAAACAAACCACACCCACGGTTAGTAGAAGAAAAAATTGATCAGAAGAAAACTAAACGAAATTGAGACCAAAAAAAAAAAATCAATGAAATGAATTTGGTTGTTTGAAAAGATCAGGCCGGGCATGGTGGCTCACGCTATAATCCCAGCACTTCGGGAGGCCGAGGCGGGTGGATCACGAGGTCAAGAGATCGAGACCATCCTGGTCAACACGGTGAAACCCCGTCTCTACTAAAAATACAAAAATTAGCTGGACATGGTGGCGCGTGCCTGTAATCCCAGCTACTCGGGAGGCTGAGGCAGGAGAATTGCCTGAACCCAGGAGGCGGAGGTTGCGGTGAGCCGAGATCGCGCCATTGCACTCCAGCCTGGGTGAAAAGAGCGAAACTCCATCTCAAAAAGTAAAGAAAAGAAAAGATCAACAAAATCAATGGAACACTAGCTAGATTAACCAACAAAAAAATAGAAAAGATTTTAACGAGTGCAATCAAAAATGATGAAGATGTTATTACAACGGATACAGCAGAAATACAAGATTATCAGAGACTACTCTGAGCATGTCTGTGTCCCTAATGAGAAAATCTAGAAGAAATAGATGGATTTCTGGAAACATACAATCTCCTTAAGTTTTCATCAGGAAGAAAGAGAAATTTTGAACAGACCAACAATGAGTAATAAAATCAAATTAATAATTAATTTAAAAAACCTTCCAATAATATAAAAAAAGCCTAGGACCACATGAGTTCACAGCCAAATTATATCAGATGTGCAAGAGAGAACTGATGCCAATCTTACTGAAGCTGTTCGGAAATCTGAGAAAGGGTCTTCTCTAATTTATTCTGTGAATCCAGCGTTTCAGTGATATCATAGACAAGAACACAACCAAAAAAGCAAAACATAACAAAAGAAACTAAACCAGTATTTCTGATAAACGTAAATGCAAAAAAAAAAAAAAAAATGCTACCAAAGAAAATCCAACAGCATGCCAAAGACATAATACACGAAGATCAAGTGGGTTTTATTCCAGAGATGCGAGATGGATTCAACATACACAAATCAAGAAATATGGTTCACCACATATACAGAATTAAAAACAAAACCATGTGATCATATAAACAGATGCAGAAAAAGGCATTCAACAATATCCAGTACATCTTCATAATAAAGACCCTCACCAAACGAGGCATAGAAGGAACATACCTCAAAACAATAAATGCCATGTATGACAAACCCAAAGCCAACATCATAATGAATGAAGAAAAGATGAAAGCATTTTCCCTAAGAATAGGAACAGGAAAAGAATACCCACTATGACTATTCCTACTCAACATATTACTGGAAGTTCTAGCTAAAGCAATCGGGCAGAAGAAAGAAAGAAAGTACATCCAAATTGTAAAACAGGAAGTCAAATTTTCTCTGTTTTTATGATATGGTCATATACCTAGAAAATCCTAACAATTCCTCTGAAAGACTCTTAGATTTGATAAATTTCTTCATGACAGCTTCAGGTTACAAAATTCCTGTACAAAAATCCGTAGAATTTCTATGTAACAATAACGACATAGCTGTGAGAACCAAATCAAGAACTCAATCCAATTCATCACAGCTACCAAAATATAACAAAAATAATAAAATATCTAGAAATAAATTTAACCAGGGAGGTGAAAGAGAACTACAAAACACTGATGAAAGAAATGATTAGATGGCACAAATTTTTTAAAATCCCATGCTTACAGATTGGGAGAATCAGTATCAGCAAAATGACCATACAGATTCAGTCAAATCACCACCAAACTACCCATGTCATTCTTCATAGAATTAGAAAAAGCAATCCTAAAATTCACATGGAACCAAAAAATTTCCTGAATACCCAAAGTAATGCTAAACAAAGAGAATGAAATTTGAGATATCACATTATACTGCAAGGCTATAGTAACCAAAACAGCATGGTCCTGTTACAGAAACAGACACATTCCAATAAATAAAGCCACGGAGCTACGATCAACTGATCTCTGACAAAGCTGACAAGACTAGGCAATGGGAAATCACATTCTATTCAATAAATGGTGCTGGGATAATTGCTGAGCCACATGTAATTCATGAAACTGGACTCTTACCTTCTATCACATACAAAAATTTACTCAAGCTGGATTAAAGACTGAAATATAAGAACTGAAACTCTATAAATCTTAGAAGACAACCTAGGAAAAATTCTTCCAAATATTGGTCTAGGAAAATAATTTATGATGAAGTCCTCAAAATAAAATGCAACAAAAACCACAACAGAGAAATGGGACTTAATAAGACTAAAAAGCTTCTGCACAGCAAAAGAAATACTTCCTAGAGTAACAAACAGCCTACAGAATGGGAGAGATGAGTCCGGATATCGGCCAAGATGCATTGCCAACGGTGTATCCGAAAAAGGGCTAATACCCAGACTCTACGAGGAACTCAAACACTCAGCAAGAAAAAATAACCCCACTGAAAAATGGGTATAGGAGATAAACAGACATCCTTCAGTCAAAGACACAGTTGAGAAACATGTACGAAATGCTTAAGATCATTAACTATCAGAAGAATGAAAATTAAAGCCACAATGAGATATTGTACTAGTCAGAATGGCTGTTAGTACACAGTCAAAAATGGCCCAGTGCAGTGGTTCATGCTTGTAAAATTTTGAGAGGCCAAAGCGGGTGGCCCACGCATTCATGACAAGCCTGGGCAGCAAAGTGAGACCTTGTCTCAACGAACAAGAAAAAAATAGCCAGGTGTGGTAGTGTGGACCTTGCTACACGGGAAGCAGAGCCAGGAGACCCGGGGCCCAGGAGGTTGGGGCTGCAGTGACCCATGATCCCGCCACTGCACTCCAGACTGGGCAACGAAGGGAGACCCTGTCTCAAAAAAAGTCACAAAGCAAGATATTGGAAAAGATGTGTTGGTGGCTGTGTAATTAGTATGACCTCTATGGAAAACAGTATGATAATTTCTAGAAAACTAAAAACAGAACTACCCTTCAATCCAGCAATTCCACTACTGCACAGGTACCCCAAAAAAAGAAAGGAATCGTTACATGAGAAAGACTTCTGCATTTGTGTGTTTATTGTAGCACAATTCAGAAGAGCAAAATGGTGAAGTCAACCTAAGTGTCCATCGACACATGGTTTAATAAAACAACCTTGTGGGCGTGTACCATGGAATACTATTCAGCCATAAAAGGAAGAAAATTATGACTTCTGCCACAACGTGTATGGAACTGGAGGCCATTACCCGTAGTGAAATGACTCCGAAACAGAAAATCAAGAACCACATGTTCCCACTTATACGTGGGGGCTAAACCACGGTCATGGACATACTGAGTGGAATGATGGACACTGGAGGCTACAAACAGTGGGAGGATGGAATGAGGGTGAAAGTGAAATACCGCCTATTGTGTAAAATCTATATTATTTGGGAAACGGTTCACTAAAAGCCCAGATTTTACCTCTACAAATATATGTAGACATAGGTAACACAACTGCACCTAGACCCCTAAATACATAAAAATCTAAACAAATTAATTTCAAATAAATATATTTTTAAATGACGTACACCCTGTAATTCAGCAATGCATAGCCAACCATGAGTCAAAGTTGCTTCAGTAAACCAAGGAGAATTACCGATTCACACCTTCTCTTCATTTGTACTTATCTTTCCTTCAAATCTTGAGTTTCTCTTTTGTCCCACAGAGCAGTCCCCAAGGCAACCTGAAATTATGTCTGGAATTCTTCATCTTTGTGCTTGAATAAACTCTCCCTCAACTGGAACAAAAATTAGGAGAAATGAATGAATACAAAAATTATTTCAAAACAAACTATACAGTGCACACAGAAACCTAAAGCAAGAATCTTCATGTTTATCTTATAATTAGTTATTGAAGTCTCTTCTTGATTGTTCTGTTTTTCTGAACAGAGGAGATCAAAGTGAAACCAAGAGCTATATGAACGAGACTTGGCTATGATCTACGAAATAAATGTTGACAAATTATACCTTTTTAAATGAAGAGAATTATGCAGAACAAAAGGTTAATGTACATCCTATAGTCAATGGCCAATAAATATTTGTATTTACTGGGAAAATGAATAAAATTCTGTTTAACAAAAAGCATGGGATGCCCTGCAAAATTAATGAAAGATCTTCATTCCTTTTTTAAAATAACGAAGTTTAAAAGACAAGAACATTTTAAAGAAATCATAAAGATTGCATGTGCAAGTCAATCCTAAGCAAAAAGAACACAGCAGGAGGCATCACACTACCGGACTTCAAACTATACTACAAGGCTACAGTAATCAAAACAGCATGGTACTGGTATCAAAACAGAGATATAAACCAATAGAATAGAACAGAGGCTTCGGAGGCATCACAACACATCTATAACCATACAATCTTTGATAAACCTGACAAAAACAATCAATGGGGAAAGGGTTCCCTGTTTAATAAATGGTGCTGGGAAAACTGGCTAGCCATGTGCAGAAAGCAGAAACTGGACCCCTTCCTGACACCTTACACTAAAATTAACTCCAGATGGATTAAAGACTTAAACATAAGACCAGGCACCATAAAAACCCTAGAAGAAAATCTAGGCAAAACCATTCAGGACATAGGAGTAGGCAAGAACTTCATGACCAAAACACCAAAAGCATTGG
>CM052652.1:148610130-148621973 GCA_028533165.1 Leontopithecus rosalia | reverse complement strand
CTATGCAGCAATCAAAAATGATGAGTTCATGTCCTTTGTAGGGACATGGATGAACCTGGAGACCATCATTCTCAGCAAACTGACACAAGAACAGAAAATGAAATACTGCATATTCTCACTCATAGGCGGGTGATGAACAATGAGAACACATGGACACAGGGAGGGGAGCACTACACACTGGGGACTATTGCGGGGAATAGGGGAGGGACAGTATGGGGTGGAGAGTTGGGGAGAGATAGCACGGGGAGAAATGCCAGATGTGGGTGAAGGGGAGGAAGGCAGCAAATCACACTGCCACGTGTGTACCTATGCAACTATCTTGCATGTTCTTCACATGTACCCCCAAACCTAAAATGCAATAAAAAAATTTAATCAGAAAAAAAAAAAGCCTGGAAGCAAACACAGAACAATAACTACTTGGATGGAGTCATCAATAGACACTAAAACCACTGGGGAAAGTTACTGGCACACAGGGTGTTTTGTAATGGCTCCCAGCATCTCCCCAAAGGTTACTTATTAACAGTAAGTACGGAGAAACTTATGGAGAAACCTACAGACACTGCCTTAAACAATAATCAACATCATGTCACCAGTAACAGGACAAACCCACATCTGGGCCTCTGGATGTGAGGCATGAGGCGGACACAGCCTCACCCAGGTGAAGCCTCTGTCAAAAGTGTTGACTTGGAGTCTAATCATCAAGAAACAATCAGAAAGACCCAAATTTATAAAGGTTATAAATTATGTAAAGTATTATTATAAAAACCACTTCCGTACTCAAAAACTGTCAATGCCATGGAAGACAGATAAAAGACAGCAGTGTCCCCACGCACATTGATTAAAGCGACGTGATACAAAATGAAAAGTGAAATCCTGGATTTGATCCTGGAGTGGATGGAAGCATGCTGGAATGGATATTTTGGGGATAATTGGAGACATTTTTTAAAGAGCTACTATTAGATAATAATTGCGTATTGGTGTTAAATCTCCTAAATCTGATAATTATGTGACAACCACCAAAAACCCTTTTCCTCAGAACTTCTTTTTTCTCTCTCTCTTTTGAGACAGAGTTTCACTCTTTGCTGCCCAGGCTGGAGTACAATGGCTTGATCTCAGCTCACTGTACCTCTGCCTCCTGGGTTCAAGTGATTCTCCTGCCTCAGTCCTCTGAGTAACTGGGATTACAGGCACCTGCCACCACACCTGGCTAATATTTTGTACTTTTAATAGAGATGGAGTTTCGCCATGTTGGCCAGGCTGGTCTTGAACTCCTGACCTCAGGTGATCCACTGGCCTCGGCCTCCCAAAATACTGGGATTATAGGCATGAGTCACCGTACCCAGCCAGAACTTTCTTAGGCAGAAGTATTTAGGGGTAAAAGGCCATAATGTATATATGTATATATGTATATATTAGCGAGTATGTTGTAGATGCTACGTGTGTATATATATATTTATAATATACGTATGTACATATGGAATAAGACAGATAAGCAAATGCTAAGGCTGTCATATGGATGGTATCACTCAGGGTTCGACCTGTCTCTTGCTGGGTCTGTAAGTTGGTGTGTGGCATTCATCCATGTGTAAATTGGATTAATGCCACATACCAACTTGCAGACCTAGTAAGAAAGATATATTAAGAAATACATGGGTATATTTTATTTGACTATTTTTTTGCTGGCATTGCATTTTTTACAAATTGGAAGTTGTGGCAACCCAGAGAGAAGCAATTCTATCGGCGCCATTTTTCCAAGAGCGTGTGCTCACTTTATGTGTCTGTGCTACACTTTTGTAATTCTCACAATATTTCGAACATTTTCTCATGATTATATCTGCTAAAATGATCTGTAATCCATGATGTTTGATGTTACTATTGTAATTGTTTTGGGGTGCCATGAGCCACACCCACATAAGAGGGCACACTTAATCTGTGTGTTGTACATCTCCTGACTGCTCCACTGACCAACCATTCCCCCATCTCTCTCCCTTTCCTTGGGCCTCTCTATTCTCTGAGACACAACAATATTAAAATTAGGGCAATTAGGCCAGGCACTGTGGCTCATGCCTGTTATCCCAGCACTTCGGGAGGCCGAGGTGGGCGGATCACTTAAGATCAGGAGTTCAAGACCAGCCTGGCCAACATGGTGAAACCGCATCTCTACTGAAAATGCAAAACTTAGCCTGGCGTGGTGGCTCATGACTGTAATCCCAGCTACTCAGGAGGCTGAGGCAGGAGAATTGCTTGAGCCCAGGAGATGGAGGTCGCAGTGAGCTGAGATGGAGCCATTGCACTCCAGCCTGAGTGACAAAGTCAGACTCCATCTCCGAAAAAGAAATGGGCCAGTTAATAACCCTACATTGCCCTATTAAGTGTTTAAGTGAAAGGAAGAGTTGCACCATCTCTCACTTTAAATCAAAATCTAGAACTGATTTAAGCTTAGCAAGGAAGGAGTGTTGAAAGCCAAGACAGGCCAAAAGCTATGTCTCTTGTGCCAAAGAGCCTAGTTATGAGTAAAAAGGAAAAATCCTTGAAAGTCGTTGAAGGTGTTACTCCAGTGAACATTCAAATGGCAAGAAAGTGAAAGAGGCCTGGTGCGGTGGATCATATCTGTAATCCCAGCATTTTGGGAGGCTGAGGCAGGGGGATCACGTAAGTCCAGGAGTTCAAGACCAAACTGGGCAGCCCATGAGACTTTGTCTCTACAAAAAATAAAATAAAACCAATTAGCCAGGCGCAGTGGTGTGCGTCTGTAGTCCCAGCTGCTCAAGAAGCAGTAGGGTTGAGCACGGGAGTTCCAAGTTGCAGTGAGCCACGGTGGTACCACTGCACTCCAGCCTAGGTCACAAAACAGGACCCTGTCTCAAGAAAAACGGAAATAATGTTGTTTCTGATATGGAGAAAGTTTGAATGGTCTGAATAGAAGATCAACCACAACTTTCTCTTTAGCCAAAGCCTAACTTCGAATAAAAACCTAACTCTCCTCTGTGTAGGCTGGGAGAGGTTAGAAAGCTGCAGAAGTTTGAAGCTAGCAGAGAGTAGCTTATGAGGTTTAAGAACAGAAACCGTCTCCGTATTGCAAAGTGCAAGGTGCAGCAGCAGGTGCTGATGCAGACGCTGCAGCAAGCTATCCAGAAGGTCTAGCTAAGCTCATTGACGAAGTTGTCCACACTAAACAACAGAGTTTGAGTGTAGAAGAACCAGCCTTCTACTGAAAGAGTTACCACCTTCTTTCATAGCTAGAGAGGAAGAGTCAATACCTGTTTTCAAAGCTTCAAAGAATAGGCTGACTCTCTTCTTAGGAGCTAATGCAACTGGTGACTTTAAGTCGAAGCCAATGCTCATTTACCACTTCAAAAATCCTACCACCTTTGTAGGGCTGTGGAGGCCCCACAGGGTCGTGGGGTGTCCCTTATGCTGTGTTGAGGTGCAGGATTCAAGAGGTAAAGAGACAGGACACTGAAGAACTGGTGAAGAGCATCTGGACTCGGGGAGCCACACTACCTGTGAGCGGAGATCAGCGGCGGCCCCCAAATGCCCCAGAGCATCTGTATTTATTAGGTACAAGCAGGGGGCAGGGTCATGAGTGAGGCCATCATCTATAGGCTTAGTAATAGGGCATACATAATCACTTGAGTTTCAAGTGAGCGGACCACCCCATTATGTCACCTGGACAGAGACGTGGGCCATGCACAGCAGGGGGCTGTGCCATGCTCAGTAGTAGAGGGTCATATACAGAAAAGGGGTCCACCTCCATTAGGTCACTGAGGCAAGGAGGTGGGCTATGTGCAATGGGTGTCGTGCACCGCACCACACTTCTTATCTGGGGGCTGGTGACTTCAAAAGATTTCTAATAGAAGGATACTGTAAGCTTAATGCAGTGGGAGCTGACAGACTTGTGCTCTTCTCTTAAAATATTTATGGAAGGGACTGGGTGCGGTGGCTCAAGCCTGTAATCCCAGCACTTTGGGAGGCCGAGGCGGGTGAATCACGAGGTCAAGAGATGGAGACCATTCTGGTCAACATGGAGAAACCCCGTCTCTCCTAAAAATACAAAAATTTAGCTGGGCATGGTGGCACGTGCCTGTAATCCCAGCTACTCAGGAGGCTGAGGCAGGAGAATTGCCTGAACCCAGGAGGTGGAGGTTGCGGTGAGCCGAGATCGCACCATTGCACTCCAGCCTGGGTAACAAGAGCAAAACTCTCAAAAAAAAAAAAAAAGAAAAAGAAATTGCCACAGCCCCAACCTTCCCAACCACTCTGATCAGTTAGCAGCTATTGGATTGAAGGGAGTCTGTCCACCAGCAGGAAGATTATAACCCACTGAAGGCTCAGACAATTGTTAGTATGTTTTAGCAATGAAGCACTTTTTTTAAAAGGGGATATATATATATATATATATATATATATATATAGTTTTTAGACATGTCATTTCAAACTTGATAGACTATAGTATAAACATAACTTTTACATGTACTTGAAATGAAAAAGTATGTGTGACTCACTTTATTGTAAAATTCACTTTATTGTGGTGGTCTGAAACAGAGCCCACGATATCGCCAAGGCAAGCCTGTATTGTGAGCCATTGGTTCATACAGTGGTGGTAGCTGGCAGGAAATAGCAGGCGGGTTCTGAGGAAGGGCAGCGGGGACTCCCAGGTACAAGCGGACACTGCCGTCCACAGTCACAATTTCTTCTTCCTCGGAGAAACTGAGTTCTGTTTTTAGGGCCTTTGGACTGATGTATCAAGTCCACCCAGGTCATCTAGGATAATCTCCCTTCCTTAAACTCAACTGACTGTTGACTTTAATCACTCTGCAAACTACTTTCACAACAACACTTACATTAATGTTTGACCGAAAGCCTGGGAACTATAGTCTGCCCAAGACGACAAATAAAACTGACCATCTCCTTTTGCAACTTTTCTGTAAATTAGAAATCTTTCAAAATACAGTCTTGAGTCCAGGCACGGTGGCTCCGGCCTATCATCCCAGCACTCTGAGGCAGGTGAACTGCTTGAGTCTAGGAGTCTGAGAGCAGCTTGGGCAACACAGCAAAACCCCTTCTCTACAAAAAAATACAAAATCAGCTGGATAAGGTGGCGTGCACTTGTAGTCCCAGCTACTCAGGAGGCTGAGGTGGGAGGATCACTGGAGCTCTGGAGGTAGAGACTGCAGTGAGTTGAGATGGTCCCATGACTCTCAGCCTGGGTGACAGAGTGAGACCCTGTCTCAAAAAGTAAAAATAAAAAATGCAGTCTCGAACACTCTGCTACGACATTTCTTTCTCAAGAGCCGGTAAGCGAAGGACATTGCAAGGGTCCTACTGCAAGGACCCTTGTCATTGCTGAACAACAACGCCCACGTCGCGTTCCAGAATTCTGTCCCTGTAGTTACTATGGCTGAATTTAGGGAACGGAATTATTTTTCTCTGCCAGCCTTTATGACCAAGTGCCATGCCTCAGGCACCTGACACAGTGCTTCTCAAACTTGCCTATGAGTCACTCGTGGGTGTTGTTCTTCAAGAAGCAAAACAATGTAAGTCAAAAATTAGCTTTCCATGAAGAAAACAAGGGCATTAGAGAAGGAAGAAATGAAGGTAAAATAACATTTTTCGTTTTAATTATTTATTTTTCTTTCACTCCTGCAAGCTAACCTGAACCAGGTTAATGCATTGGACACGTATGTTAGCGTGATACGTTCATTCTCTTCCCACAGAGAAAACTTCTCTGTGCTTTAATTTTAGACTGTTTTCTTTGACCCGTATTTCAGCCTTCCCAAATGGCTATTTTCCACTTACTTCCTCTTTACCTTGAAGGTCACCACAGGCGCTTTATGGCCAGGCACGTGGCCACGACTGCTCCTGTCACAAGCATGCAGGTGTTATACTGTTGTGATCAAGGGTGTTTGACCCACTTGGGGACCCCCACAGGCAAAGAGTGATAGTCTAGGAGGGGACTCAGGCTAACACTCATTCTTCTTTTCATAAAATTCTTCTTCGTGGATAAATTAGACATAAATTAATAAGTACCCACCTGACATTGGATGCTTTTGGTGCTACTCCCACTGGCGTTGTTTCCTTATTTTGAGGCTGAGCTTTATGAAAAGAGTGAGGGAGGTGAGGAAGAGCAGCACAGATCTGAGGGAACAGGAATCGGTGCCTGCAAAGGCCTGAGTAAGCTTTGTACCTTCCAGAAGCAGCAAGAAGAGCAGTAAGACAGGAGGCCGGGCGCGGTGGCTCATGCCTGTAATCCCAGCACTTTGGGAGGACAAGGAGGGTGGATTGTGATCGAGGTCACAAGGAGGTCAAGAGATCGAGACCATCCTGTCCAACATGGTGAAACTCCGTCTCTACTAAAAAAAATACAAAAATTAGCTGGGCTTGGTGGCGCGTGCCTGTAATCCCAGCTTCTTGGGAGGCTGAGGCAGGAGAATTGCTTGAACCCAGGAGGCGCAGGTTTCGGTGAGCTGAGATCATGCCACTGCACTCCAGCCTGGCGCCTGGCAACAGAGCAAGACTGTCTCAAAAAAGAAAAAAGAAAGGAGGTCAGAATATGGCAGGCATATCATGAGGGCTTTGTGGACCCACTGGGAGGTATTTGGCTTTTACTCTGAGTGAGACGGAAATCATCAGAACTTCACCATTCAGCACAGCAGCCACACACCTCATACGGCTATTTTAAACTTAAGCTAATGAATATTCAGTAAAATCACAAACGTGCGGCCACATCTCAGTGCTCAAGAGCCACATGTGGTCTGCGAATTTTGAGCAGAAGAGTGGTGTGATTCGATTTAGGCTGTAAAAGGAGCCCTGGGCTGCAGAGGTAGCATAGGCTGCTGGGCTGCCCGTCAGGAGCTGCCTGCAGCTGGCAGGGATCTGGCCCGGTGGTCACCATGAAAACAGAGGCAGTGAACAGATTCTGGACATTTTGAAAGTGAAACCGGCAGGAGTCCCTGATAAATCAGATGTGGGAAGAAGAGAAGTCGGTGAAGGGGGATTGTAAGTTTTGGCTCGAGCAACTAGAAAGGTGGAGCAGCCCTTACGGAAGAGGAGAGGCCAGGAGTGAGGGAGGTGGAGGGGTGGACCCCATGCGCAGCTTAAGGCCTGGGTGGCCTCGGGTGGCCTCGGTGTCTGGAGCCATCCAAGAGAAGAGCACCGAGATGGACGTGGAGGTTCATCAGGGTCGTGTTGCAGATGTCCATGTGGGAGACATGGGTGCACAGTTGCTGTTAAACCCCCAGATGTGCCTCGGGGGACCCCCGGGGTTGGAGGTAGCACTGGCTACGTGCTTTCAGTGTCCCGTGATGACCTGCACCACGCTGTGTTGAAATCTGTTTAGAAGCCTTTCCTGCATAGACCCAGGACTTCTTGACGCATGAACTGAGCTTTTACCTCGTTAACATAAGAATCTCACATCACAGGTGCTCAATGAATACTTACTAAACTAAGTGAAAAAATGAATAGCATACACTTGGAATTGGTAACCCGTTTTATAAAGGATCAGTAAGAACAAGATGGGTCTACCATGATGTGATTCAGGTGCAAATTATGCCCAGAAAGACAGCACTGCCTTTAAGTGGGACCACCCCTGGTCTCAGGCCCAGCATGGCAACTGAGGTCAGTTACACTCAGCAACATTCACACCTAGGAGAAAGCGCAGAGTCTGCAGCTGACCACCAGAACTGCCTCGTGGCTAGCTGGACCTGACTGAGGCACGAGTGTCTCTCTCAACCCTCTGAAGAGCTATTGGCAATCCTTTTTCAAGATTCCAAAAAAAAAACGTTGTAGCCCCAGACTCAAAAATTTCACCTCTAAAAAGAAAACAACCTATGCATCAATAGTTTCTATAAGAGTGTGTATCACAGTACTATTCATTCTAGAAAAAAAATTGAAATAGCCTAAAAATCTACCACAAACAAACAAAAAAAGAATTAAAACTAAACTATGGTATACTCAGAACAGGAAATAAAAGTTTCAAAGATGATTTAACAACATGAAAATGTTTATGACATAGTAACACTCAAATAGAAAAGCAATATGAAATGATAACCACATGATCTCAGTTTGGTGAAAATGGACACATGCACTCATGTACACATGTGTACACACGCAGGCACATGCACAAAACCATGTGCACACAAACTCACATGCCTACATGCCACTTATCTTTCTTACACATTTATTCACTTTCTTATTCATCTTTATAATGAGCATGTACTAATTTGATTCTAAAAATGCAAGAACTTCCATTTTCAAATATGAGAAGAGTTGGAGAAATCTGTTCATTGTCTTAGAAAATCAGGTTTTGCTCCATTGATGGTGACACATTTTCCCCCTTCTAGATTCTGCTTGGAGCAAAAAGTCAAGTAACCTTAGGAGAAAGAGAGAGATGAAGGAAAAGGAGCAGGGAGGGTGGGGATAGGACAGGGCGGTAGAAAGGCAAAAGCTTTGCCTGCTCAAGAGCTGCCTCCTCACCACAGCAAAGGCTGCCTAAAGTCCAGGGCTGCCGAGCGTGTCAGCAGCATCCCATGTGGCAATCGAAGACTGATGTCTGAATACACAGTTTAACGTGGATACATCTCAAAAACCCCATGCTGAGTGAAAAACGGTAAGCATAAAGGTCTACTTGATGTAAAACTCTGACCACATGCACTTCTGCAACAAACAAAACTCATCGATAGGGAATAAAGCATTGGTGCAGTGGCTGCTGCAGGAGTGAGGCCTCCAACCGACTGGAAAAGGGGACAAGGGAACTTTCTGGGGGATGATCATGCTGTATGTGACAGAGTGTGACTGTCAAAATTTAGTGAATGCATGCATCAGATTTGTGCATTTTACTGTAGGTAAATTTCATAACAAATGAAAAAGGTATAAATAAATGAGCTCTAGTTAAGGCCATGCATACTAACACGTGTTTAGGCGTGGAGTATACTCATGTCTGCAACCTACTATAAAATGCACTTTCAAAATGACAGATCGAGGACGCTTAGCGGGACAGAGCGGTAGACAGGTGAGAAAAAAGTCTACTATTAATGACAGACACATGGCGGGGGGTAGATAGGTGTTTGCTGCAGAATTACTCTTTGATGAATGTTTAAATATTTTCATCATAAAATGTCGGGGGAAGCGCGTGCCACCCCCGCAGCCCCACCTTTCCCGCCCCGCCCTCCACCTGCACTCTCCCATTCCTCTAGTCTCCCAAATCTGTTACTCTTACCTGGCACAGGATTTTGTGGTAGGGCAGCGTTGTGGCCTGACTGGCTTCTACTGTTAAAAATAGAGTCTGTAGGGCCGGGCGCGGTGACTCACGCCTGTAATCCCAGCACTTTGGGAGGCCGAGGCGGGTGGATCACGAGGTCAAGAGATCGAGACCATCCTGGTCAACATGGTGAAACCCCATCTCTACTAAAGATACAAATAATTAGCTGGGCATGGTGGCGCGTGCCTGTAATCCCAGCTACTCAGGAGGCTGAGGCAGGAGAATTGCCTGAACCCAGGAGGCGGAGGTTGCAGTGAGCCGAGATCGCGCCATTGCACTCCAGCCTGGGTAACAAGAGCGAAACTCCGTCTCAAAAAAAAAAAAATAGAGTCTGTAGACACTTGAAAAAATGGTAAAGAGACTTATTCAAGACTGCCACAGTGGGCATCAAGGCTATTGCAATAACCCTGAACACAAGAAGAAGTGGGATTTGTGGCCAAGAAACACAGCCTGGACGGGTGGCATTGACAGGTGGAAAGTTACTAAGCAGACATCAAGGGAAGGGACTGCTGGCTAAACTCACGTAGCCGGGTTCTGACAGAACGCAGCAGGAGGCCTGGGGCTCCAGCTCCGGCACCCAGTGAGTCAGTGTAGCAGGATCTGGGTAGGAAAAGGAACCACTCTTCCAGATCACTGAACTCTCTAATATTCAAGGTTGCAGAAACACTAAGAGGGGAGTGTTACAAGAACGTGGCTCTAGAAAGGAAACTGACCACTCAGAGATGCCAAGGGGATTGCTCAACCCCCTCAGAGCCAACTGTTTTCCTCGTGGCCAGGCCTCTGCAAGCTGAGCCCCAGGGAGTCAGGGAGAGCCCCTGAAGCACCAGCCAGCAGCCTGTGTCCCTGGAGGCCTCTCTGTCCCTTCCACTCAGATGTGGTTTCCGTCACTGCCTCGGATCTGCTGGATGCACTCCTTGGAAAATAAGTGTTAACCTTGTAATCCAAAATGATGCGTGCCATGCACACATCCGTCCCTGAGCAGAAATGTCCGAAGGAGTCTCACTGCCCCATGAGGTGCGAAACAGATGGCAGACACGGGGTTCTGCTCTCTCTCGCCTCTGTCTGCAAGGCTGCGAGCAGGCTTCTCCATGGGCATCAGTTTCCCAGTGAGGTGGCATCATCTCTACTGGAGCCAAATGTGTTACTAACTTTGGCCTTTGGTCTAGAAGCATCTGCGTGTCCTCCATCCTTCATCACTGGGGATAGGGAGGGGAGAAGTAGGGAGGCTGTGTGTAAGGGACAGGCTTGACCCCAGAGAACTCCGGGCACTCCACAAAGAAGGCTCCTGGGCTTCGTCTTTGAGAAGTCACCAATCCTGTGGCTGCTCAGTCCGAGCTCCTGCTGTAGACACCAAGTGCTAATCGCTCAAAACGCAAAGAGCAGAATCTCAACTCTTGGCCAACTGGCTTTAACGACTTGTACCTTTAGGTGATGTTTATATGTTTGGTCATTTATTTATTATAGCATTGTTTAGGGTTATTATTGCTTATTTATTATAGAGAATTTCTGCCATTCACCTAATTTCTCACTCTAGTAATTCAGATCATGGGATCAGCAGTCAAAAAGGCAGCCTGGGAGAACACGGCTTTCTCTTTCATCACCTGGCAGAAGGGAAACATGCCCCTCCTGGGCAGCTGGACTCCTCCAGGTTACTTGGCTGCTGGAGGCCACAGGCTCGGTCCTGGGTCTGTGTCTCTGCTAGCACATCTTTGAAGCTATAGGCTGCTCTGTCACTTTTAATCGTGTTTAAATATCACCACTGATGGCCAGACACCACAGTTTACAAGGCAGCCCACCTCTCCAGATGCATGACCACAGAAAAGGGAAAGCATTTGCTCAAGGTCACCATATATCAGGAGCAGCTGCCCAGCGACTGTAACCTTTCACTTTCTGCTACAGCACACTGGACAGGGCTCCTGCAGCCCCTGACAGCACCCTACACTGGTGTCTGTCCTAGAAGGATTAGAGAGGTTGCTGCCTCAGCCCAGCTGACCAAGCCTGCAGCACGTGCCAGCGTCCTGACAGAGGATGACCACCGGCGGTGGCATCACACACAGGAAACAGGCCAGCACTGCAGCTGCACCCCACACTCTACCCGCCACCATGGTCCCGCTATCTGAGTGACCTACACCTCCCTCCTAATGACAAAAGACAAGGGATTTGTGTGTCTTTCAGCTTACGCTCTGCACAACACATCCTCCTGAGACTCCAGCCCCAGTGGCCTGGGAAGGTGGGAGCCACAGCGGAGAATTAACCCTAACCTTTCTGCTCACAATACTGGTAAGTGACTTCCTCTCTTTCCCTGTCTGGGGATCTCTCCCCACTCTCCTGTCTCATAGGAGGCATCATGTGCAGCCCTGTTTGAAGACCTTCCCTCCCTTTCCCAGCAGTAAACACCATGCCAGGGACACCTGCTGTGTCTGGTGGGGTGCACGGCTTTTCCAGGGGTGCTGGATTCACGGTGGGGTCACTGGGCCTCAGGTAACAGGGTCCCCAATTCTAACACTGAACATGAACCCATCAGTAATGTTGCTTCCACTGCTGAGTTCCTGCCGATCCCGCCCAGCCATGGCCGAGCCCCAGG
>CM052652.1:148580186-148609630 GCA_028533165.1 Leontopithecus rosalia | reverse complement strand
GTGAGGGGCAGGAGGGAGGAGGGACACGGGAGGAGGGGAGGGGAAGGGGAGGCGGGGGAAGGGCAGGGAGGCGGGGGAAGGGCAGGGAGGCGGGGGCGGGGCGGGGCGGGGGGCGGGGAGGGACTCGGCGTTCCGGAAAGGGAGCAGCGGGTGGGCCGGAGGGGCGGGGGAGGCCGGAAGGGATAAAAGCTGCGCCGCCCGCCCCGCCAGCCTCAAGGACTCGGGATCCCGCGGGTTCTCTCCCTGCAGCTCCGGTCTCTTGCCCGCGCCCCGCGTCCCGCGCCCCAGCCGACCATGGCCGGGCCCCTGCGCGCCCCGCTGCTGCTGCTGGCCGTCCTGGCCGTGGCCCTGGCCCTGAGCCCCGCGGCGGGCGCGAGCCCCGGGAGGCAGCCGCGCCTGGTGGGCGGCCCCATGGACGCCAGCGTGGAGGAGGAGGGCGTGCGGCGCGCGCTGGACTTCGCCGTCAGCGAGTACAACAAGGCCAGCAACGACAGGTTCCACAGCCGCGCGCTGCAGGTGGTGCGCGCCCGCAAGCAGGTGCGTGTCGCCCCCAGGGCCCCGAGCCCCCCCAGGACCCCGAGCCCCCCCAGGACCCCGAGTCGCCCCCAGGACCCCCTCCGCGCCCGCCCCCAGGACCCCGAGCCCCCCCCAGGACCCCGCGCCGCCCCCAGGGCCCCGCGCCGCCCCCAGGACTCCCTCCGCGCCCCCAGGGCCCCCTCCGCGCCCGCCCCTGGGCTTCTCACCCGGACCCCGTTCCCGGCCTTGGCTGTCGCCCCGGGGCCCTTGGCGGGCGTGTCCGGGGATGCCCCGACCCGGCCTGGCCTGGAACCGCAGGGCTCGCCCGGCCCGGCGCCTGAGATCTGCTTCCCGGCGCCAGGGGAGCGGCGCGGGCGGGGGCAGCTCAGGACGGCCCGCCCGGCTCGGTCCCGGCCTCCTGGGACGCGGGTCTGCGCGGGCTGCAGAATGCGCAGGGTTAGGGAAAACAGCCCCTCGTCTGGCTGCCCGTGGTTCTTAAACCAGATACTTTTTAAGCACTTTCTTGTCTTTTAACCTTTTATTCTCACTTAATTTCAGACTAACAGAGCAGCTGCAGGAATAGTCCAGGGGACCCTGTAGATCCCTCACCCAGGGCATCCTGTAGATCCCTCACCCAGGGCATCCTGTAGATCCCCCACCCAGGGCATCCTGTAGATCCCTCACCCAGGGCATCCTGTAGATCCCTCACCCAGGGCATCCCTGTAGATCCCCCACCCAGGGCATCCCTGTAGATCCCCCACCCAGGGCATCCCTGTAGATCCCCCACCCAGGGCATCCCGTAGATCCCCCACCCAGGGCATCCCGTAGATCCCTCACCCAGGGCATCCCTGTAGATCCCTCACCCAGGGCATCCCGTAGATCCCTCACCCAGGGCATCCCGTAGATCCCTCACCCAGGGCATCCTGTAGATCCCTCACCCAGGGCATCCTGTAGATCCCCCACCCAGGGCATCCCTGTAGATCCCCCACCCAGGGCATCCTGTAGATCCCTCACCCAGGGCATCCCTGTAGATCCCTCACCCAGGGCATCCTGTAGATCCCCCACCCAGGGCATCCTGTAGATCCCTCACCCAGGGCATCCCTGTAGATCCCTCACCCAGATGCCGCCGACGTTAACAGGGATGTTGGCGTTTTGCTGTTTGGGCCCCAGCTCACTCTGCGTGTGAATATGGATCTGTGTCTATGTACCGTACATGCATTTTTGGCCTGACTCGAGAGGAAGTGCTTCAGTATGTCTTTCCTGAAATTACAAGGGCGATATCTCACATAACCACGATTCCATTTTGGAAATCAGCACTGACACATTTATAATCTAATTCTCACACTCATTCAGCAGCTTTCCCTGACTGTCCGCTGACGGCCGTCATGCCCAAGGACGCTCCTCCTCCCTGAGCGCATGAGCCCAGCCCTGTCCTGTCCCCTCGGCCTCCTTTAACCTGCAGGAGCCTTTGTGTTGTGTCTGTGCCATGACCCTGTCATTCCCCGGGGTCCAGCAGATGTGCTTGGGGGCTGTGCTGACGCTTGGTGCTGCTCAGGATGAGATCCAGGCCATGAGGCTCGTCTCCTCCCTGAGTCCTCTCCACAGGGGCCACATGGGAGCCTGGCTCCTTGACCTGCAGAGCCCTGCTTCCCTCCCCAAGTCACATCCTTGGGCACAGCCCCTTAGGGCTAGTGGCCTTCACCCTCAGGCTGGCTGACCACCCCCTACAGCCCAGGGCTGCTGAATTCCTGCTGGGGTGGAGCCCGCCTGATGGTCCTGCCTCTGCCAGCTGACATAGAGTTAGACCTCAGCCAGATGAGGACAGCAGTCACCCACCAGAGCGGAGGAGGGGGTCAGGTCGGGAGGGAGCTTCAGAAGGGTTGCCCGGCCCAGCTTGACCTGTGTCCCATAGCAGAGCAGCATACAGTGACACAAGGACCACAGGGCTCTATGGCCTGCGAGTCTTTAGAGCTCCTCCACCTTCTCTCGGAAATTCATAGGAGTCAGACCAGCCGCCGTCAACTGGGGCCCTCTCCCTGCACAGGAGGGCCACTCCCTGGTGTAGGATCCCAGCTGGCCTGTACCTCTCGCACTTGGAGTGAAGCTCGGGGCATTGTAGGTCGTTGGGCCCTGGAGCCTGTGTTGCAGAGGAGCAGCCTGACACAGGAGGGATCGCAGGACTTGCACCCCGGTCCCAGGGTCCCTCATCCCATGCTTCTCCACAGTTCTGACAAGTCATATCTGGGCATGACAGCAGGCAGGGAAAGGATCCGTTTTCTGAAGTTGCAGCTGTGAGACAGGCAGGAGTGTGACTCCTTTTAGAAATACTGCCTCCAGAATCACACCTGGAATGCAGGCATGCTGGAAGCAATGTTTATTGGACTAAAACATCAACGTATGTAAGCATTTGTTTCCTGCTGACAAATTAGGGAAAATACCTCTGAGTTAAGTGGCAGGAGTGAGATGCTGTGTGGGCTGGATGCCAGGAACTGGAAGCTTGCTGAAACTTCGTCATCACATGAGAGTCTTCCTAGAATATAGACCCAGTGTCCCTGCCCCCTGGGTTATAGGTAGCAGAATTCAGTTAATCCTTGGCATTGGCACAGAGAAAACAAGTTACCAGGGAGGCCTGGAGAATGGCATCCCTGCCAGCTGGCAGGAGGAGGTAGCTTGTGTGCCTCGCAGGTGAGTGTGAGCAGCTCATGAAGGTAGGCTTGAAGCCCCAGGCAAGCCCAGTGACTCAGTCACAGTGAAGTGCCTGTGCGTTTAAGAAACTGACAGTGTGCTGCCCCTGCATCCTGCTCTTTCATGTGTAGATCGTGGCCGGGGTGAACTACTTCTTGGACGTGGAGATGGGCCGAACCACATGTACCAAGGACCAGCCCAACTTGGACAATTGTCCCTTCCACGAGCAGCCACATCTGCAGAGGGTATGTGTGTGCCTCATGTGGGTCCAGGGCCAGTCATACACTGCAGAGGGGGTGAGTGTGTGTGTGTGTGTGTGTGCTGCGCATGTTCTGGAGGGTATGTGTGCATGTACCTGAGTGTGTATACATGTGGAGGTGCATGCGTGTTTCCATGTATAGGTTTATGTGGGGAGGAGCACATGAGTGTATGCCAGTGGGTGTTGGGATGTGTTGGGGAAGTGTGGAGGTTTATGCATGGCTCTGTGTGGGTATGAGTGCATATGTGTGTGCACATATGTGTGGGGGTGTGTCACATGGTGTTTGAGAAAGTACCTGCAACTGTATGTGTGCATGTGGGTGGACAGATGTGTGAGGAAGTGTGTGCGTTCACGCATAGATCCGTGTGGCTGAGGGTTGGTGTGAGTTTAGATGCCTGTGTGTGTGCAGATGGAGTGGTGTGGCAAGGGGTGATGAATTCGATTTGCTAAGAGGGCTTTAGCTTGGAAATGGGGGTACTAGGAGCTCCACCCTGTGTGCTTTGGGGTGTTGCCTGCTGGACTGTAGGAAGCAGCTGCAGGGCTGGGTGCTGGGCAGGGAGAAGGGGCTCTGTCTAATCCCAGCCTCAGGCACCTGCCTGTAGCCATGGCCACACTGAGCAGATTAGAGGGAACAAGAGGCCTGTTTGCAGCCAAACCCTCCACCCTGCCCCGCTCACCCGACAGCAGCCTCTCCAAGGACCCGGGATTTCTTTTGAGGTCTCTGCTCAGGGGAGAGCCACACGGTCCATGTCATCTCCTCGTCACCTTGGGCATTTAGAGTTGCAGTTTTCAGTTCCCTGGGCTCTTCCCTCTGGCCCCTCTTAGTGCTGGCCTGGGTGCTGGAGGTGGAAGGTGCTGGGAGCAGTGAGCCACCTCCCCCTGCCTGCACCCTTGGGGCTCCCCAGGCCTTGCACAGGCTGCTCCTCACAGGGCTGTGCTTGGGCAGGAATCCTGCAGACCCAGGTGGGGGCCCGGTGGCACCTGGTGGAGTTCGAGACCTGGGAGAGGGATGGAGCCGTCACTGCCCAGTCCCTCGGTGCTCTGGGCTCAGCAGGGGTTGGTGGAGGGGTGGGTAAAGGCCCAGCGTTTCACCTCCATCCTTCCTCATGCTCACTGTGAAGTCCTGTGACTGGGCATCTTCCGCTCTGAACTGTAAGCCACACTGATTGCCCCTTCTCTTTTCTTTCACAGAAAGCATTCTGCTCTTTCCAGATCTACAGTGTGCCTTGGCAGGGCCTAATGACCTTGTCGAAATCCAGCTGTCAGAACGCCTAGGGGTCTATACCAGGCTGGCCTGTGCCTGCCACCTGTTACGCACACCTCCACCCCTGTAGTGCTCCCACCCCTGGACTGGTGACCCCCGCCCTGGGGAATGTCCCCCCACGCCTGCACCAGGAGGCAGAGAAGGCGGCAGGAGGCCTTTGTGGCTCGGCTGGTGGGGCTGCCCTCCCTCCTTCCTTCTTGCTTCTCACAGCCCCTGTGTGCGGCGCACACCCCCCACCTCCTGCAATAAAACAGTAGCATCGCCCCCCTCTGAGTTCTTGGCTGTCTGCGGATGTGCACACAGGCGGGGTTTACACAGTTCCCTCATGAAGCCTCCTTGTTCTGCTGGTGTGGAGATTACAGGAGCACCTGGGAGCTGACTCGGCCACAGCAAGGCCATTGGAAGAGCTGCTGTGGCTCTAGGAGACCCGAGCCTCAGAACAGGGAGAGAGCAGCCAGGGGCTGAGAACCCAGGCCTTCAGCCTCAGCAGCCCCTGGTGAGGGGTTCAGGGAGAGACCGGTGCCCAGGCTGCTGCCCCGGAAGATGGGCTGCTGCTTTGGTCTGAGCTCCTGGTCAGACCAGGAAGAGGGGCTGGCTGTGTCCACAGGCAGGGGCCAGGCCTCGGTGGAGCTGGCCAGGCTGTGGATTCCATCTGTGCCTGCAGAGTTGAGCAGACTCCAGGGACTCAGCTTCTCTCATCCAGTCCCCTAGACACTAAATAGATAGTGATCGATATATGCTTCTTTCCACAAGAGACTTTAGGCCCCTCGGTGGAAATAAAGTCCAGAAGTGTGTGTGTGTAACTGATTGCCAGCCAGAGCAGACACGGGCAAGATCACACAGAGAGCAGCACCTGCTGTCCTCTGTCCTGGGACGCTGTGTCCTCAGAGCGTTTTCCAGGCTCATAGCCACCAGCCCTTTCTCTAGACTTGGATTTAAAGCAAGTTGTTCTGTCAAGCTTCATGGCGGGGATGAAGTTAAATCACAGATACCACTGACAGTGCGGTGAGCTCTTCTTACCAAGGGTTGAGAGAACATGCCCTTCGTGTAGCATCATCCTGTAGAAGAGTGGGTCTTTGTGCCACAATCGGGAGGCTGCATGCTAAGACACAGCCCACCCTGCACAGTCCTTCCCTTTGCCATTTCAGGACAGGGTGTAGCCCTCAGCCAGTGCTGCTGGGGCCGGGCTCCCAGCTTCCTTCCAAGCTCAGAGCTGCACTGACCCCCTCTTGGCCACTGCCATGAACACTCCAGGTGAAATGACGAAGGAGAATCCACCCCAGTAGCCCCAAGGCCAGCACTCTACGTGCTGTCCCCAAAAAGCCAGAGCAGGGAGAGTGGGGAGCATCTGTCTCCATTTCCTCTCCACCCCAACTTGTTTAAACAGGGTTTTGGGGTGAGGAAAGTGAAGCACTGCCTGGGAGGCCACGAGCTGAGGAGACTGGAGTCTGGGCCTCACCCTGTGGGGTGTGGGTGGGCTTAGTGACTCAGTTTTCTCTTGGGCCTTGGGAGTAAAGAGCCCTGCAGGGAGGTGCTCTCGTTTTCTACCTGGGTGAAGGATCTCTTGACACAGGCGATCACCATCCAGGCACACGGTGGAAATGATCAGCTGATTTTGTGCAGGCCAGCCCTTTTGCTGACACGGTTCTTCTTGGGGAAGTTGAGGTGGGGCAGGGGCTGTGCACAGGGCTCCCGGCTCCCTTTGTGTCTGCTCCCTTCCCTGCCCTCCACCCGGTGGCCAGTGGCCCACAGCCCACAGGGAAGCAGGTTGGTGCCACCCCTGCCTCCCCTCCGCAGCCAGCAGGCCTGTAAATGCCTCACTTGCGTTCCCATGAAGCCAGTGTGGCAGAAGCCCCTCTGACCCAGGTCACTGTGACCAGCATGTCCTGGAGAAAAGGCCTCGCCCCTGCAACTTTCATCTGCAAGGGTTCCTTTTATTATTTTAAATGTTGATTTAAGTATATACTTCATCTACAGTTATCCACATAAATAGATTCAGCACAGGGCCTCGCTCTGAATAAGCACACAGTAAGTTGGAAACGCTTTTTCATTGATCTGGTTCTAACTGGCTTTATAACACGGTGCTTTGAGACCTCATGCGTTGTGATGCTGATGACCGTCGGTGCAAGGTCAGGAAGCAGCCAGTAGCTTCTGAGCTCCCTAGCATTGTTGCCCTGGAGGAAGCCAGCCTATGCGGAAGGATCCCTCTCCCCAGGACCTTCAGGCTGGCGGGGTGCCCCTCGATGTCAGGCCTGTGCACACCTAAGGCCCAGGGAGCTGAGAGGCTGAAGAAAGAGGCTGGCAAGTCTAGTTTCTTAGAAGGAAACATGTAATAGGGACTTCGGAACAGAAGCCATGGCCTGCGTAACCACAAGACAGTGGGTCCCCACCTTGTTCCCGCCGGCCCAGGGCTTCTGTGCCATAGGGGAACGGGTATGGGAGCTTCAGAAGGAATTTGCCTAAGGGCTAGATTTACAGTACACAGCAGATGAATGAGAAATCTTAGAAGCACCGACGGAACTGAGGCTCAGCATTGGCGACCCAGGCGGAGTGGCCTCCACAGGAGACCTCCCAGCGCCCCTCCGGCCGACAGCCCACGCACATTTCCATAGCCACAGGTCAGTTTCAGGCTCTCAGTCCTACATGTAGCTTGTTCTTTTCCATTTTTTTAAATTACTCCATTTTAAATACAATATTTTTATATCTTTTAGGTAGGAACCATTCTCTTTATGCCCCCCCAATTTTGTTTTCTAAATGTATTTGTTCCTTCAAATGAAACTGTTTTTTCAGGTTCCATAAGTAGAAATATATTTTGAATCAGGACTGTGTTACGTTTATATTTTAATTTAGGGAAAGATTGGCAATGTTTCGCGTTGGGCTTCTCATTTTAGAATGCCTTGTCTCTTGCAATACATTTCCGCTTTTCTGGTGACCTTCAGTACAGTACATTTTATGTATCTTTCATATTTTCTGTGAAATTTATTCCTGGATATTTTATAGTTTGGGTCAGGAATATTTCTACATATTTTACCTCTAACGAGTCCTTGCTGATAGACTCATACTAGTTTTGCCATTTTTTTTTTAAATCTGCCTTTGTGGTTCATTATTTATGGACTTAGAGGCCTGGGATGTTGCCGCCATGTTGCTGCCGGAGGCAGAAGGGAGCTGGCTTATGACTGTTGGCAGGAGTGACCTTGGACTAGGCCACAAGCCTCACTAACAGATGCAGAGAGAGCAGATCCCCAGCGCTGTGCCATAACTACAGGGCGAAGCTGGAGCGCGGAGGCCTGGGAAGACAGCAGCTCAGTCACCCCTTCCCCTCCCTACGCTCTACTGCGCTGTCTGAGTTCATTTAAAGACGCAAAACTGAGAAGCCATGAACAAAATGCTGACTAAAATAGGGACAGGCATTTCTTTACTTACCCGTGTCTGCTCTCACCCTTGGCACTGGGGTGCCAGGTGGGTCACTTCCAACTCCTGTCACCTGAGGCTTGTGTGTTCCAGTCAGATGTGCTCAGGCCACTGTGACATCAGCTGGGGCTCTGGCTCCCTGGCGACCAGGTCAGGCTCAAGCCTGGCTGTTGACGCAGTCACCAGGGAGCCTGGCTGCACGTGGCAATCCCGTGGTCTCACCCTGAAAAGTTGATTATGTTCTGGGATGAGACCTGGACACTGAATGTTTAAATACTCCCCCCATTGCTTCGCCAAGGAACCGCTGACCTGTAACTCAATTAGAGTCCCCATCAAAGTGAAATTGCTCCAAAAACATCTGCAAATTGCATCAGGTGAAGATGTTCTCACAGTCACATCTGCCGTGGACACACTTTCCATGCAAGCTGTCTCTGCAGACGGGTAGTGCAGCCCCCTTGATTTCCAGTAAATAAAACACAACAAAGCAAAAGCAAATGACAGTTCTTTCCACCAAAGCTCGTTTGGAGCAATGAAATTTGTTGGTGATTTCAGGAAATCGCCTCCTGCTCCATGGGGGAACAGTAACCCCCACTTCTTCAAACCCAACACTGGGTATTTCTGTCCCTGAAATGCCCTCGGCTTCCCTCCCAAAGGGAGTTGCCACTTGACCTTCACATTCCACGCCCCAGCCAGTCACTGGCCCGATTGTTCCACTGCCTGCCCAGTGCCATGGGATTTCCCGTCTGCCCACGCCGTCCTCTCCACGGGGCCTCTCAGCACGTGCACAGACTCCTTTGTGGGGCAGAACAGCTGGGCTCTTTGTAGACTTCCCCACACCGATCAAGGTGCTCATAAACCAAAGGCCTTCCCAGTGAATGGTGCCCCCTTCTCTGTGAGGGACTTTAGATCACGAATAGCAAGTTATTTATTTATCTATTTATTTTAACCAAATCCAGAACCTGATGAACACACTGAGGAACACGCTGCCTTTCCTGAACGACTACCAGGCAGGGAATATGCTGGGAAGTGCTTACCCCACAGGCTCCGTGCCTTATCCTACTGCTCATCTCATGCTGTGTGCAGGGAGGCATCATCACCATCCACCCGAGCCCCGGCTGCCCCACCTTCTTACAACAACAATAGCAGTTTCCACCGGGATTCACACCTCCTCCCCTCTGCCTGTTTTCAGGGAAGCTGACTCTACCCTTTGAACTATAGCTTGAAGCACCTGACCCTGGCTGAGCTGGTCAGGACAGCCGTCTCCGTCCCCTGAAGCCTCAGTGATTGACATGAGGACAACACATGGCCTGTGTGTGGCTGCCTGCACCCAGGAGGCTTAACAGCGGGATTTTGTTTGACTTTGTGGTAAGTGGGTTCCTCCTTCCCTGCTGAGTGTGAACATGAAACAGACATGAGGTCTGGGGCCCACCTGGAGCCCGTTTGAGAGCTAAGCCAAGTTATGGGGAGCATCAAAACTGAATCAAGAGACATCGAGGAAGCCAGGCCTGATGCACTTCCAGGTAGCCTGGAGGCTGAGGCGGGAGGATCGCCTGAGTTCAGCAGTTTGAGGCTACAGTGAGCCATGATTTCACTACTGAACTCCATCCTGGGTGAAAGAGCGAGACCCTGTTTCTCGGAAAAAGAGACAGACAGCAGTGAGCAGGTGGGTTATAAGGTTGCAGTCCCTGCACCAAGCAGAGCCTGATGCCCGCCCTTGCTCTGAACTTAGTTATGTGACCCAACCACCAGGCTGGCTGAGTTGGCTTTCCCAGCACTGTGCTCCTAGCCGTCCTCACTGATAGAAAGAAGCAACTCAGTAAGTTCTCAGGCCCACAGTCCCAGGGCGTTTCTTGACTGTTTCAGAAGTAACACCTCGAGGACCACCTTGCAGAAAGTGGAGGACTTGCCCTCTGGACCCTAGAAGTAGCAGGCCACTCTTACAAATGCGAGGACAACAGATGTCACTAGGACTGAAAATGGAGGCCACCTCCGAAGATGCTGCGATGGACTCGCGTTCACAGGAGAAATTCGCTGTGACTTCCTTTCTTGTGATGTAATCGGGTCGTCATTAAGCTCCGGTCAGCCGAGGTGTCGCTGTGCCCTGGGACTGAAATGAGCAGTCAACTTGGATGTGCTTTTTCTACCTTCGTGAAGCACCTCCCCAATACCAACCAAGTTTCCTGGGGATCCCCCGGGACTTCTCATAAACAGAATTGGTTTGAACTCAGAAAATCCTCAAATAGGCCAGAAAAACTCACTAATTAAATGTGTCCCATTAAAACACACATACACACACACACACACAGACACACACACACGAAAAAACAACCCACATGATAGGGAAAAATTCTTGCAAATTACATATCTGAGGCAGAACTTGGATTCAGAACATATAAAGAACTCTTATAACTCAGTAAGAATACAGATAACCCAATTAAAATTTTTTTTAAAAAAGAAAGCCCAATTTAAAAATAAAAAAAGAACCAAACTTTATATAACTCAAAGTTTTTAAAGAAACAACCCAATTTAAAAATTCCAAAGGATTTGAATCAACATTTTTCCAAAGAAGGTATGTAATTGGCCAATAAACATATAAAAGATGCTTAGCACCATTAGATATTAGGGGAAGGCAAATCAAAAGCCCAGTAAGAAGCAACTTCACACGACATGGATGTGCTCAAACGTACAGAAAACAACAAATTGGAACCTTTATACGTAGCTGGTGGGCATGTAAAATGGTGCATGCAGCTGGTTGGGAAAAGTTTCACAAGTTTTCAAAAGGCTAGAGTTACCATATGACCTAACAACTCTCTCATATTGATAGGTCAGCTACAAATAAAAACGTGAAGTTCACCAGACTGTGTGCATGAAAGTTTATAGCATCATTATTCATAAAATCAGAAAAAGTAGAAAGCAACTCAAATGTCCATCAACTGACGAGCGGATAATGAAGAGGTAGTGTTACTATGTGTATACAAGCCCGGCTCCAATGCGGAGCAGCCTTGAAAATGTTCTAAGTGAAGGAAGTCAGCAAGCCACGCTGAGGCAAGTCAGCATTCACACAACACGGTTCAATTTACATGGAATACCCAGAGCAGAAAAATGCATAGAGACAGAAGGTCCACTAGGGGCTGCCCAGGCTGGGGGATGGAAGGCAGAGTGTCTGCTGATAGGAGGCTCCCTTGTGAGGATCATGAAAATGTTCTAAAATCAGATTGTGGATCTGTTTATACAATGTTGTGAGTATACCTGGAGTCACTGAATTGTATACTGTAAGTGGGCGAGGTTTGTGAAAATTAAATGTCAGTAAAGCTATTAAAAAACATTTTCAGGCCGGGCGCAGTGGCTCACGCCTGTAATCCCAGCACTTTGGGAGGCCGAGGCGGGTGGATCACGAGGTCAAGAGATCGAGACCATCCTGGTCAACATGGTGAAACCCCGTCTCTACTGAAAATACAAAAAATTAGCTGGGCATGGTGGTGTGTGCCTGTAATCCCAGCTACTTAGGAGGCCGAGGCAGGAGAATTGCCTGAACCCAGGAGGCGGAGGTGAACCAAGATGGCGCCATTGCACTCCAGCCTGGGTGAAAAGAGTGAAACTCTGTCTCAAAAAAAAACCAACAAACATTTTCATCCCAAAGCCACATGTTACCCAAAGCAAATGTTCGTTACCGCTTCTCTTTCCGGTCCCAAATAATTTCCAGCCAGGTGTTCCGGTCAAGCCTCAATGAAGTTAAACAACACCACAGTTTACTCCAGTCACAAGCCAGTGTGGAAATGCCCCAAACTTGAGCATGAATTTTCTACCCAACCCCCATCATCTCATTCCCGGGAAAAACTAAATGCAAGATGAACTCCCTTGCAAGCTGAAGTCCTAAGACACTGAAGTCTAAAGAAATCACAGCCCGCAACAAAATTCTTAAAGTTTACAAACAATTTTCCCCAAATTCTTATTAGACTCAGTCTGAGGCTCTCCGTGACTGAGACACCCCAGCTTAGTGCATGTGTGACAGGTGACAGTGCAGTGCCTGTGGCCCGTTTCTCACTGTGATTGGGCGTATTTTTTAAAGGTAGAGAATCCCACCAGCAGCAGCAGCACCAGAGATTTTTGTGAGAGGTGAAAATCCTTAGGCCCCACCCAGCCTGCTGAATTAGAAACCCCCGGGCTATGGCCGAAGAATGTGTGTGTTCGCAAGTTCACAAGCCATGAGACAAAGTAGCAAACGTGAAAAGCAGTGTGTGCTCACGCCTGCTTGCAGCGAAATTTCAGAAAGCCCTTGATTCTGTGATGATGTGCATGCAGCTGTCTGGACGGATGCCTTAGACAAAAGAGGAGAGTGCGGGGGCCCCACGTCTCTGGCCTGAGCCACTCTATTCCTTGAAAGATAAAGGACCCAGGCTTGTAATCAGCTGCTGCCCAGGGCTTGCTTCTTTGGGGGAGTTCATGAAGAGGACTCTTGCATGCACACTTCCGATAGCTTTGGAGATCCTGCCACTGGACTAGAAACAAAACCTCCAGGACTCTAATTCAAAGGCCGGTGTGTTCACAAAGATGGCTAACCCAACGGGAATGGAGCAGAGACTGCTCGCACGGACCGAACTAACGGAGCCTGAAGTATTTTATGGCTTTTTGTTGGAAATATTGCTGATTCTTTCTGTTTTGTTTTTCAGAATCAGGAGGATTTGTTGTTGTTCTTTGGGCTATTCATGGCCTTTAAGAATTAAGTATACTCTTGTAAATAGAATTTGAAGCATAAAGAAAATGATACATGTCCCTGGTCCTTGCCTCTTCCTGCACATGAGATCATGCCCGCTGGGATCAGTGGCGGTGTTTCTGTTGTCTATAACCGGGTGGACTCTTGCACCCAAACCTTCACGTGATTCTGCTTTAATGTAACTTCTGAGCAAGGCTGATGTGATTCTGCCTGTGCCGAACCTCCACACCTTGAATTGAAGCTGTGAGCGAAACCCCATTTTGGAGCAGTCTGATAGAATTTCTCTAAAGGGCTGCTCTCAGGCTGTAGACGTCTCTATTCCTCAGTGAGACTTCAGAACACAACTAACTGATTATTTTCAAGTTTGATTTTTTTTTTTTTTAGCAGATGAAGCTATGGCAGGCAGCCTTCTTTGACCCTGTGATCCCCACGTCCTGGTATTCATGCCCTTGTGCGGTCCCCTTCCCCAAGAATGGGCTGGACTTAGTGACTGCCTTCTGATGAATAGAATGCAGCAGAAATGATGAGGTGCACTTCCAAACCTGGTCCTAGACAGACTGCCGTTCATCCTGGATGCTGTCTGACTGTTTCTCAGGTCACTAACTGCTGTGTAGCCAGGGGAGAAAACCTGAAAGCCGGCTCCCTACCCAGCCCTGCCGAGCCTTCAGATGAGACTGCAGACTTATGAGAGACCTTGAGCTAGGGGCAAACAACTGAGCTGCACTGGATTCCTGACCCATAGGAACGTGAGATGATTAATGCATATTGTTTCAGGCTGCTCAGTGTTGCAACAATCCATTATACCAAGTACGTAACTAATTTACATGGCGATGATTCTGATGCAGACCAGTTAAAGAGCCGCTTTAATTTCAGGAGTGGTCAGTCACCAGCTGAGTCCGTTTCTCACTCTTCCCCTGGTCTTCCAGTAAGGCCCAGGTGATTTCTGAAGATTTCACTAGCTCTTACGTCCCTCCCCTTTCCTGACACTGACAGGGCTTGTGTTACTCACCAAATCGAGTGGGTCTCAGTTTCTCCTTGTGTTCAAGCCCCATTCCTTTCCTCTTCCTGCACAGTCCGCTGCATTTTGCTCAAGAGCTCTCCTACGGAAGGATATAAATCCGTGACTTCCAGTCTGCCCAAGTCATCTGATGCTAAGCAGGTTCTGTTTGTTCTGTCACCCTGAGTGGGATAACGCTTTTCCATCAGAATGAGCCTGACCTGAGATGCCTGTGGCTGACTCCCCTTTGGTGGGTCCCACCTCTGCTCATCCTCTTACTTGCCTTGAGTTTGTCATGCATGTCCCCTTGGAGCTGAATCAACCTGTATCTTCACCTACAGTGTCCGTATGACCTGAGAACCCCCGGTGGAGCGTCGATGATTTCGGGTTGGTGAAGTTGGTCAGAAGACCTGGCCTGGTTGCTAAGACTGTGGTTCTCACCCCTGAGGGCACAGAATGAGGCAGGATAAGGAAGCTTAGGGGTCTGTCCTGACTCGTCCCCTTGTGTGAAGCCCAGTGGGCTCCCTTCTCAACAAGCTCCTTTCACTTGTACCCTCACGTGTCAGCACCTGACTCTTTTCCAAGGTAAGCAACCCTACATGGTACCTGCCAAATACTAGACTCTTACAAGTTCCTGATACCCAGTACAGCTGGGAAAGAGAACAAAAGCCCCTTGTTCATGGTGCGGCTTCCCCAGTCTCCAGCCAATCAGCACCCAAAGCCCAAGAAGGTATTAGCTACAAATTCCTACCTTGGTGGGGGGGACTAAGAACATCTTAATAGTGAAAAACACATTCCTAGGTAGAGACTTCATGTGCTAATGATGCATGCGGCACGTGTTAGAGCATGTAGATGCTGAGTGCATGGGCCAACCACAGGTCCACCTCACCAGTATTTTATGAATGTGTATGAACTGCTCCCATGAAGGGAACCCCCCTTACGGCACTAGCTGCTGTTTTTCTTTTGAGAAGTTCACTCTGCCTCCTGGAATGTAGCTTTTGCTTTGCAACAAACTTCTTTGCCTACTGTTACGTTGGACTAGTTCTTAAATTATTTCGTGCGGTGAAGTGAACCAACAACAATAAGAATCACCTGGAGGTTTTGAATAGACGCTGATTCACGAGCCCCGCCCGGACAACAAGTCGTAGGAGGAAAACCTTCAAATGTTCTCACTGGGAGTCCTCTTTGTGCAAACCTAAGAGGCTCCTCCCAGACGCCAGTAGTTTCCTGGATCCTGCCTGCACCCTGCCAACCCCCCGAGGTGCCATTCTGGTCTGTTGTCTGAGACCACCCTTCTCTTCAACAGTGAGATGCCTTTGGCCCCAATCACTCTTTCTTCTTTCTTTTCTTGGGGGGGAGGGATCATAAGAATTTTGTTTTCTTTCTTTTTGTGTTTATTTGTACAAATTTATGGGGCACGTGAAATTTTGTTGCACTTATATAAATGCATAGCGATCAGGTCAGGCTGTTTAGGGAGTTCGTCACCAGAGTACAACACATTTTTGTTTGACTATGGTCACTCTCTTCTGCTGTCAAACATCAGATGTATTCCTTCTATCTAACTGTAACCCACTTCTCTCCATCCTCCCCCTTCCCTGAATCACCCTCCCAGCCTCTGGTAGAGTTTCCACTTTCCGCTTCTATGTGGTCAGACATTTTAGTTCCCACATATAAGTGAGAACAGGCAATATTTCTCTTTTCATGTCTGGCTTATTTCACTTAAGATAGTCCCAGTCACTATTGCTAATTCAGCAGTAGCTTAGGTGTCTCTCACTTTTTAAGTGCCCCCTGCAAGAGAAATTGAATTAAGGAAGGTCCCCACCTACCTCTCTCCCAGCCTCCAGAACCACATTATGCTTTTATCAAATTGGTCCTGGTCCTTAAATGCATAGGGAAGTGTCTCTCTTCTTGTGGAATTAGTCAGTGTATTGATAGGGTTTGGCTGTGTCCCCACCCAAATCTGATCTTGAATTGTAATCCCCATAATCCCTGTGTAGAGGAAGGGACCTGGTGGGAGGTGATTGGCTGATGGGGGCAGTTCTCCCCATGCTGTCCTCGTGATAGTGAGTTCTCACGTGGTCTGATGGTTTTATAAATGTTTGACAGTTCCTTCTTCACACACACTCTCTCTGCTGCTGCCATGTGAAGAAAGTCCCTGCTTCCCGTTCACCTTCTGCAATGATTGTACATTTCCTGAGGCGTCCCCAGCCTCATGTCAATTAAACTGTGAGTCAATTAAACCTCTTTCCTTTATAAATTACCCAGTCCCAGATATTTATTTTTCCTTTTTGTTTTTTGTGAGATGGACTTTCATTCTTGTTGTCCAGGCTGGAGTGCAGTGGCTTGATCTCAGCTCACTGCAATCTCCACCTCCCAGGTTCAAGCAATTCTCCTGCCTCAGCCTCCCAAGTAACTGGGATTACAGGCGCCTGCCACCATGCCCAGCTACTTTTTGTATTTTTGGTAGAGATGGGTTTCACCATGTTGGCCAGGCCAGTCTCAAACTCCTGACCTCAGGTGATCCACCGGCCTCGGCCTCCCAAAGTGTTAGGATTACAGGTGTGAGCCACCATGCCCAGCCTCAGGTATTTCTTTATAGCAGTGTGAGAACGGACTTAGACATGTATTAACTCGGTTTCTCCAGAGAAACAGAGCAATTGAATACACGTGTGCGCGCGCGCACACACACACACACACACACACACACACATCTATATAAAGACATTGCATCAATAGAAGATATATATATAATGTACACAGAAATATAAAGTTGTACATATATATGAAATATATGCATATTATGTTATATACATATATTAAGATAATGTATTTATTAAGAGAATGATACATGTGTGTATGTATGTAAAGACATTTATTTTAAGGTGTTTATGTGATTATAGGGTCTGGCAAGCCCAGGATTTGTCAGGAAGGCAGGATATGTTACAGTCTGAAACAGACTTCATTTTTCTTCTGGAAATCTCAGCTTTTGCTAAGTCCTTCAACTAATTGAATAAGGTAAGCTACATTATCTAAGGTCATCTTTTTCACTGAAAAATCAACCGACTGTCCATGTTAACAGTATCTCCAGAACACCCTCACAGCAGCACACAGATTGGCGTTTCACCAAACACCTGGCAGCACGTCCTAATCAAACTGGTGCAAAAACGTTGGTCATCGCAGCTGGTTTCCTCTCTCTTGTTTCTATTTTTAATCTGTTCCTGTTTTGAAAGTGAAACTGCAGCATGTTTCCCAAAATGCTCTTGTTCCTGCGTAATTTCCCAAGCAAGTACGATGTGAAGGAACAGAATGTCCAAGGCAGGGGCCCTTCGATTCACCTTCCCCGCCTTTAGCTTTTCAGTGACACCACTGGGATGAACAGACATTCTCTTCATAAGGAAAACAGGGCATGGGCAGTGGAGCTCAAAGCCTCTGTGGCTACAGCCCTTTGCTGTCATCTCCCTGGCCGGACATGACTCACTCGGCCACACCCGGCTGCCAACAGGCTGGGAACGGGTGTCCTGGGGGATAGGACTAGGCAAAATCACAGCTCAGTAGTTCTATTATTAAAGAAAGGAGAGGGAGTAGGTGGGCCCAACTTTTATTCACTTAAGTAAAAATACGAGAGTGTCTCTGCCTTCCATATTCTGTATGTTATACCTCATTGTTTACGAAATGAGGCAGAACTGACCTTACGTGAATGCAAAATGCAGCATCACATAGATGTGATTTTTAAACTCAAGCAGAGAATCTGCATCTTCATGAAATACCTTCCTGCTCTAATCTGTCCTGAACCCATTACCTTGGGCTATGCACAGTCTATGTTTCTTCTCTCCCCTCCTCCAGCCTCCCAGCTCCTTCTAGTATCACCTCTTGGTGTAGGGCTCAAAACAGAGCAGCTGGCAGGAACGTGGCTACCCAGTCCCAGGGCCAGCATCACAGAGCAGAGACGAGAGGGGCCGGTGTTCAGCCAAGAGAAAGCAGTCCCTAGTCATGGAACAGTGTCATCACAGACTTGTCATCTGTTCAAGAGACACTTACGAACTTAAACGTCCATGTTGCACGCAAGCAGATTCAGAGTAGCCAAAACAATCTTGAACAATAAAATAAAAACAAAGTTGGAGTTCTCCCAATTTCTGATTTTAAAGCTTTCTGTAATGGTACAGTAACCAAAACAGCGCAGTACTAGCATAGAGACTATGGAGTGGAATAAACAGCTTGGAAGCAAACCAGCACATACATGGTGGAGTCGTTTTTGACAAGGGTGTCAAGGCCAATGGTGGGGAAAACACCGTCTTTTCAACAAATGGTATTGAAAAAAATGTGTATCACATGCGAAAACTAAAGCTGGACCCTTGCCTTATGCCGGATACAAAAATTATCTTAAAATAGATGAAACACCTCAACATAAGAGCTAAACCTATGAAACTGTTAGAAGAAAGCATAGGAAAAAACCTTCATGACATTGGATTTTACAAAGATTTCTTTGATTTGGCACCAAACACATTGGCAACAAAAGAAAAAAAAGATACATTGGACACATCAAAACTGAAAACTTTTATAGCTCTAAAGAACTATCAAGCTGGGCACACTGTCATGTTCCTGTAGTCCCAGCTACTTGGGAGGCTGAGGCAGAAGGATCACTGGAACTCGGGTGTTTGAGATCTGCCTGAGCAACACAGTAAGACGTTGTCTCTAAAAATCATAATAATGATTGTATTTGTTCATTCTCACACTGATATAAGGGCATGCCCGAGACTGGGTAACTTATAAAGAAAAGAAATTTAACTGGCCCATGATTCTAAAGGTTGTACAGGCTTCTGCTTCTGGGGAGGCTTCAGGAAACTTACATTCACGATGGAAGGTAAAGGGAAAGCAGGCACATCTTCACGTGGCTGGCAGGCGTTGGAGGAAGTTGCTACACACTTTTAAACAAGCAGCCCTGGGGGATGATGCTCAAACATTGGAAACCACCGCGTGATCTAATCACCTCCCACCGTGTCCCGCCTTCAACACCGAGGATCACAGCTCTGCTCTGTGATGCTGGCCCTGTGACTGGGCAGCCACATTCCTGCCAGCTGCTCCCTGTGGGGCCCTACACCAAGAGGTGGTGCCAGAAGGGAGATTTGGGTGGGGACACAGAGCCAAACCAATGTAATATAATAAGAATAATAATCCAAAATCAATAATAATAATACAATATAATATAAATAATAATATAAGATCCAAAAGCGTGCAGGTGCTATCAGCAGAGTGAAAAGACAAGGCACAGAAAAGGAGAAAAACATTTGTAAATTACATATCTGACAAGTGGTTAATATCCCAAATACAACCTGACCAAAAAAAAAACAACAGAGCAAACAACCTGACCAAAGACAGGCAACAGGCTTGAATCAGCGCTTCTCCAAAGAAGATACACGCACGGCGAGTACCCACGAGAACAGATACTCGGCGTCACTCATTAGGGAAACACCAATCACAGGCACAGTGAGAAACCCTGTTACACCCACGAAGGTGGGTGTTAGTGAGGATGCCAAAAATTAGTACTTTTTCACTGCTGGTGGGAATGTAAAATGGTGCAGCCACTGTGGAAAATGTGTAATAGTTACTCAAAAAACTAAAAATAGAACTACCGTTTGATTCAGATTCTACTGGATACGCATGCCAAGGAAATGAAAGCAGGGGCTCAAACATCATGTTTGCACATCCACGTCCAGAGCAGCACTGTTTATTCACGAGAAGCAAACGGAACCAACCGAGAGTTTGCTGCGGAGGTTGAGTGGGTTAACAGAATGTGCTGCACACATGCAACAGAATATTCAGTCTCGTAACGGAAGGAAATCCTGACATTTGCCCGACATGAATGGACCTTGAAGACATGATGCTAAGTGAAATATGCCAATCACAAAAACATGAATGCTGTCTGATTTCACGTATATGAGGTAACTCAAATAGATTCATCGTGACAGAGGTAGAATGGTGGCTTCCAGGGGCTGGGGTAGGGGAAATGATAGTTGTTGTGTAACGGGGCAGAGCTCCAGTGTGGGAAGATGAAAATGCTCTTGAGATGGATGATGGTGAAGTTGACTCAACAGTGTGAACTGTTAAGTCAGTTATGTTAAGTCAGTTATGTTAAGTTAATGCCACTGAGCTATAAACTTAAAAACGATTAAAATGATAAGCTTTTTATTATATATAGTTTACCATTGAAAACACCTTTACGTTCGGCCAAAGTACTTCTTCCCTCGGAGTATTTCTTGCATCTGCCACATCCTTTTCAGTAGTTACAGACACGGAAGTCTCCCTTTACACCAGGAAGAATTTCCTGATTGGAATTTCTTTCCAAGAATTTTCAGGATTGGAATGGGCAGAGCCTTCTAGTGGAAACCGTCAGGGTTTGGAACACAGACTTACCTCCAGGCAGCAGACCCTACTCTCTTCATGCAGGGGCCCGCTGCGCTGGATCCAAAGGAGTCCCAGTGAGGGGCAGGACCGAAGCTGGGCTCTTCCAGGGAGAGGAGTGCTTTCAGTTCTCAGAAGCAACCACAGCTTGGGAGAGGTGAGGTGCAGCCCAGATGCCCTGACGGACAGGTGTCCGTCACAGGTGTGCAGTAAGTGGCTGAAGCCCTACTGTGCGCTTCTCTTCTGGGGGTGCATTCATTGAATCAAAGGATCCTGGGCCAGGAGAGCTCAGAAAGACCCTTGGATCATCCACCCAGTGGTTTCCCAAGGCCAGCCTGCAGGAGGCGCCATGGCTGTGAACGATCTGGTTCCCAGGCCTCGCTGCAGACATGGAGTCTGCCAGGTCAGGCTTCAGAATCCATGCAAACATCTATGGATTAAGCTCCCCAAACGGCTTAGATGGGCAGTCAGATTCGAGAATTGTTGACAGGAAAAGACACGTCCACTGGAAGTATTAATTTGTAATTTGTAGCTGGAGGATTTCAGCTTGAGTCCTGTACGGCTCTGTGGTCTCCCTGTCGACAAATGGTCTGGGTGTTTCTTCCAGGATCCAAGCCAACATGGGCACCAGCCACACTTCCAGGACTGTGATACCCCTCGAAGGACAAAGCACTCCAAGGAGTCTTCTGTTGTTTCTGTTTTGTTTTTTTCGTGTGTGTGTGTGCAAACCAGGGTGAGCAAGCATTGCTGTAAATTCAATTTTTCTGAAACAATCTTGCAGTCTCATGAGAATGTGCAAGCCCTGTAGAAAAACCCTGAAACAGCTCAAGGAACAGAGACGCGGTGCAGGCTCCGGAGCCCTGCAGGCACATTCCACAGCCGAGAATTTGACTTCAAAGACTCGAGCCTTAAGCTCTCGAAACATGTGGCAGTGGATGAAGCATCCCTCATGATTATCTTGGACCCTTTAATCTGGTAAACCTAAAAACAAGTGCCACATACTTCTCCCCACACGACCCACGGGGTTTTCTGGGAGCTCCCCTCCTTCTCACCCACTCCCCATCTTAATGTCCGTGGTGGAACACCCGCTAAGGAGCAAGTCCCCTCACCGCACGCAATCCTCCTACCCCGGGCCCCCAACCACATCTTCTGAGCCTGGTAGCTTTTGTTTGAATTCAAGAGGATGCAAAAAAGTGACGAGAAAACCACCTTGTTTTAGGATTATCAAAGTAATGTCTGCACACGATAGAAACTGCAGATGAGCTTAAGACAAAAAGCCGAGTCTCTATCTGCTCCAAGCCTGTTTCAGTCCACAAGAGCAGGTTGCTACGTTCCAGTTCTCCTGGTGTCTCACCTCACAGCTTGCCTAGGCCATAGGCCACAGGCCTACCCAACAGTAACTGCATTTGCCCGTTTCAGAGAATATGTGTCCAGCCTCTGATATCAAAGATCACAGTTGACCCGTCCAGGTGTAACCGCACCTCCAGTATTCGGTATTTAGATTGAAACGTTTATGTGGGTTATCGTTTATCTTGGACCTCTATATATGGACGTTGAAGAAACATATTCCAAATCGAATCCCTTAGCCTGAAATCACATGGATGGTGGTGAGGGCCAAGAAAGATATGAACGTTTCAGGAATCGCTGATGTGTCTGGAAAAGTAAAGAAGGTGGAAAACAGACTGAATCGGTTTTTGTCCCCAGAAGGAAGTATTATCTCTGGCACTGGTTTACTGCCTACGGTTTCAAAATAAGTGCCAATGTTGGACATTTGAGGTTGATCTCTAAATAACACTAATTGAAGAAGTGGAAAATTTGGCTGAATCAAAGGACAGTATTGCAAGAGCTCCAAGAGGACTCTGAATGGAATCGCTCCCAGGAGAAAGCAGCCGTTGTCCATGCCTGAACAACCACGAAAGACGCAGAAAGAGCACGTTTGTCAAATTGGCCGAATCTAAAGAGAACGTTTTGAAAGAAGTAGAGGTAAACATTGCCCCAAACTGTCAAAATGGAGAGTACTGAGAACACTGCGACAGTGTGCACAGAGTGGGCAGAGGCAGGACACCCCAAATACCCTCTACAGAAGGGCTCGCAGCGACAAGGGGCCGTTGTGACAGGAAGGTTTTGTGGGTCTCAGCGGATGATTACATCTGGTGCTTATCCCTGATTTTATTATAAAATAAAACTTGCTCCCAATAGAGAAAGAGAGGAACCCAGAGACTGTTTTGACCTTAGAATGAGGATGGGGGGTGGTGGGTCTTCTAACAGCAAACAGTCAAATCATACTGTAAGAGGTCACACGGTGTGGCTGCATATGACCTCTCAGCTAAGCTTGATCCAAAACCATAGGTGAGGAAAGGGGACTTAGGAATACTGAGGTGCATCACCTTTCCCAGCTGCAAGGAAAAACACAGGAGATGGGCCGGGCGCAGTGGCTCAAGCCTGTAATCCCAGCACTTTGGGAGGCCGAGGCGGGTGGATCACGAGGTCAAGAGATGGAGACCATCCTGGTCAACAAGGTGAAACACCATCTCTACTAAAAATACAAAAAATTAGCTGGGTATGGTGGTGCGTGCCTGTAGTCCCAGCTACTCAGAAGGCTGAGGCAGGAGAATTGCCTGAACCCAGGAGGCGGAGGTTGCCGTGAGCCGAGATTGCGCCATTGCACTCCAGCCTGGGTAACAAGAGCGAAACTCCGTCTCAAAAAAAAAAACAGGAGATGAACCCAAGCATCTCAGCACTTTAAAATGAAGCCTGGGAAAGGAGTTTGGTTATCAGAGCCTTTCGAAGAGACAATCATTATATTTAATTCTCCAGAAGAAACTCTTGAGTTCTGATCCCAACCTGACTTGCACCAAAAGTCTAAACTCAAAGCCACACAGTAAATGCAATCCCATTTCTGTGCCTCGTCTACACCGCCCAGGGACCCTGGTGATTGCTGACTAGCCATGGAATCCTCTGGTCCTCTCCTTTGCCTGCCTACCCTGGTGGGAGCTTGGGTATTTGGGCCCCTCCTCAGCTCCTCTGCCACCTGCCTTCTGAGAAGGTTGTTATCAGCAAGCCTGGCTCCTGTGGGACGCTGCCCCCAGAACTGGTGATGAGAATCTGCAGCCCAAACCATTTCTGGAGGGCCTGGTTCTGCGGGGGCTCCCGCCAGTGCCTTCTCTACGTCTCCCCATCATCTTCATGACAGCTCCGTGAAGGAGATACCACGAGAGTCCAACTGCACGATTGTGGAAACAGAAGCTCACATAAAGCAGAAATGTGCCACCAGGAAATGCAACTAGCAAGAGGTGCACATGAGACCTGAACTCACATGAGCCCAACTCCAAAGACCTCCTCAGCTCCTCCTTTGCCTCCTCCGTAGGGTCTATAAACCATATGAGTCATCTAAAAACTCCAGTCTCTACAAATGGAGCCAGCAATGGTACCATTTCCTTGCAATCAGTCAAGATCGCCGCACTTATGCCGTCTCCAGTTCTGCACTCCCGCCTCTCAGTGATGGACACCTGGTTCCTCTCCTTACTCTTCAGGACAAGGGCTTGTCTACATCAAAAGGGTAATTTCAACTTCCCAGGAAGACAAGCTGCCTGTAAGAACAAAACTCATGTTCTCAAGGAATGAGGGAGGGGTGAGCTTGCAGGGCGAGGTGCTTGTGATGGTGACAGCAACATCAATAATGATGGCCAAGACATGAAGCCTTTCCAAAAAGCTGGGATCCAAACTCAGACCATATGCCGCGAAGAGAGGATCTTAGCACAGAGCAGCAGCCCGAGGATGAGAGGGCGTGGCCGGGAGTCAGGGGCCAGAACCCGGGAGCAGACATCATGTACTCTAGCAGGCAGGGTGCGGGAAGTGTAGCCCTGGGATGCAACCAAGCAGTTTCTCCCTTTCCTGGCCAAGATCAAACAATGGTCCTCTTAGCCCAGGCCTGTGCCTCCTTCATACAGCCAGTGGAAGAGAGACTCAAAGGCAACCAGTGTGTTTTCGGGAAACGGAACCATGATAGAAATGCTGTTGGAATCAGAGGGTGGAGAATGAACCGCTCATCGTCAGTGCTGGAAGAGCCAGCTGTGCATGCAGGCAGTGGCAGAGCGGATCGACCCTGGGATTCTGACCTCACACCACACACACAGCCTCACATGTAGATTACACACCTACATGTGAACAGCGAAAGAACGAACCTGCTGAAAGAGAACAAAGAAGAGCAAAGGAAAAGATTGTTAAAATAAAAACACAAAGCACAAACCCTAAACCAAAACGTCGATACATTAAACTGTCGTCAATTTCTAAGAAGTCTATACGGTGAAAGAAATCAGGCCACATGTGGTGCTCACTCCTGTAATCCCAACACTGTGGGAGGCCGAGGCCAGAGGATCACTCGAGCCCAGAAGTTCAAGACCAGCCTAAGCAACATAATGAGACCCTGTCTCAAAAAAGAAGAAAAGAGAAAAAAGGAAATCAGCACATCGATCCCTAATAAAGCCGAAAGGAGGTTACCTCATATGTCTGCATTTTCTTCCTGGCGCCTGCCCTGGAGAAACTCTCATATATGTGCGCATGAAGACCCAGCAAAGGTGCCCGTTGCAACCCCGATTTAAGAGGAAATGAGTGGAATCAACCCAGTGTAACGCAAGTCACTAGAGATTGCTTTAATTAACCACAGTCTGTTAATCATCGTCTGGAGGCCCTGGCCCTGCAAACTCCACCCCAAGTCATCATCCCCAGTTAAATCGGGAAGGACCTAATTAACCACAGTCTGTCAGGACAAGACCCAGATGTAAGCAAAACTGTGATAATGAAGGAGCTAGAGCGACAATGTCAACACAGGTGAATCTCACAAATACGATTTGAATAAAAGCATCAAATTGTAAGAAATGCAGTCATTATATTTAATATGTGCCATTTTGGTTGACTGTTTCCCTGTGAGGCGTGGAGTGCCTAAGGCAGTCTGCCCAGCAGGAATGGGGCGTGTATGAGTCCTAGTCACTGTCAGCATCCCGAGAGAGAAAGCAACAGCGGCTTGTTTAAGCCACGGGGTATTTGGAGTTTCTATTATGTTGAAACCTACATTTCACTTAGTAAAAGTGGAATTGTAGGCTGAGGCGGAGGATCCCTCGGGGCCAGGGATTCCAGACCAGCTTGGGCAGCACAGTGAGACTCCATCTCTTCAGAAAATGTTAAAAATAAAAAAGAAGTGGTATTGTAACATTTTTTGACTCTTTTATTTCAATTAACTTAACGTTTTAAAAAAACTAACCTACTTAGGAAAGAAAACACTGGGCTGTGTTTGATGGGAGAGGATTCGGTGGGGGGCACAGCAGAAGCTTAGCAAAGGCCAGCAAATGGGAGGCCTGCGGAGGGCCACTGGGGCAGCACCTCCTCTTCAGAGCCAAGATCCCTGGCCCAGGGCAGCACCCCCGACCTAGTCAGGGCGAGGGACCTGTGGGACCCTCAGGAGGGAGGAGAAACAGCCCACGGGACTTCAGATTTGCTCGAAGTGATTTAGGCCTCATGTATGTAGCGGTAATGTTTCCATTTTTATTTCTCCTTTTTTTAAAAATTCCATTATTATTCCTCTTTTTCAGTTTGGTCTATATAAGATTAATTCCTTAGATTATCAAAACTCAAAGTCAGCTGAAGACTGAGCTAGGAAGAACCCCCCAGGTGGAAAAACTGGAGGAGGAGAGGGAGGGGTGGAGAAGGCCCTGGAATTCCCGGCAACCCCTCAGCTGCCGCTTTGATGAGTGCTCACTCCCCCGGCCTGGGGCTCCTCCCTGCCCCTGCTGTCTTCCTTTGATCTCCTGGACACCACCTTGTTTTCCAGGGCGCTGAAACCCCAGGGAATGCTGGCTTGTCTGGGGAGTTTCCCCGGGAAAGTAGGAGGAATGGGAGGGGACTGAGGAAGTGAACTGGATGCCCAGCAGCCATCCTGAAACAGGCAGGCCCCGCTGAGCCGGGCACAGCTGGAAACAAGCAGTGAGCAGAGTCGCGCAGGACCCTCAGAGGATGTGGCTGCGTAGGCGGGCAGTGAGGGACGTGAGCCAGACCCTGGGGAAAGCACCCAGCCAGAGTCCACGGGTGCTGGGGAGAGCGTCCTGTGTCCAGAGTCGGGGGCTTCCCCTGGCCCACCACCTGATACTCAGCTTCACAGAGAAGGGCCAATGGCTTGGTCCTGGTCGTTGCTACCATTCTCAAATCATTCAAAGCAATACAGGGCCTCGGTTCCCCGAAAGCAGGTCCATTTCAGTGAGGAGTCACTGGGACCTTCCACGGAGACCACACGGGTGCTCGGTACTAGTGCCAGCAACACAAAGAGGGCACCGCACAAGTCCCAGCTGCCCTGGAGACAGATGGGCCAAGGAGGGCCCAGGACGAGGCTGAGTGAGGCAGGACTCTTGCAAGGGCACTCAGGAGAAAAAGCCTCCCAGACCTGAGACCTGGGGACATCCCCGCAGAGAGCTGAGCTGTGGCTGTGGGCTGGCCAGCCAGGCCCTCCAGGCCCTCTGGTTTCACTCTGGCCTCAACAACATGTTGACCACGTCCCTGGGGCTCCACGTCCTTTATTTTCCCGTCTCTCTCCACCTGGCAAGAGCGGCCACCCCAGGCCGCTGGAGATTCAACCAGAACATAGACACACTTGTAAGGATCCGTGGTGTCTGCATCCCTGTGGTCCCATGTCTGGGTGTGAAGATCTCCTGTCCCCCCTCAGCTGAACAGTGAGGTCAGGTCTAGTGCCCAGGACCAGATAACACTGCTCACGTAAGGGTGAGAGTGTGGGCATTCCCTTGGAGCGCATGTGGACATCTGCCCTCAGAATGGTGGGAGACCCACTGGCCACTGGCAAGATGCCCAAGTTTGCTGGCCGCTCACCTTGCAAGGTCAGAGTGACCTCCGTGTGGGCACTGCAGGCGTCTCTTCGGACACTCGCACCTGTCCAGGTGCCAGGATTCTAGTCCTCACAGCTCCTTATGGCCTGCTCGTCCCAACACAAATCGCTGACACCCCCTTCCCACCGCACACACACCATCACTCTCCAGCTAAGGAACCACATGACTTACGCATCAGCTGCAGGTCCGGTGAACTCCACGCCATCACAGGACGGATGCAGCCCCCTTGGGTGCCGTTTTGTGGCACATCTGGCCGCTTCCTGGAATGGTCACATTGAGTTGCTTTTTCTTTGCAAATGGGGTCTAGAAACAAACTCCTGTACTTTATCACCAGCCATGCTGTCTGAGCCTGTCCCCCATCCTGTGTGCCCCGCAAAAGCCATCCTCACCCCCGACCCCCATGCCCCTCCTGTGGTTGGGTCTGTGCAGTCCCCAGGAAGTATTCTGAACCTGCTCACTCCCGGTCTCAAGACCGGGAACACCACCATCCTCTGGAAGCTGGTGAGAAATGCAGGTTCCCGGCCCTGCTCACGGCTTCTGGGTCAGAATCTTTGGGTGGGGGAACCAGGAACCTGCTTGTTAACATGACTTCAGGGGATGCTGGTTTCTTCTGAAGTTTACAGGGAGCTGTGGATAAACATCGAAGGCACGTTTCACAGGGACAAAGCTCTCATTAAGTCTGGTCTGGGAAGAGCGATTATTCAGTGTTTCCAGAGCCCCGCTCGTTGCTGGAGTTGGAGGCCCTGAGGGTCTTGGTCCTCAAGACTGTGACACTGAGCTGTGCCCGCTGTGGCCACAGGAGGGCACCCGTGGCGACCAAATGGGCGCCCCTCAGCCATCCTGGGGACGTCTCCCTCTCTCAGGCTCTCCAGTGCTCCGGTTGCAGGCGTCCGTCCACCCGTCCTCGCAAGGCCTTTGAGGGATGGGGGCGGCCATAACCAGCCAGGCCCCCGGCCCAGCACTTGGCAGCATGTCCCTGGGCTGGGAAGCTGCGCTCGGGGAGGCGCAGAGAACAACGTTGAGGACGCCTGCTCTTGGTTTCCTCAACCCCTGTCCCTGACCCCAGGCTGGCACCCCCCTCTGGCGACCTTTAGCGTAGGCGGAGAGGATGGTGAGGCAGAGACACCTCTCAGACTCCACGCCTCTCTCTCAAGAGGCGCAGCGCTTTCCCGGGGTCACCCACGACCCTGGCACCCACTGTCACCCTTTCCAACCTTTTCGCCTCTGCCTTTCCACGGCTCCTCCCCTCCCATCCCAGTCCCACTGCTGTGTCCGGGGGTCACTGTCCACTCACACCTCTGGCACTTGTATTCCGGGGTCTGACTCTGGGGTGCCCCGTGGAGGTCTCCCTCTGCCCGTGGGGGTACTGGGCTGCTGGGGCTGGGGCTCACGTCCGGGGCACCCTCTCTCCCATTGCTCGTCCTTCCCGTCCCACCTGCCTGGGTGTTCATGTTCCTCTCCCCTGAACAGGAGGTGATTTAACTGGCTTTGGAGGAAGGAAGCTTCTGTGTGGGAGACACAGGGTGGAACCGAAGCCGTGAGGCCTGGAGGAGGTGTTTCTGCACCAGCGGGTCAATTTAAGGGCCAGACCTGAGCCCTGGGAGGCTTCAGTGGACGCCAGGGCTCTGAAGGGCAAAAGCAGGGGCTGCCGGGCCCTGCACCATGTCGAGTCCGCAGAGGGCTCTGCCCTGGGCGCTGTCACTGCTCCTCATGGGCCTCCAGGTCCTGGTGACCTACGCCTGGTGTTCCGAAGAGGAAATGCGTAGTGATCATACAATGGTCCAGGATCCTGTGCTCCTGGCCGCAGTGGAGTTTGCCTTGAACGCTTTCAACGTGCAGAGCGAGGAGGAGCATGCCTACAGGCTGCTGCACATCCTGAGCTCGTGGAGGGAGAATAGCAGTGACAGAAAGGTTGGTGACCACATCCTCTTCCGGCCCATCCCTCTCCATCTGCCCCTCAGTGAGGCACCAGGGCGTCTGGTCTAGGAAAGTGGGTTCACCATCTGCAGTCCATGCTTGGGTAGCCCAGACCTAATTACGGCACTTTCAGTTCTGGAAAACTTTGAACTCAGGGATTGTTTTAAATTAGGTAAATGTCTGTTCACATGCAAGATGTATTTTCCAATCTTCATGATTTCTGTGACCTTGTGTAACTGCAGAGTGACTTCGGAGTCAGGACTTCTAAGGAGACAGAGCTGAGAAGCAGGGAAAATGACTAAAGAGACGGAAGGATTCCAAGGTCATAAAGTGAAAACAGAAAAGCAAGGGAACACACACACACAACACACACACACACACCACACACACAC
>CM052652.1:148537855-148579686 GCA_028533165.1 Leontopithecus rosalia | reverse complement strand
CCACACACACACCACACACACACACAGAACAGCGGGAATTTGGGGGCAATAAGAAACACCATCAGCCCCGAGAGGCCGCTGTGAGAGGTCAGTTCTCTGATTTCCACCTCTCTGGGCTCCTGGTTCTGTCTGCAGTTAATGAAGGCTGATTTACACTCCTCCTCAGTCAATGGTCCCTCATCCTAAAGTGCTGCCTTTTTGATAAACCATTAAGGCAGTCGGGAGTGCCCAGTTCATCCGGGCTGCAGGCACGAACAATTAAAATGTGCTCCCAGTGGAGCACTTCCCGCTTCGGGGGAGAAGGAGCACTGGTCTTCCCTTCTCAGCACCAGGAGGCTGAAAGACGGGCAGACGGACTCCAGTGCTGCACAGAGCTCAAGCTCTGGAGACTGCAAGGTCCTGACTGGTGCTCTGCCCCCGGGGTGGAGGCTTTACTGCTGTCCTCAGGATTGCAATGCTTGTACAGAGGAATTCTCCCCCTTGCTTCTTTGCTGCCTCCTCCCAGGAGGTTTAGAAGCCCGATGCAACCCTCAGAGGGGCATCTGGTCAAGTAATGGTGTCTGATAAGATTCATGCTGGAACGTGGGAAGTCTCTGAGATTGAGACTGGCCAGACCTCCGGCTTCCGTTTCCCAGAGCTTTGTTTGATTCTCTAAGACCTCAGTGTCTGTAAGTCTCAAATGATTGTGAGTCCTAACAGCCTCCCACGTGGCTTCCTGGATGTGGCAATCCCAGAGTGCGTTTGGGGGCTGGGAGGAACGCGTGGATGGGGAGGGAAGGCATGGAGTGGAATGAAATAGAATGGCGTGGGAAGGCAGCAAGGAGCACGTCAGTGTGCACTCTGCAGTGGTTCCTGAAGCCGTTTTCCTAGGGTTTGTGCCTGTGTGTGGTGAGAACACTGTGGGTCATTTTTCTTGCCGGAGGTCAGGTGGAAGGTTTAACGACAGGCTGTAGATGCAGCTCCCTCTGCCCCAGGGCTGAGGGTACCCTGAAAACTCCTGGAGAGCCAAGGCCCTCCTGGACATGTGGCTCTGTCCTCCGGGAACACAGCTTCAAGGTCAGAGGCCTGCTGAGAGTGATCTGGAGTCTCACCGTGGGAGAGGGGGTGGGTAGAGGTGCAGAATGTGTTAGTGGGGTCTGACTCAGCCAGCGTCCTCCCCAGCCGCACCACGCCCACCTGCTCTTCGCTGTTAACTCCTCAGTCTAGAGAAGGTCCCTGGGGTTTTGCCTCCAGTGAGCTGATGCCAGGCCCATGGGCAAGCTCCCAAATGCAGTAGAGTGTTGGGGCCTCTCCTACGCAAATGGCCTCTTCACTTGCAGCCACTTGGGGGCAGGAAGACAGACAGTGCATCCACTTTATCTTTTTTTCCCAACAGTGGCGAGGTAAGATGGTGTTCTCCATGAATCTGCAGCTGCGCCAAACCGTATGTAGGAAATTCGAAGATGACATTGAAAACTGCCCTTTTCAAGAAAGCCCAGAGCTGAACAATGTAAGACAAGGCACCAGCTTCTCTCACGTCCACAGCTATGGATGTTGCGTGGGGTGTGGTGTGGGCACAGGAGCAGCTGACAAAGCCATTCTGAGGGACAAAGGCGAGTGAGCCCACAGCAGGCTCTACCAGGCTGCCTTGCCTGTGCCTTAGTGGGGAGCCCAGTGACGCAGGAAGCCCAGGGGTCTCCGTCACTTTCAGGCCCTGGGCCAATCTGAGTTTCCTTACTCTGCCCTGTGACACCATTGCAGCCGCCTGCACGTGGGCCACGTGGCCTTCAGAGCCTTCTCTCTGGTCTTCCTCTCTGCTTCTTCCCTGTCTTCTAGAGAAAGAGCCTGGAGACAGTGGTGACAATGCCTGTGGGTGCTATTCTCAGGGCTTTCCTACCCTGCCCTAGACTCCAAAGGTGGAGGCTGAGAAGAAGCCCCGCTGCCTCACTCTCGGGCCCTGCTGAGCTGCAGCACCTGCTCTAGGGGATAAGCTCCAAGCGAAGCCTGGCCCTGGGAAAACCCTTCTCATTCTTAGTCAACCCCCTTCCTGTAAGATGAACGAATAGGTAGCTAGTTGCCTAAGCCTGGGAATTGCTTCCACGGGACAAAGCATTCTCCTGCTACTCCTGGGTGCAGGGGTCACCCAGGGACATCCTGGGGTTCCACTAAGGGCCACTGGCTGGAGGAGGAGGTACGGCACAGGTGACCCTGGTGAAGGAGGGAGCCTCAAATCACGATGCGATTCAGGATTGGCCTCAGGCTCAGGCCAGACCTGAAGGCAGGAGCCATGTGGCTCAATTGCTGGCCCCGGGAATGGGCAAGGTGGCGATGGAACCTGTGTTGAGAGCAGATGCCACCAGATTCCCAAACCTCCCCCAACCCGGCCCTCCTGTCTCTTCCTGTGCTTGTTCCCTCAGACCTTCAACTGCTTCTTCACTGTGGAAACCATGCCCTGGAAGACATATTTTGAACTCCTGAACAAGACCTGCTCAGAGGGTCTCTCCTGAGTGGAAGCCACTCACATGCCTGGTCACACGCTGTCCCCTCCTCTACGGACACCTGCTGTTCCCAGGAGTTGACACATCAGTGGCTGAACAGCTCCTTGCATATGTGTTCTCTCACTTTGCAAGTGTCTGAGGTTTTATGGCTTGGCATTTTAGAAACTTCTCTTTGTCCAGGTTCCTCCTGTAGAATAGGTCATTAAACATCAGCATTTCCAAAAGCTTCCTGTGCCATGTGCTGGAGAAAGGGGGCTGGGCAGTCGATGGAGTTCCTCTCAGGAGGGCAGCCTGTTTGCATCTGGGTCAGTGGGGTCCTCCCTCCCTTAGGACCCCGTGAGCCAGCCCCAGGTGGCACAACCAAGATGAGTCTGAGCTGCTGTCACCAGGCGCATGGCTGATGATGGCCCACGTGGCCAGAGGTAAAATGTCGTGATCTTCCGGGGCACCCAGTGTGCATGATGGAGCAAGACAGGGCCTCTGGGTCCCACTCAGCACACTCAGAGGGACATCTGGTCAAGAAATGGTGTCTGATAAGATTCATGCTGGAACCTTGGAAGTCTCAGAGACTGAGACTGTCCAGACCTCCTGCTTAGGCTTTCCCAATGCTTTGCTAGATTCTCTAAGACCTCAGTGGCCGCTGCGCTTGAGGGATGGCTCGCACACCTTTCCTGGTCCGTGGAAGGTTGGTGGGTAGAGGAAGGACTTCTTTTTTTTTTTTTTTGAGACGGAGTTTCGCTCTTGTTACCCAGGCTGGGGCGCAATGGCGAGATCTCGGCTCACCACAATCTCCGCCTCCTGGGTTCAGGCAATTCTCCTGCTGCAGCCTCCCGAGTAGCTGGGACTACAGGCACGCACCACCATGCCCAGCTAATTTTCTGTATTTTTAGTAGAGAAGGGTTTTCACCATGTTGACCAGGATGGTCTCGATCTCTTGACCTCATGATCCACCCGCCTCGGCCTCCCAAAGTGCTGGGATTACAGGTGTGAGCCACCGCACCTGGCCGAGGAAGGACTTCTAACCTCACCCTTATAAGCTGGTCCTGGCATCCAGAGCAGCAGCATCTTCTGGAAGAATCTTAGAAATATCCAACTTCAGCGCCTCTGACCTTTGAAAAATGCATCTGCACTCTCACAAATCCCCAGGGATACAGAAATCCCCTGAAAATGCAGGATTTGCAGGAATGTGCACCCCAGGGGATGCAGCGTGAGGTGCACGGGCAGACTGGATGCTACCAAGACCCTGGCCAAGTCACCGAAACCAGAGTTTGGCCAAAAAAACCCTGAAGAAGCCAGAGAGCAACTATCCTGGCCTTTGTGGGCAGAGGGTCTCTCTCAACTAGTCAGCATTGCTGTCGTACCTTGAAAGGAACAATAGCCAAGCAAACATATAAGATTGGTTGTGTTCCCATAAGTGTTTATTTACACAAACAGGCAGTGGGCTGGTTGGGCCTCAGGCCGTGGTTACCAGTCTCTGATGACACTAAGCGCTCCTCTGGTGCCCGAGACATAACGTGCTACCAGCTCCCACACCAGCACCTGCGTCTCCCCCAGCTTCGCTCAGGTGTTGATCTGTGCAAATGGGCTCCATCAGGTGCACCCTGCAGGTTTGGAAGAGGTCAAGTCTGAGGGCCACATTCTGTCACTGGAAGTGAGGACGTATGTCTCAGTCTTCCCAACCTCAGGGCACCCGATTCAGAGTTGAATTTTTGCATTTACATCCCAGGAGGATATACCCCTGTGCTCCACAGTCTGGCCTCTAGAAAGAAACCATCACATTCTCCAGCTAAAAGTTAATTACTCTTTCTGGACAGACGAGACTTAAGTTTCTTTTCCATAAATATGGCTTCAGCATTTCTCTGCAGTTACCTGCGAACTTCAGAGGGACTAGAATATCCGGAAGGGAAGTTCTAAATGCCCTAAACCCAAGTTCTTATTCTCCCTATCCCCCAGGAATCTGCCCACTAGGCCTGGGCAGGGCGGGGAATTCGTATGTCTCACCAGCTCCCCTGGGGCGGACATGCCTCTGTTCCCCAGACCACACTTTGAATGGTGCAGGTTCAGAAGACCTCACTGCAGTGTCCATGCAGACCCAACCACAAGGGAGAAGTAACTCACCTCAGAGGGCACTGGGGTGAGACTGAGAATGGTTTCTTCAGCTCACGTCGAATCGGGGAAGGGTCAGAACACTGTGCCTGATTGTAAAGGAAAAGGAGAGTTTCTATTGTGTATATATGGTTATTGCTTTCTTATAGGCAGTGTGCTCAGAGATTAAACTATTGTCCAATGTTACAATGTCCTCTATTAAAGCAAGTAATAGGTCGTTATCATGAGGTTGCTTTTGTACTTGGAACTCTTTCTTAAGTAAATCAAAACTTCACTTGGAGGCATTTCTCATGGCTGACTTATAAATTAAAACCTAGCATCAATCAATCACAAACAGCCAGCCAGTTAGTTATATAACCAGGGACCTCCGGTCACAAGATACCCAAATAAGGCAAACACCTAGGACCATGACCATTACCATTCATTCCCTGGGTGCTGGTTAGAGGTGGGATTTTCCCGGCCCCGCCCACACCTACTTTGTCAGTATCTTGGGAAGTAGGGTGGCTAAAACTTGGGTTTTAACGTGCGTTCAGGCGATTCTGGTGTCTGAACTTTGCAAGTGCCTGCAGATAAATGTTGAAGTCATTACACCTATCATTACGTCATGCCCAAATAAGGTAGACATCCAGCTAAGCCAATCAGATAATTTCTTTACTTTGCTGCCTTGTTTAGCCTGTGAAACCTTGCTGTTCATGCCACTAGAGAAAAACTTTCTCAATCTTTTCCAGTTTAGAGTGTTGCCCAATTCATGAATTCTTCTTTGCCCAACAAACTCTGTTGAATTCACTTTGTCTAAAGTTTTTATTTAACAATTTACTGTCAGATGTGGAATCCTAAGGCAAACTCCAACAGCATCTATGAAAACCTACTACCCAAGCCAAGGCACCAACGGTGCTCTCTTGCTGCAGCTGGAAAAGCGGGGTGAGTTTCCTTCCAAATAGGAGCTCCAGAAACTTGCATTTTGACCTCTCCAACTTCATTTGCGCATTTCCTTAGCCAGACTCCATTCAGAATCAGAATGAATCCAATAAATAGCAAACCTGAGACCAGACAGAGCCCTCAGGTAGGTGTTTTCTGAAAACTGATTTCTCCAAAGCAAGGAGCCTAGGACTCCACTTGCTGGGATACTGGCTAATTTCATGTCTGATAATTCGGAACCAGGAACCTTTGTATTTTTGGACAAACAAGTTGACCTTGCTAAGGACAATTTAGAATGACAGCATTCACACAGGGAAGTTTTAATCTTGGCCACATTCTTCATTTGCAAGGTGCAATAGAAACGAATCCAAAACATCTAAAAGCAATACCATCACCACCAACAAAATAAGAACAAAACTAATGGAACAATGGGTTGTAGTTTTCATTAGCATGCAGAAGCTCCTAAATAATAAAATGAATCAAAACTATCTTTCTAAAAGTTTCCTCCCAGAAAAGAAAATCAGAAGTCTTTAAAGTTGTTTTCCATATACATTAGTAAAAATCTTTAGCCTTTTTAGCAGGCAATTTTGTTCCATCAGTCACAAGCCCAGTTCGAATCAAGATATTATTTTACAAACTTGTGAGCTTTGTATTATCGTACCTGGCACATAAGTAAAGTTCTAAAGTGAACGCTGTAGTATTTGCTTCTGTTTGTGTGTTTCTGCATGTTATATGCATATGCTATATGTTCCTACCTCTGCATGGTATTATCAAAATTGATATAAAAAGGAGCTCTATTTAATTGACTTAAAGAAAAATAAGCACTTACATAAATGAAACATTTACTAAACTCACGGAACGATAGGAACTACCGTGAAATACTTTCGCAGTTCATGTGATCTGGAATAATTTTTCAGTTAAAAAAATCTAGTTTATGTTTGTTGGTTGAATTAAAACAGGCATTTCTTCAGAGTTGTCAGGATGAAATATGAGGGCACAATTTTATTCTTCATAGATTTACTGGTCATGGAGTTTATGTAATGTCTACGAAAAATTTAAGATTATTAAAGTATGAGTTTGACTTAACAAATGTGCAAGTGAAAGCGTAGTGTCCATTGCTTCACGTGTCTCAAGCATAGCAGCGATACAAAAAACGGAAACAGAAACGTGTATTTAACTCTTTAGAGTTCTGGCTTTTCTGATGACTGCCTAACATGCACATGCTTTGAAAACAGCTAAAAGAAAAATAATTTGATGATGGCTAGACTTGTTTGGTGTTGCAGAATATCTAATCAGCTTCTCCAATCTCTTCTGTACCTTTTGGAGTTTTGGTAGCGAACTTAAAGAATGTATATTAATTGAATATCTAGATCATTTACAAATAAGATGTTAAATATTATTTGGTAAACGTAAGATTTCTGACTTTTGGCTTCTTATTGCAAAAAAATTAAAAGCATCTGGTCATTTGGTAAACATGCCCTATGCCACATTGAAAAATGATACCAGGAGGACGCAGATGCTGTGAGAAACGATCAAATAACATCAATTTACGGGATGCTCATCTGTGACAAGCCGTTCACACTTGCTTACCCCCTAGTTTCCACTAGAAAGTCAAGCTACCAGTAATTAAGAGTTATATGATCATTGCCGATGGAAATAATAAGAGCAACGACTTTGTGTGAAGGACTAGTAAGACAAGGTTTTGGTAGTGAAGCTATCAGAGATACATGGTGTGTTTTTCTTTAAAGAGAAAGACTAATTATTTTTTTAACCTAAAGTGGAATGGTTGGGTTTTCCATGATGGAAAAGAGAAAGCAGATAGGAGAAAACCAAACTGATAGAAAAGAAGTCATAGAAGGTTTGTGGGAAGAAATCTTGGAAAAGAAATTTCATATGTGATAAAGTTTGATAAAGTTTGAAAGAAGTTATTTATAATTTTGTTTCATTGATCATTAATATCAAAAGTATGCTGATGTAACACTAGAATTGGGTCTCCTATGTTAAAATGACAAGGATATCTTGGATTATTGGGATGCCCTAATATGAAATTGTGAGGTTTTTTTTTTTTTAGCTTTTTAAGAATTCTAGCTAGGAGACAAAGATTGTGTCTTATCAAAACAATTCACTGTGCTTCATGTTGTCTTTTGTCAAGTCTTTAATTACGTAAAAAAAGCAAAACCTCTCCATTGAAAGAGCCAAGGTTTCACTATAACAAAGTAACTTTCTGTATTTGCCTTTAAAATCTGTTCATCACTGTCTCAAGTAACAGCATTTTGTCACGGCGCCCTCATATCCTATTTAATCAGGTATTCAGGCAGCAAAACTTCTGACAACTTCCCAAAATCAAATTCTATTTTTTGTGTGTTTTTAAATTCTTTTTGTTGCTTCTTTATTTTAATTTTTAAAAAAATTTAAAGTTTATATCCAAAATCAAATTCTACGCTAAGTCTTGTGACCTTAAACTAACTTTGGGAGTTTCCTGCTGGCCCATGTCACATCTCCAAAGAGTTTGTTTTCTCTCCTTACAAACAATAAGAAACTAATCAGGCTTATTTGGTATTTTAAATTGTATAAGAAGTACTATAAAATAATAAAAACCTCAGGTGGAGTATTTCCACCACTAGCTGGAGCATTCGAGCACTTACAGCTGAACTTCAGAGAGGGGCGGGGCGGGGTTTCTCTGTGTTGGCCAGGCTGGTCTTGAACTCCTGACCTCAGGTGATCTACCCACCTTGGCCTCCCAAAGTACTGGGATTACAGGCAGGAACCACCGCGCCTGGCCGGCAATATGTTCTTATAAAAATCTGTGTGTTCTCTGGTTGTATAGAAGCTTTCCCAGGCAGGAATACTATAAAATACATTTTATAGTATTTTCCACCTACTATAAAATAGTAGCTGGACGGTTTTTAGAAAATATGTTACCTTTATGGGGAACTCCTGAATAAATCTCCAGCAATAGAAATACTAATTTCACTGGACAAGTTACAACACAGTTAAATAAGCTATTACAAGCACGATGGCATTACCATTGTTTCTATCATACTTAATTTTATGGGAGAAAAAACAAATGGCATTTTAAGACTGAAACTGGAGAAGCTAATGAATCGACAAGACTTTTTTGGCCAAATGCGTTACTCTCAGTTTTGGTGGCAATTAGATCCACTCCTACAGGAAAACACAAATTAAAGACCTATGCACCCAATAATAGAGTCTTATATATCTCTTGATTTTATAAATTCCAACATGAGTCAGTGTTATACATTTTACTGATTATTTCAAAGTATATTTTCATCAAATAAAAGAACCCTTACATGACCCACCAACTGATGACAAAGAGACCTTTCATAATCTAGAACCCAGAGACTGGGTCTTTGAGAAATAACAGCAGAAAAAGGCTGCACCTAAACCCCCTGGAAATGACCAGGCCAAGTTCTTCTCAGTATCCACACTTCGGCAAAATGGAAGGGCCTTGAGCCCTGGGTCCACGTTTCTCAGCTCCCAAGGGCCCCTCAGAGTCTTGTGACTGTACATCCATTGACCACTCCAAGGTGAAACTCCACAGTGTGGTTTCCCTCCAGAAGCAGGTGGCATTCTAGATGTAGACAGCTTCCCCAAGATCATGAATCAAGACTGCCCTTGACGCTGTCATTAAGTAATTGCTCCTTTCTCTCTTTTCCCTGCGCCTTCTTTCTGTTGATGAGTGGCGGAATAGTGCTGTAATCACGATCTCCCAATCCACAGCCTCAGCAAGAATTTTAACTGAATGTTGAACATGTCACGCGAAACGTAAATTCCTACACCATTTTAGAGATCCTCTAGTTCTCCCTGTAACAAATTTTACTGATATTCCCAGTGTGACTGCCTGCTGGAATCATGTATCTTGGTTATACTTTAAGACTCATACGTTCAGATTTCCTGTTTAAATCTAACAGTATACAGAGCCTCCAGTGAGGATTTTGCGGTCAATTTTCACCAGAAACTGAATTTAAAAACCAAAGGGAAAGATTATCCAACAGTTTATAGACACAGTCATAACGCACGGCCTTCAGCCATGCAGTAATTCAGTAAAATAGCCTTGGATAAGTAATACTAATGCTTATCTTCTTGTGGCCCCTGACACACAAAGCGCCCCACAGGGAACTGTCTGTTGTGCCCCTACAGGATATATTTTTATCTATAGAAGATTTAACAATCAACCGTAAGAATGAGTAAATCCATGTTTTGCTAAATGAGAAATACAAGGTCAATGTGCATTGCGGATTTCCACAGCGGCACTCTTACTCCATAGCTGTCTGGAAACTAAGACTCGGCCAACACCCGTTAATTTGAGTTGTAGAATAACAAAGAATTTGCCAGCCAGCAGAAATCCCCCTAAATTTGCATCTTGTGGTAGAATACTCCTTTCCTGTGTGGACAGAAATCTAAACGAGGTGACGAGAAATAGGCTGCAAACATAAAGCTGACTCTACTGCAAAGGCTGTAATGCCACAACCTCCTCCAAAGTATCTTGCTGAAGATGTTCTAGTTAACAGCATTGCTTTGGAATCCTTTGTGCTGAACAGGGAGGGCTGTGTGAGATAGTTCACTGTGTGCTGCACTTAGGTAAATACATCTGCTTAGAAGAAACTCAGTTGCAAGGAATCAACTAGTAAGGCACTTGTTTATAACAAGTACATTTTTCAGGGCGCGGTGGCTCACGCCGATAATCCCAGCACTTCGGGAGGCCGAGGCGGGTGGATCACGAGGTCAAGAGATCGAGACCATCCTGGTCAACATGGTGAAACCCCGTCTCTACTAAAAATACAAACAATTAGCTGGGCACCGTGGCACGTGCCTGTAATCCCAGCTACTCCGGAGGCTGAGGCAGGAGAATTGCCTGAACCCAGGAGGCGGAGGTTGCGGTGAGCCGAGATGGCGCCATTGCACTCCAGCCTGGGCAACGAGAGCGAAACTCCGTCTCAAAAACAAAAAAAAGTACATTTTTCTTTTGGCTCATTCTTTGATTTATTTAACTTTACTTGGTTTGATTCCTGGTGGTCTTGGTTATACAGCATGTTTTAGTCTCAGCATTTCCCTCTTGACAGTCAGATTAGCGCTCTCGGTGCTCGGTGGCCTGAGTCTTAAACGTTTGCGAGGAACCACCTGCTCTCTGTCAAACAGCGTCACTCCAGTGAGAGTGACAAAAACACGAAGAACGACAGAAGGAATTATTCAGTTAGCCTGGCGTCTTACGGACACCAAACTGAGACGAACTAGGTCCTTTATCATGAGGAGCGAGCAGAATTAATGCCTGAAGTTTTAGTCAACCGCTCCTGATCCTTAAAGCAAATAAGAAGGCCATTAGCTTGAGGTTGTCTGTTCTGTAGCTTTTATGTAAGCAAACTGATGCTTACTTGGAGGCATTACTTGTAGCTGATATTGAGAAAAACAAACCTGGCCTCAATCAGTCACAAACAGTCAAACCGGCCAAGTGCTTATATAACCAGACATCTGCGTGCCCAGTCATGAATCCAAGGGAATGGTAAATTGAAAAGAACAAGCGAGTGTGGAGCCGGCCGGCTACCGCAGAGCCACCTTTGGAGAATTGCCGGTGCCCACAAAGGTGAGGGCAGCCTGAGCCCAGGCCTGTGGGTGGGAAGCAATTGGAGGACCCCTCTGAGCAGGTCTTGTTCAGGAGCTCACACTGTGTACCCACGGCTGGGTGCTGAAAGTAAAGAAGCGGTGAGCATCTGGGAGGGAAAGGATGGGAGAGGCCGTGGGGACGGGGGCTCAGGAAGCCTGTGGCTCCCACTCTGAGCAAAGGATCAGTATCCGTCTCGCTCATTTCCCAAGCTGTGAATTGATGGATGCGACTCTCATCCTCACATGGGGCCATCTAGCCTTACTCCCGGGAGATTTCTTAGCTGCTTCCAGATCTGGGGTCCCCTCTTTACTCAGGGTAACCTGTGTTAGGACCTGCTCCCCAGACAGTGGCCTCCTGTGACTCCGCAGGCTGGCCTGTGTGATTCATACTCCCAAGAGCACCAAATGGCACTCTCTCCCCAGATCTGCTCTCAGAGGTAAGACAATGGTTAACCTATTAGTTAATCCTTCAATGAGTGGGTCCACCTGTCCTAGGTAGCCTATCCCCAGAGCTGGGCTTTCCCTTGTCATCTGTCCTTGTCCTCTGGAGCAGGCATTGCAGCTCAACAGGGGCCAAGATAGGACCAGGGAGGGAGGGCAGTGGGGCCCCTCCTCTGCCTCCATTTACTTTAGGCTCTGGATTAGAGGAGGAGGACCCTGAGAACTACACTCTCAGACAGAAGTGATGTTGGATCCCCCCCAGGCTCTTTCTTCAAAAGGCAGAGGAAGGCTGGGGAGGAAGACCAGAGAGGGGACAGCCTCTACTCAGGCCTAGGAGACCAGGACCCCAGGGGAACAAGAGCAGTGATCCCTTGTGCCCTGGGTACAGGAAGCTACAGTGGCGTGACAGGGCAGAGTCGGGAAACTCAGGGAGGCCAGGACCCTGCAAGTGGACCCCTGGCTGCCTGCCCTCTGCGCTCCCCTCGAAGGGTAGCCTGGTGGAGGCCGCTGCGGGCTCACTCCTCTAAGTCTCTGTCAGCTGCACCTGTGTCCACACCACACCCCACGCAGCATCCACAGCTGTGGACATGCGGGAAGCTGGTGTCCTGTCCTACTGTCTTACATGGTTCAGCTCTGGGCTTTCTTGGAAAGGGCAGTTGTCAATGTCCTCTTCAAATTTCCCACACCTAGTTCTTCCCAGCAGGAGCTCCATTGAGAATACGGTCTTGGACTCCACCTAAAGTACAGAGAGATTAATGTGGACACGCCCCCCTTGCTGCCCCTAAATCCCTGCAGGTGAAGATGCTGTCAGTGTATAGGCCCAAACATGCTACTCCATTAGGAAGCTCACTCATGGGCCTGTCATCAGCTCACTGGAGGGAAAATCCATGGGACCTTCTCCAGATTAAGAAGTTAAAAGCAAAGAGAAGGTATGCATGGTGGGTCCTGGGGCAGACACAGGCTGAGTCAGACCCCATTAATGTATCCTCTGTCTCCAGCTTCACCGCCCCGTCTCCCATGAGGAGACCCAGCTTCAGTCTCAGCAGACATCTGATTCTGCAACTGTGTTCTCAGAGGACAGTGCCACGTGTCCAGAAGGGTGTTGGCTCTCCAAGAGTTTTCAGGGTAACCTCAGCCCTGGGACGGAGGGAGCCTCATCTAGAGCGTGTTGTCAAACCTTCCACCTGACCTCCAGCAAGAATGACACACAGCGCTCCCACTATACACAGGCACACACCCTTGGGACAATGGCTTCAAGAAATAACATCTGTCCCATTGCAAAATGTACTTTGAAAATTTCCTTGCTCTTCTTCCACTCCATTCTATTTCATTCCATTCCATATCCTCCTTCCTCATTCTTATGTTCTTATCAAACCCCAAACTGACTCTGGGGTTCAGGAAGCCAATGGAAGGCTCCAGCCCAGCGAGTAGGGGGCAGAGAACCAGTCAGAGCCTTGCACAGAGTCTTTCCAGAGGCTTAAGCTCTGGGCAGGGTTGGAGTCCCTCTGCCTTTCTTGCAGGATTTTACTGCTGAAGAAGGAAAAGCAATTCCACTTCTCCCTCCTCACCAAAAGTGCTCCACTAAGAGAGCATTTCCATTGACCTTATCTGCAGCCCAGTGCATTCCCAGTTGCATTCCCTAGTGACTCCATTAAAAGAAAAACATTTAGGAGTAAAAACTGTGGTCTGAGGACGAGTGTAAAAGAAACTTCAGTTCATTAAGTGCAGACACACTAAGGAGCCTAAAGCAGGTGAAAATCAGGGAAGGACCGATCACACAGCAGCCTCACAGGACTGATGGTGGTTCCTTATTGGTTCTGAATCTGCAGATCTCTCTCTCTCTCTTTTCTCTCTCTCTGTCTCTGTCTCTGTCTCTCTCTCTCTTTTCTCTCTGTCTCTCTCTGTCTCTGTCTGTCTCTCTCTTTTCTCTCTGTCTCTCTCTTTTCTCTCTGTCTCTCTCTGTGTCTCTCTCTCTTTTCTCTCTGTCTCTCTCTGTCTCTGTCTGTCTCTCTCTTTTCTCTCTTTTCTCTCTGTCTCTCTCTGTCTCTGTCTCTCTGTCTCTCTCTCTCTTTTCTCTCTGTCTCTCTCTGTCTCTGTCTCTCTTTTCTCTCTGTCTCTCTCTGTCTCTCTTTTCTCTCTGTCTCTCTCTGTCTCTGTCTGTCTCTCTCTTTTCTCTCTGTCTCTCTCTGTCTCTGTCTGTCTCTCTCTTTTCTCTCTGTCTCTCTCTTTTCTCTCTGTCTCTCTCTGTGTCTCTCTCTCTGTCTCTCTCTCTTTTCTCTCTGTCTCTCTCTGTGTCTCTCTTTTCTCTCTGTCTCTCTCTATGTGTCTCTCTCTTTTCTCTCTGTCTCTCTCTGTCTCTGTCTCTCTCTTTTCTCTCTGTCTCTCTCTCTCTTTTCTCTCTCTCTGTCTCTGTCTCTGTCTCTCTCTCTTTTCTCTCTGTCTCTCTCTGTCTCTGTCTGTCTCTCTCTCTTTTCTCTCTTTTCTCTCTGTCTCTCTCTGTCTCTGTCTCTCTGTCTCTCTCTCTCTTTTCTCTCTGTCTCTCTCTGTCCCTCTTTTCTCTCTGTCTCTCTCTGTCTCTGTCTGTCTTTCTCTCTCTCTTTTCTCTCTGTCTCTGTCTGTCTCTCTCTCTCTCACACACACACAGTCTCCAGTTTTCCCATTTTTTAAGTATCTATTTTTATTTTATGTCTTTGAAATGTTTCTCAATCTTCCTTTATGGAGATTTTCAGTCCAGATTGTGTTTTTAACTCAGTAGCTTCATCTCCTTAGTTGTCCTTATTTTGAAGTCATCCTTCAGTTGAATAATGTCATAGAAAAGATGAAGACTGAGAAAAGTTTTCTTGCACTGTTAATTAGATTCAAATAAGTTCTTAGATATTTCAAAGTAAAATGTTTTCAAAAACTTATTAGTAAACTAGATTTTATTTATTTTACCTTACTACAGACTACAAATGATAAACCGAGGCTCCTTAATTAGGCACCATACCCTTGTCCATGGGTAGCAAGTAAAGGAGGGCTGGGAAGGAAGGGATGTGGTTACCAACTTCTCTCTCCAGGAACTTGAGATGTGCACCAGCCGGTAGGCGTCTGTGCTCGTGCTCCGCAGGTTGAATGTGTGGGACACAAACGCCACCATGGAGGCGAAGTATTCAGCCATGAGTATTTGGTCAACATCGTTCTCATGCTGTTTGGCAGAGTCAGGAAAGAAAAGAGAGCAGGAAGGAGAAAGAGATAAAGAAATGAAACAGGGTGCCGGGCGCGGTGGCTCACGCCTGTAATCCCAGCACTTTGGGAGGCCGAGGCGGGTGGATCACGAGGTCAATCGACACCATCCTGGTCAACATGGTGAAACCCCATCTCTACTGAAAATACAAAAATACTAGCTGGGCATGGTGGCACACACCTGTAAATAAAATAGATAGATGGGACCTAACTAAACTAAATTAAACTAACAAGTTTCTGCCCAGCAAAAGAAAACAGAGTAAACAGAAATCCCACAAACTGGGAGAAAATATTCCCAAACTATGCATCTGATAAAGAACTAATATCCAGAATCCACTAGGAGCTCAAACAAATCAGCAAGAGAAAAGCCAATAACCCCATCAAAAAGTGGTCAAAGGACATAAATAGACAATTCTCAAAAGACGATATACAAATGGCCAACAAACACATGAAAAAATGCTCAATATTTCTAATTATCAGAGAAATGCAAATCAAAACTACAATATGATATCACCTTACACCCGCAAGAATGGCCAAAATTAAAAAATAAAAAAATAATAGATGCCGGCATGGATGTGCTGAAAAGGGACCACCTTGACACTGCTGGTTAGAATGTAAACTGGTACAAATACTACGAGAAAACAGCAGGAAGGCTCCTGAAAGAGCTAAAAGTAGACTTACTATTTGGTCCAGCAATTCCACTACTGAGGAGCCACACAGAGGGAAGGAAGTCCTCATATGAAAAACAGACTTGCATATACATGTTTGTAGCAGCATAATTTGCAATTGCAAAAATATCTAACAAGCCGAAATGCCCATCGATCAATCAGTGGAAAAAGAAAATGTGGTGTATATGTATACACCACGAAATACTACTCAGCCATAGGAAGGAATGAAATATTGGCATTCACAGCAACCTGAATAAAGTTGGAGACCATTATTCTAAGTGAAGTAACTCAGGAATGGAAACCAAATATCATATATTCTCATTTAAAAGTGGGAGCTGAGCTATGAGAATGCAAAGACAAGAAGCATAGACTTTGGGAACATGGGGGAAGAGTGGGAAGGAGTGAGGAATGAAGACTATACATTGGATAGAGTGCACACTGCTTGGGTGATGGTCCAGCAACATCTCAGAAATAACCACTAAAGAACTTATCCATGTAAACCAAAAAACGCCTCTTCCCCAAAAACGGTTGAAATTAAGATTTAAAAACAAACAGATATCATAACAGAAATTTTCCCAAATCTAGGGAAAGATATAAATATCCAGGTGTAAAAAGGTCAGATCACCAAACAGATTTGACCCAAATGAGGCATTTCAAAGCATATAATAATCAAACACTCAGAGGTCAAAGACAAAGAGAGGATCGTAGAAACAGTACAATAAAAGAATAATAATAATAATATAACATAAAGGAGCTCCAATTTGTCTGACAACAGACTTCTCAGCAAAAACCATACAGGCCAGGAGGAAGAGGGATTACATATTCAAAGGACTGAAGGGAAATAACTGTCAAATAAAAATACTGTAATCAGCCAATGTTTTCTTCAAACATGAAAAAGAGATAGGTCGGTCGCGGTGGCTCACGCCTGTAATCCCAGCACTTTGGGAGGCCGAGGCGGGTGGATCACGAGGTCAAGAGATCGAGACCATCCTGGTCAACATGGTGAAACCCCGTCTCTACTAAAGATACAAAAAATTAGCTGGGCCTGGTGGTGCGTGCCTGTAATCCCAGCTACTCGGGAGGCTGAGGCAGGAGAATCGCCTGAACCCAGGAGGCGGAGGTTGCAGTGGGCCAAGAATGCGCCATTGCACTCCAGCCTGGGTAACAAGAGCGAAACTCTGTCTCAAAAAAAAAAAAAGAAAAAGAAGAAAAAGAGATAAAGTATTTCACAAACAAACATTGAAAAAATCTATAACCACTAGACCCATCTTAAAAGAAATGCTAAATTGATTTATTTGATTTGAAGAGAAAAGATGATAACATGCAAAAAGAAAGCTCTTAGAAGTATAAAACTCACTGGTAAAAGTAAGTATATAGACAAATTCAGAATATTTTAATACTGCAATTGTGGTGAGTTTCCACTCATATATCTATGGTATCTATAGTATGAATACAAAAAGACAAATCTACCGAAACTAATTACAGCCACCTGTTAAGGCAATATAAGAAGATATAAAGACATAAATTAAGACAACACAAAGTCAAAATGGTGGTGGGTGATGGAATTAAATAGTAGAGTTTTTAGTTTTTCCTTTGTTTTGTTTCCTTGTGATCAAAGTTAAGTTCTCATCTGTTTAAAGTAAGTTATTATATGTATAAGAGAATTTTGGAAGTCTCATGGTTAATCACAAAGCAGAAACCTGTAATATATACAGTAAGTATAAAAAGTAACAAATAAAAAGATGCTACCAGAGAAAATCACTTAACCACAAGTGAAGAAAGAAAGAAAGAAGAAAGAGAGAGAGAGAGAGAGAGAGAGAGGGAGGGAGGGAGGGAAGGAAGGAAAGGAAGGAAGGAAGGAAGGAGGGAGGGAAGGAGGGAAGGAAAGAGTTACAAAACAACCAAAAACAAGTAATAAATTGGCAGCAGTAAGGCCTTATCTATCGATAATAACATTAAATATAAGTGTTTATTTAATAAACACCCAATCATATGTTGCTTACAAGAAGCTCATTTCACCTGAAAGGACACGTTCTGAAAGTGAAGGGATGGAAAAAGATTTTCCACACAAATGGAAAATAAAAAAGGGCAGAAGTAGCTAAACTTATACAAGATATAATGTATTTTAAGTCAAAGACCATAGAAAAGAGAAAAAAGCAGTTTACTATATAAAGATAAAGGAGTGAATTCAACAAAAGGACTAACAACTGTAAATATCTATGATTCCAACACTGGAGATCCCAAGCAAACGTTAATAGACATAAAGCCCCAGAGTTAAACTACAATTAAACAATAGTAGAGAACTTTAATAGCCCTTCTAATAATAAAAAAATGAGCCTGACAAAATCAACAAAAAAATTCAAAGTTAAAAGACACTCTAGAGTACCAAATAGACCTAACTGATATTTAGAGAACATTTAATCCGACTGCTACAGAATACACATTCTTCTCATCATGAAACGTTCTCCAGGATAGGCCACATGTTAGGCCACAAAAAAAATATCAACAGATTTCAAAAAGTCAAAATCATATCAAGTGCCTTTTCTGACCACAATGGAATAAAGCTAGAAATCAATAACAAGAGGAAATTTGGAAATTTTACAAATGCATGGAAGTTAAACAACATTCCTAAAGGATCAATTGGTTAAGAAGAAACTAATACAGAAGTTTAAAAATCTCTTCAAGCAAACGAAAATGAAAGCACCGCATATCAAATTCTATAGCTAAGGGAGTTCTAAGAGGCAAGTTTATAGCAATAAATACCTAAAATGTAGCAAGATTTCAAATATTTCAACTTGACATTGCAGCTCAAGAAATTAGAAAAGCAGAAGCAAACCAAATTCAAAATTAGTAGAAGGAAAGAAGTAACAAATATGAAATTGAGAATTTAAAAAATATAAAAGATTAACAAAGCAAGACGTTATCTTTGAAAAGATAAAATCAACAGACTTTTACTTAGAGTAAGGAAGAAAAGGGAGAAGACTCAAATAAATATAATCAGAAATCAAAAAAGAGATGTAACAACTGATAATGCAGAAATATAAAGGATTGTCAGAGAATATTATGAACAGACATACAGCAAAAAATAAGAAAAACCTAGCAGAAGCGACTACATTCCTGGATACATATAACATACCAAGAAGAACCAAGAAAACATAGAAAACCTAAACAGATCAACAACGAGTAATAAAAGCAGTACTAAAAATTCTCCCATCAAAGAAAGCCTAGGACCTGATAGCTTCACTGCTGAATTCTACTAAGCATTTAAAGAAGTCCTATCAATTCTACTCAAACTATTTCAGAAATAAAAAAGGATAGAAGGTTTCCAAACTCATACTACAGAGCCAACATTACTCTGATACCAAAACCAGTTAAGAGTACAATGAAAACAACAAAAACCTACAGGTCAGTACCCCTGGTGAACATAGGAGCAAAAATCTTCAACAAACTACTAGCAAATGAAAATACAGCAGCTGCAGGCCGGGCGCGGGGGCTCAGCCTGTCATCCCAGCACTTTGGGAGGCCGAGGCGGGTGGATCACGAGGTCAGAGATCGAGACCATCCTGGTCAACATGGCGAAACCCCGTCTCTACTAAAAATACAAAAAAAAAAAAGAAAGAAAAAGAAAAAGAAAATACAACAGCACATAATAAAGATCATTAACCATGACAAATGGGATCCACTCCAGGGATGCAAGGATGGGTCGACATATGCAAATTAATAAACATGATAATCACATTAACAAAATCAAAGACAAAAGCCGTATCCTCATTTCAATAGATGCTGAAAAAGCATTAGGCAAAATTCGACATCCTTTCATGATAAAAGCTTTCAACACAATAGGTTTAAAGGGACATGTCTGAAAAGAAAGGCTGTGGTTTTGATATATTGTTTCTTTCCTTTACCATCTGGGACGAGACTTCTACCACTTTTTTTTTTTGAGACGGACTTTCGCTCTTGTCGCCCAGGCTGGAGTGCCGTGGCACGATCTCAGCTCACTGCAACCTCTGCTTCCTGGGTTCAAGGAATTCTCCTGCCTCAGCCTCCTGAGTAACTGGGATTACAGGCATGTGCCACCAAGCCCGGCTAATTTTTGTGGTTTTTTTTCTGTAAAAAGGGGCTTCACCATGTTGACCAGGCTGGTATTAAACCCCTGACTTCGATAATATGCCCTCCTTGGCCTCCCAAAGAGCTGGGATTACAGGTGTGAGCCACCGCACCCAGCCCCTACCCCTTTCATTCAACATAGTACTCAAAGTCCTGCCAGAGCAATTAGTCAAGAGAAAGAAATCATGGGCATCCACATTGGAAAGGAAGAAGTCAAATTATCCTTGTTCACAGATGATGTTATCATACTGGGAAAAGCCAAAGACTTTATCAAAAAATTATCAGAACTGCTAAATGAATTCAGTTAAGTTGAAAATACAAAATCAATGTATGAAGATCAGTACCTACACCAACAACAAACAAACTGAAAAAGAAATCAAGAATGCAATCAAATTTACAATAGCTACAAAAATATAAAATAATTGGAAATAAAATTACCTCAAGAAGTAAAAGATGTTTCCAAAACTATAAAGCATTAATAAAATAAATGGAAAGTTAAAAAATGGAAAGATATTCATGCTCATAGATTGGAAGAATTAATGTTGTTAAAATATCAATACTAACCAAAACTATCTACAATTTCAATATAATCCTTAATCAAAATATCAATGACATAATTCACAGAAAAGGATAAAAATATCCAAAAGTATCTATAGAACCACGAAAGACTTCATACAGCCAGGACAATCCTCAGCAAAAGTAACAAGGCAGGGGCCATCAAAACATACCTGACTTCAAAATGTAGTACAATACTACAGTAACCAAACAGCATGGCACTGGCACAAAACCAAACACATAGACCAATGGAACAGAATAGAGAACCCAGAAATAAGTCCACATGTTCACAGCCAACTCATTTTCGACGAAGACGCCAAGAAAATCCACTGGAGAAGGCGCCGTCTCTTCAATAAATGTTGCTGGAAAAACTGGATAATCATATGCAGAAAAGTGAAGTTAGGCCCCTACCTCTCACTGTATTTTTAAAAAACTGATTAAGTGCTTACATTTCAGACCTGAAACAGTGAAACTTCCAGAAGAAATCACTGGAAAAACATCTCAGGACACTGGTGTGGGCAAAGACTTTTTGCATAAGGAATTCAAAAGCACAGGCAACAAAAACAAAAATAAACAAACAGGATCACATCGGGCTGAAAGCCGTGGCGCCACAAAGCAGACTGTGAATGGGACATACTTTCATGTCCCTTTGTATGCCTTATAATTTTTTTGGAAAACTGGGCATTTAAATTCTAAATTGTGGTAACTCTAGGAGTCTGAGTCTGCTTTCTCCTTAAGATTTACTGCTGTTTTCTGTGGATTGTAATTGTGTCTTTGTTTAGCGACTTTTCTAAACGATGTGCAGAGTGTGCTACTTGTCACATGTGGTCAAAGTCACCAAACAATTGTAACAGGAACGACAATCTTCCAAAACTAGCCCACAGGGTGAGTGTGTTGGGCACACCTTCAAAGCTTAGGCCACTCACACCTCGGTCCTGGCCGTGGCTTCTCGCTTGCCCTGAAGTTGAAAGTCAGGCAGAGATGCAAGTTCAGGGTAACCTCTGGTCTTTCTTGACCTGTCTCTTGTTTTTGAACAGACCAAAGACACATCTATGAGCTATAACTGTGTCAATTTGCACCATTCTTTTTGTTGTCATTATTTCATTTCCCAATCTCAGTTTTTAGGGGACCGATGAGAAGGTTGCCTTTCTCTGTGTAACTCATGCAGTGGGAAGGAATCCTGGAGTGCCGGCTTCTGCCTCACAATTATAAGCAAGACTTTGCCACGTGAAAAGGAGAGTGTGAATCTTGTGTCGTGGATCCCTTGACTTGTGAGTTGTGTTTGACTGAAAATATGTTTCAGAACCCAGGAGATCTCACAAATAATTCTGCAGATAGTTGTGTGGCTGAGCTGTTTGTTTGCTGTGGGTAAATAAATATGAGGAGAATGAGTCAGCTAGGTTTGATCAGAAGACAAGTGACATTTCAACAACCCAGTGGGGTCCAGACATGGTGGCTCATGCCTGTAATACCAGCACCTTAGGAGACTGAGGTGGGAGGATCACTTGAGGCCAGGAGTTTGAGACCAGCTTGGCCAATATGGCAAAAGTCCGTCTCTACTAAAAATACAAAGAATTAGCTGGGCCTGGTGGGGCGCGTCTGTAATCTCAGCTACTTAGGACACTGAGTCAGGAGAATCTCTTGAGCCCAGGAGGTGGCGGTTGCTGCAAAAAGCCAAGATCACGCCACTGCACTCAAGCCTGGGTGACAGAGTAAGATTCTTGTCTCAAACAAAACAACAAAACCCTAAACAAACAAACAAACAAAAAGCATGAAACAACGCAACGGCGACAGCTTTCATCTGTGATCATGGCTGATCAGGACACAGGTTCCGGTTACTCTACGTCACCCACTTCCTGGAGTCAGGGCAGAGGATCAAGATGCAGGTGGCACATGGCTCCCGCACAGCAGCTCCCCACGTATCAGCTGCGTCCTTCCGTGTGGTGGGTGGGGTCTCCTGTGAGCGGACACTCGGGACCTGGCACTGGATCAGGCAGCAGGACTCTCTTGACCTGGCCAGTGCCGTGCTAGTGTGGACAGATGTGGTGACACTCTTCCCCGGGCTGGCCCTGCTGTGATCTGGGAACAGGTGTGGGACACGGTCAGAGCAGGTCTTGTAGAATCAGTCTGGCTGACTTGGGACTGGACGTTCTACTCTGTTATCTGGCAGCAAGGGTAGGTTCTTGCCCATATTGCACGATGGGCAAGAAGTCTTCTCAGCCAGAGTCCCCATTCTCACTTTGTCATACTTCACCTGTCCTGCACTATTTAATGCCCATTCTTATAGCAACAAAATATTATCATTTCCTTTTCAGATTAGTTATTGCCAGGAAACTGATTTAAAAGTAACCACCAGGCCGGGCGCGGTGGCTCACGCCTGTCATCCCAGCACTTTGGGAGGCCAAGGCAGGCAGATCACAAGGTCAAGAGATCTAGCCCGTCCTGGCCAACATGGTGAAACCCCGTTTCTACTAAAAATACAAACATTAGCAGGGCGTGGTGGCGCGTGTCTGTAGTCCCAGCTACTCAGGAGGTGGAGGCAGGAGAATTACCTGAACCCGGGAGGCGGAGGTGGCAGTGAGCTGAGGTGGCGCCACTGCACTCCAGCCTGGCGACAGAGCGAGACTCCGTCTCAAAAATAGAAAATAAAAAGTAATCACCTGACACCACCTAAGTGATGGCAAAATATCTCACTCTAGAACACCAAGAAGGAGACTCAGATGGAGACAAAAATGATCAAGGATCAGAAGAATAGTCCAACCTCTATCTCACTGAGGCAGAAGCGTGTTCTCTCCCTGGCAAGTGTTTGAAAATGTGATGTAGAATGCTGTTCCAGCCATAAAACCTGTGTGTGTGGTGGGGCTGCAGATGTCGGGAGGTGAGCCCTGGAGACACTTTGGCTCTGGCTCAGACGGAACCAGGGCTGACCAGGCTTAGCAACGTGTGCAGGGCTGGGCTGGACATGACCGGGCTGGGGCCTCAGGACTTGGGTCTCTGACTTTCCTGCCCGTTTCTCACAATACTCATTGTCCCCTCCAGGTCAAAACGGTTGATAACAGTTGCCATTTTTTTCTTAGCATTTTTTCCCTTGGTTCACAGAGTACAGCTGTTGAGATATTAGACAACAAAAGAACAAACTGAAAAATTAGTTTTCTGAATAGCGGAGATCCTTTGTTTGCGTGAAGGAGGAGAGAGTGAGAGTCGAGATGTCCCCGGGTCTTATCTCCGTTCGCTGTGGGAGGTGAAGGTACAGAGTCATCCAAGGACACCAGGACCTGAGGACACCCAGAATCTGTTGAAGCAGCTTTCATTGCTGGTGGTAGAGGGTAGCTGCTCTCCTGCCTGTGCCTTGCACTGCCCTAGAGAGAACAAGGCAGATGAGTGACCCCACATGCAGAGCTGCCTTCCTTTAATCCAGGATTCTGTCCTTCCTGGCCTGTAGAACTGCCTGTCACCAGTGTGGGGTGAGCCAAGTTTGTCTCACAGAGCTGTCTTCTCCTCGGGGTCAAGTTTGCGGCTACTCGGTGTCACCTGCTGACTCGGTTTGGGACCTGACCACTCAGCCTGCTTCTTGAATCTTTTGGGAGGCGAGTGCAAGAGAAAGCTCTGGAGTGGTTGGTGACCGGAGAAGCTCACCTGTAGGGGCTGCAGATGACACCAAGCCAGAGGCCAGCAGATGAGCTCCCAAGGCTCAGGCCTCACAAGGAAACCGAGGCACCAGGGCTCGGAGTCCTTTCCATGCTCACCCTCTCACCTGAAAACTCTTTACTTCCTCTTGTGAATCTCCACACATTCTGTGGGCTTCCTCTTTCTCCTTCTGTGAATATTTCCTGATTTAAATTCACCCTGATGTACACGGCCAGCCATAAACTGTATGGTGGGAATAACTTAAACTGCCTCGGCTGGAGGAGGTGAGTCACTGTGTGGGAGGGGACAGGGTGTCATAGCGGAGCTGAGGACCAGCAGGAGGAGTTTGTGCCTGAGCGGATGAAATTAAGGGCTGCGCCTGCGTCCAGCTAACTCCTGTGGACACAGGGGCCGGGAAGAGCAAAGGCAGAGTTGGCTGCAGTCAGCACCATGCGGGGCCTGCCGCAGAGGGGGGCTCTGCCCTGGGCGCTGCTGCTGCTTCCCTTAGGCTTCCAGCTCCTGCTGACCCATGCCTGGCATTTCCATGAGCAAAGGGACTGTGACGAATACAATGTCATGGCTCGTTACCTCCCTGCCACAGTGGAATTTGCCATACACACCTTCAACCAACAGAGCAAGGACCACTACGCCTACAGACTGGTGCACATCTTGAATTCCTGGAAGGAGCAGGTTGGTGACCACGTCCCCTCTTGCCCTGGCATCTGCTGCTAAGGGAGAAATGGGAGTGGGGTGGGGACACGGGGTCTTATTGAAGATTATTGTTCACCAATTATAGTCCATACTTAGATAATACAAGGTAACTTAGTTAATTTTTGATTTTGAAAACATCTAAGCTAGCAATTAAAAAAAATTGATCCTAATTGACTCTCATGCAAAATGTATCATCTTTTTATGACACTATTTGACTGAATAATGACTTCAGAATGAAGACTACCAAGAAAACGAAGATACAGAATAAGGAAAAGGGCTGAACAGAAAATGTCGTTAGAGAGAAATTGAGAAATATTTCCAAAAATGTGATTAAAAAAGGTAATTTTAAAAATAAAAATTAAAAAAGAGAACAGTACGGGTTCAGGAGCAGCAAGAAACCCCTGTCAATCCCAAAGACCTCTGGATGGTCAGTTCCTCTTTGCTGATTTCTACCTTCTCTGGGCTCCTTGCTGTGTCTGCACTTGATAAACTGAAGGCTGTTTTACACTATTCCTCAGAGCAGGTCTTAATGCTGAATGTTTGGAGTCCCCGCAGAATGCAGTCAGGAACCACTGCTCATCTGCACTGCAGGCATGGACAGTGAAATAGGCTCCAAGTGGAGGACTTCTATTTGCTTTTGTTTTTGTTTGTTTTTTGAGACGGCGTCTGGTGCTGTCACCCAGGCTGGAGTGCAATGGCGCAATCTCGGCTCACTGCAACCTCCGCCTCCTGGGTTCAGGCAACTCTCCTGCCTCAGCCTCCAGAGTAGCTGGGATTACAGGCGCCTGCCACGTGCTTGGCTAATTTTTTGTATTTTTAGGAGAAACGGGGTTTTACTATGTTGGCCACGCTGGTGTTGAACTCCTGACTTCATGATCAGCCTGCTTTAGCCTCCCAAAGTGCTAGGATTCTAGGCATGAGCCACCACACCCAGCCCCTTGAAGCCACTGTCCCGCGGGTGCGTGCCTGTTTGTAGTGGGACTGCTGGGTGGTATTCTTGCATTTTTTTGTTGGAGGTCAGGTGGAAGGTTTGACAACAAGGTATAGATGAGGTTCCCTCTGGCCCAGGGCTGAGGTTACTCTGAAAACTCTTGGAGAGCCAACACCCTCCCTGGGCACATAGTGCTGCCCTCTGGAAATGCAGCGGCAGGTTCACACACTGGCTGAGACTGAAGCTGGGGTCTCATCATGGGAGAGTGGGAAGCACATCTGGAAATGAGGATACATTCGTGGGTTATGACTCAGCCTGTGTCTGCCCTGGGGCCACCATGCCCATCTACTTTTTGCTCTTAACTCCCCATTCTAAAGCAGATCTCCTGATGCCAGGCCCATGGGTGAGCTCCCTAACGGAGAAGAGTGTTGGGAATTCTCCCACACCAGCAACTACTTAGAAGCAGCAAGGGGGGCGTGTTCACATTAATCTCTCTGTGTGCAATAGGTGGAGTCCAAGACCGTATTCTCAATGGAGCTCCTGCTGGGAAGAACTAGGTGTGGGAAATTTGAAGAGGACATTGACAACTGCCCTTTCCAAGAAAGCCCAGAGCTGAACGATGTAAGACAGTAGGACAGGACGCCAGCTTCCCGCATGTCCACAGCTGTGGATGCTGCGTGGGGTGTGGTGTGGACACAGGTGCAGCTGACAAAGAGACTTAGAGGAGTGAGCCCACAGCGGCCTCCACCAGGCTACCCTTCGAGGGGAGCGCAGAGGGCAGGCAGCCAGGGGTCCACTTGCAGGCTCCTGGCCAATCTGAGTTTCCCAACTCTGCCCTGTCATGCCACTGAAGCTGCCTGCACCCACGGCATATGGCCTTCAGATTGCTCTTTCCCTCAGGGGTCCCAGTCTCCTGGGCCCAATAAGAAGCTGTCCCCTCTCTGGACTTCCTCCCCTGCCGTCTGGATGAACGTGGGATCCGACATCACCTCTGTCTGTGGATGCAGTTCTCACCTAGGGTTTCTCTACACTGTCCCAGACTCAAAAGAGGTGGAGGCTGAGAAGGAGCCCCACTACCCTCTGTTCCAGGGCCTGCCCAGGGCCCTTCTAAGCTGCAGCACCTGCTCTAGGGGACAAGCTTCAAGTAAAGCCTGGCTCTGGGGAAACTCTTCCTGTGCTTAACCAACCCCCTTTTGTAAGATTAACAAACGGGTAGCTAATTGCTTAAATCTGGGAACTGCTTCCACTGAGACAATGCATTCTCCCGCTCCTGGGTGCAGGGATTACACCAGGACAGACTGGGGTTCCCCTGAAAGCCACTGCTGGGGTGAGGGAACACGGCATGGGTGCCCCTGGGTCAGAAGAGAGCTGCAGTTCAGCTCAAACCTCCAGAACAGTCCAGGACTCAGGCTTGGGGGCAGCATCAGATGGCCAGAGCCTCCATCTTCCCGCTGCTTGACCTGGGAAAGGGCAATGTGGAGAGGAAGCCATTGTTGAGAGCTTCCTGAGCCTCCCTCACCCACAGTCCCTTCCTGTACTTCTTCTCGCAGACTTTCACCTGCTTCTTCACCATCAGCACCAGGCCCTGGAGGACACACTTCGGCCTCCTGAACAAGACCTGCCTGGAAGGATTCCACTGAGGGCAAGCCACCCCAGGCCTGGCTGTGTACTGCTCCCACATTCTGTGGACATCAGCACTTCTCTGCTGACGACTCTTCAGTGACGGACCAGCTCTGTACTGGTTTGTTACCCTCTTTTGCAGGTGTTTGAGATCTCAGACCAGCGATTTAGAAAATCCACGCATCTTGAGCCCAATCGTGGTATAAATCATTAAACATCAGCACGTTCAGAAGCTTTGTGTGCTGTAGTTCTGGGTGAAAGGGGTTGAGCGTTTGACGGAGTTATTCCCATCAGGGCAGACAGGGAGGATCTGGGTAGGTGGGTTTCTGAGCCAGGTCCAGGTGGCACAAGTGGTGCATCTGAGCTGCTGTCTCAGGGCCATGGCCAATAACCCCTGTGGCCTGAGTTACAATGACTATCTCCTCTCAGATACCTCGTGTGCATGAATGAGCTCAGACAGGGCCTCGGGCTCCCCAGGTCTCATAGCCTCTGCTCTCGAAGCATGGCTCACATGCTCTTCCTGGTCCTTGGCAGGTTGGTGGGTAGAGGAAAGTCTTCTAGGCGCATCCTCACAAATTGGTCCTGACATGTGAGGTGGCAGCAGCATCTTTGGAAAATCTCTTTAAAATGTTGAACCTCAGGGCCTCCCCACCTTTGGAAAGTAAGTCTGCATTCTCATTAATCCCCGGGAGTCCATGAAGCTGGATAACAACATAAGAAACATAAAGGAGCAGCATCAAGTAGAATGGAAGTTATGCAAGATATAAAGGTATAGGGTTTGTTCAAGAAGGAAATCAAGACCAAGCTACTTTCTCCCAGAAGGGAGGGATCGTCCAGTATGGGAGGTGCAGATGCATGAGAGAGGCAGGAAGGGAGTCAGAGGGTTTTGGATTTACTTACAGAGGATTAACCGATTGCTTAACTTCTGAACCAGCCTAGGTAGACAGAAAACCTTCAGGAACATAGGAATTAAATTGCCCACTTTTCATGCTCAATTACATAGGATATTTTCACAATGTTTATTATAGTAAAAATCCCTGGAGGGATACCAGCAAGTTTGCAGAACAGAAACTTTCAAAAAATTTCATCCCTTCACGAATGCCTCAGTTTGAACAAGTATCCAAGCATAAAATATCCTCACAGGAGCTCGTAAAACCAAGAGATAGATTTCCACACTTGGGTAGCACAGAAATAGGAAAAAAAATTGAAGAGAGTAGTAAGGAGAGTTTTATATGACCCACACCATCCTTCCTCCCACTCCAGGCTGTACAATGTAGACGGAAATATCCTCTACGTGAAGGAAGGTGAGTGAGTATTAAACTTTGCCTCAGATCTCAACACTGCACCTACCACAGTAAAACCAGTGCCAGGCAGTCCCACAGGACCCCAGCTTTCAGGCTGGCACCATAGTCCAGGGCTACAGCCCCACCCCAACACTAAGACAGCTATTGTGGTCACAGGTTGTAGCTAACCCAGCACTAGGTCAGCTCCGACAGATAAAGGCCCCTCAGAGTCGATCTCCAGTTAACTGCAACCCTTGACTTCAGATCAGCACCAGAAGATATACAAGCCTGCATATACTCAAGACCATCCCCTGTGACCCTGTGCTCCAGTAAACCCAAAGATCGGGCCTATCTTAAAAGTTTCCACTGCCAGACCAGCTCTGCAAACCCAGGTTCTAGAATTTCCCCTGCACACCCAGGTTCCAGGCGAGCCCCCACAGTCCCAGGACCCATATTCAGCCTGAATGGGTTGATGACACCAGATCTGAACCAGGCCCTGTGCCCCAGGCTCCAAGCCAGTCCTCCTGAATCTAGCCTCCAGGCCAACATGCACACATCTAACCTGCAGACTGGCTTCTATAGACCCATGCTCCAGACGAGAACTTGGAAACCCAGGTTCTAGGACTCCCCTGCATCACACTGCCCCAGGACCCAGGCTGGCCCCCAGAGTGCCAGACTCAGTGAACCCAAGATCTAGACATGTTTCAGTGTATCCTAGGTCCAGAATCATAGCAGTAGACTCCTGCACAAGCTTTCCCTATGGGCCAAAGTCCAAGAACCACCCCTGTGGACTCAGTCTTCAGGATAGCCTCTGAAAACCAAGGACCCAGGCCTATAGACATGGAATCTGGCTCCAGGCTTTCTCCAGGGCTAAGCTAGAATCTATAGACTCAGGCTCCAGTTCCATCACAGGCACCACTCCCATTCCAGCACCTCGATGGCCACTGCAAACACAGACTTAGGACTTCCTCAGTGCCAAGTCAGCCTCTGTGGACTCGGGATTCAGACTTGCCCAGTTGATTCAGGCTTCAGGCCCAGCCACATGGAGAAAGGCCATAGAACCATCATTGTAGACCCAATCAACAGGTCAATCCCAGCAAACCTAGGCTGTAGGCTGAACCCCACAGAACCAAGCACCAGGTGAGCCTGCCCAAGAACTCCAGCCTCAAGCTTATCATGGACTAATTCTGGGCATCAGATCCCTGCCCAGAATTCTGGACAGGATGATTAGTGAAGGGCTTTTCCTGTCAAAGTCAGTCTATATTTATTGGAACAAGTGCCTACTTAAAATGCAGTCACCAACACATGGCCATAAGAATTGCCAACAATCAGGGAACCATGACACTGCCATAAAAATAAAGCACCAGGGCCAGGCACGGTGGCTCAAGCCTGTAATCCCAGCACTTTGGGAGGCCGAGGCGGGTGGATCACGAGGTCAAGAGATGGAGACCATCTTGGTCAACATGGTGAAACCCCGTCTCTACTAAAAATACAAAAAAAAAATTAGCTGGGCATAGTGGCGCGTGCCTGTAATCCCAGCTACTCGGGAGGCTGAGGCAGCAGAATTGCCTGAACCCAGGAGGCGGAAGTTGCGGTGAGCCGAGATCGCGCCATTGCACTCCAGCCTGGGTAACAAAAGCAAAACTCCGTCTCAAAAAAAATAAATAAATAAATAAATAAAGCACCAGTAACTGACCCTAAAAAAAATGGAGATTTACAAATGTCTGACAAAATAATTCAAAGTAGTTATATTTAAAAGCTCAGTGCACTACAAGAGAATATCAAAACACATGGAAATAAAATCAGTAGAAGTATACACAAATAAAACTATAAGATCAAAAAAGACAGAAACCATAAAAAAGAACCACACAAATTCTGTAGCTAAAGACACAATGACTAAACTGAAAAATTTCTTCAACAGTAGACTTGATTAACCAGAAGAAAGGATCAGTGAGATTAAGAACAGGTCATTTTAAATTACCCTGTGAGATAAACAAAACAAGAAGCACAAAAAGAGTAAAGAAATTCTACCAAATTTATTAAAAAACTATCATGCAAACTAATGAATGTAATGGAGGTGTCCCAGAAGGAACACAAAAGAGGAAAAGACAAAAGTAAATAATGGCAGAAAATTGTTCAAATCTGGAGCTAGAAATTAACATACAGATTCAGGAAGCCCAAATAACCCTAAATAGATTAAATATACAGTGATCTTTACCCAATGCATTATAATACAATTTTCAACTGCCAAAGGCAAAGAGAATTTTGAAAGTAGCAAGAAAAAATCAACTTGTCACATACAAGAGAAACTTTATAAGATTAACCTCTGAGTTCTCAGCAGAGACCTTAAAAACCAAGACAAAGCTGAATGATATATTAAATAAACTGAAAGTTTTTTTAAAAAAATTGTCAACCAAGAATATTATAACCAACAAATCTGTCTTTTAGAAATGAAGGACAAATAAGAATTTTCCCAGGCAGATCAAACTGTGGAAGTTTATCACCGCTAGACCTGCTTTAAAAGAAAAGCAGGTGACTGGGAGTGGTGGCTCATACCTGCAATCCCAGCACTTCAGGAGGCTGAGGTGGGGAGATCATGAGGTCAGGAGTTTGAGATCAGGCTGGCCAACATGGTGAATCACTCTCTCTACTAAATGTGCAAAAATTAGCCAGACATGGTGGCAGGCGCCTGTAATCCCAGCTACTTTGGAGGCTGAGGCAGGAGAATTGCTTGAACCCAGGAGGCAGAGGTTGCAGTGAGCCAAGATCATGCCCCTGCACTCCAGCCTGGGCAACAACTGTGAGACTCGATCTTAAAAAAAAAAGAAAGGAAAAAAAAAGGAATTCAGAATACTCTAATACTATAATGGTAATGTGTAAATCCCTTATATCTTTAGTATGAAGATTTTAGGGAAAAACTCTTTGAAATAATAGTAGCTACAATGATTTGTTAAGGCAGTGGTCCCCAAACTTTTTGGCACTAGGGACCAGTTTCATGTAAGACAGTATTTCCATGGACTGGGAGTTGGGGGGTAGGGAGTGGTTTTGGAATGGAATTATTCCATGTCAGATCATCAGTCATTAGTTAGAGTCTCATAAGGAGAATGCAACCTAGATCCCTCACATGTGCAGTTCACACTCCTATGAGAATCTTATGCCACTGCTGACCTGACAGAAGGCAAAGCTCAGGTGGTAATGCCTTGTCAGCCACTGTTCACCTTCTGCTGTGCAGCCTGGTTTCTCAAAGGCCACAGACTGCTACCAGTTGGCAGTCCAGGAGTGGGGACCCCTATTTTGAGGGATACACAATATTAAAAGATGTAAATTGTGACATCAAAACCACAAAATGCTGGAAGAAGAGTGTAGAGTTTTTCAATGTAATTGAAGTCAGATTATTGTCAGCTTGACGTAGCCTTCTATAACTATAAGATATTTTGTGTAAGCCTCATGGTAACCAAAACCAAAAACCTGTAGTAGATAAAGAAAATATTAGAAGTAAAATCAAAGCATACCACTGCATAAAAATGTCTAATTATAAAGGGAGAAAACAAGAGAGAAAGAAAGGGGACAAAATCTACATAACAGCCAGAAAACAGTGATCAAAAGGGCAGTGTAAGTTCTTACATGTCAATACTTACCTTGAATATAAATATATTATAATCTTTAATCAAAAGAAATGGAATGGCTGAATGGATAAACAAATAAGATCCGTGTCTATGCTGCTTATGAGACATTCATTTAATCTTAAATATATGAATACTTGGAAAGTTAAGGGATTAGAAAAGATATTCTACGCAAACAAATCAAAAGAGAGCAGAGGTACCTACACTGATATCAGAAAAAATAAACTTTAAGTAAAAAATACTTAAATAAGACAAGGAAGATCCTTATAATAAAAGCATTTATTCATTAGGCGTATGTAAGAATTATAAAAGTAAATACACAAGGCGTCTGAGCACCTAAACAGAACATTCAATAGGTAATAGATTTAAAGGGAGAGCTAGACTGCGAACCATAATAGTAGGGATCTTATTCTGCTTCCCATGATGAGCAGATTATCCAGATAGACAACAATAGGAAACATTATAAATAAATACTCCCTGAACCAAATGACCTCACAGATATACACAGAACATTCCAGGCACCAGAGTAGAATATAAGTTTGTTTCAATTGCACAAACAACATTCTCAAGATACATTTTACATAGGCCCCCAAAATTTCAAATTTAAAAAGAATGAAATCATATCAAGTGTTCTATCTGACCATAATGGTATGAATCTACAAATCAATAACAGAAAGATTTTTAAATTCACAAATAATGTGAAAATTTAAAGATGTGTTTCTGAATAATCAATGGATAAATTAATAAATTAAAAGGAAAATTTGAAATTATCTTGAGACAAACAAAAATAAAAATCTAATATATTAAAACGTACAGGATGCAGCAAAAAATGATTCTAACAAGGAAATTTTTAGCAACAAATGTAGATATCAAATTTTAAAAAAACCCAAATAGACATCCTAATATTGCATCTCAAAATGCCAGAAAAAGAAAAGCAAATTAAGCCCAAACTTAATAGAAGGAAAAAAATTGTAAGATCAGGGCAGAAACAAAGTAGATATTAGGAAAACAATGGAAAGTATCAACAAAACAAATAATTGGGTTTTTAAAAAGATAAGCAAAATTGACAAACCTTTAGCTAAACTAGGAACAAAGGAGAATAGTCGAATAAACATAATCAGAATGGAAAGGCAAGATATTGTAACTGATACCACAGAAATGCAGAGGATCTTAAATGACTATGAACAATTATGTGCCCACAAATTGCATAATGTAAAATAATGGATAAATTTCTGGAAACATATAACCTACCAAGCCTGAATCATGAAGAAATAAAAATTTGAAGAGATCAGTAATGAATAAAAGAATTAAATTAGTAATAAAACATTTCCTGTCAAAGAAAACCCAGAAATTGGTGGCTTTCCTACTGAATTCTACCAAACATTTAAAGAACCAATGCCAATTCTTCTCAAAGTATTTCCCAAAATTGAAGAGAACAGACTACTTACAAATTCATTTTATGAGACTACCATTACTCTTGCATGAAAGCCAGAGGATGACAACATAAGAAAAGAGAATTATAGGCCAATATCCCCAATGAGCATAGATGCAAAATTCCCCAATAAAATATCATAACATGAGTTCAGCAGCATGGTAAAAGGATGATTCACCATAATCAGTTGGAATTTATCCCTGAAATGCAAGGATGGTTCAACATATGCAAATCTGTAAATGTGACACACCACATTAACAGAATGAAAAACAAAAACAAATTATTTTATCAATAGATTCTGTACATGTATTTAAAAAAATTCAACTCTTTCATGGATAAAAACTCTCAAAAAATAGGTATAAAAAAACCTTCAATACAGCATATGCCAAAACCACAGCTAACATTGTAAATAATGAAAAGTTGAAACTTTTTTCTCTAAGACAAGCAAAAGACAAGGATACCCACTCTTGCCACTTCTATGTCATACAGTACTGGAAGTCATACCATCGCAATAAGTCAAGATAAAGAAAAGTCACTCATATCAGAAAGGAAGAAGGTTAATGATACCTGTTTAGAGATGACATTGTCTTATATAGCAAAAACCCTAAAGACTCCACAAAAAAACCATTACAACTAATAAACAAATTCCATAAAGCTTCAGGATATAAAATCAACATACAAAAATCAGTAGACTTTCTATATGATAACAATGACATATTTTACCCAAAAATATGAACTATTTAGAAATAAATGAATAAAATTAAAAAATGAGCTTTTATTTTAACCAAAAACTATAAAACATTGATGAAAGAAATTGAAGAAGACACACACACACAAAAGCTATTTCATGTTCCTGGATTGGGAGAATAGATATTGTAAACATGACCATATTACCCACATGTGGATTCAATGCAATGCCTATTAAAATTCTAATGATGTTTTTACATAAATAGAAAAAGCAATCCTAAATTTGTATGAGAACCAGAAAAGATGCAGAATAGCCAAATAAATCCTGAGAAAAAGAACAAAGCTGAAAGGATCACACTACCTGATTTTAAAATCTACTGCAAAGCTGGAGTAATCAAAACAGCATGGTACTGGCATAAAAACAGACTCATGGACCAAGAAAATAATAAAGAGCCCAGACATAAATTCAAGCACCTAAGGTCGATTGATTTATGACAAAAATGCCAAGAACACCCGGGGAGAAAAGGATAGTACCTTCAGTAAATGGTGTTGGGTAAACTGGATATCCATATGCAGAAAAATAAAAATAGACACATTACCTGCAAAACTCAATTCAAAACGATCTTATAGTTAAGTGTAAGCCTCAAAACTAAAATTATTACAAGAAAACACAGGGGAAAGGCTTTATAACATTTTTTCTTGGCAATAATTTTTAGGATAGGACCATAAAAGTATAAGCAACAATAGCAAAAATGGAGTTACATCAAATGAAAAAGCTTCTACACAGGCCAGGAAACAGTTAACAGGGTGAAGAGGCGACCTGTGGAATGGGAGAGAATGTTTGCAAATGATTCGTCTGATAAGAAATGAATATTCAGAATATGTGAGAAACTTCAAGCAACTCAATAGCAAGAAAACAACCCAATTCAAGAATGGACAAAGAATACAAATACACATTTCTCAAAAGTGGACACAAAAATGACCAACAAATATGTCAAGAAATGTTCAACATCACTCATCGTCAGGGAAATGCACTCATAAATCAGACCACGAGATGCCACTTCAAATATGTTAGAACAAATACTGTCAAAAAGGTGAGAGATAAATGTTGGCAAAGGTTTGGAGAAAAAGGAATTGTTGCACATTGTTGCTGGAAATGCAAATTAATACAGCCATTACGGATAAAAGCATAGCTGATACTCAAAAAATCAAATATAGAACTACTATATAATCCAGTAATCCCACTACAGGGTATATATCCAAAGAAAATAAAATCAGTCTGTCACAGAGATATCCACACTTCCGTGTTCACTGCAGCGTTATTCACAATAACCAAGACACAGAATCCACCTAAGTGTCCATCAGTGGATGTGTGGATAAAGAAAACGTGGTGCACATACAAGGTAGATATTTACTGATCCTTTAAGAAGAAGGAAATTCCCTCTCATTTGTAACAACATAGATGAACCTGGACACCGTTATGTTAAGTGAAATAACTAGGGACAGAAAGACAAAAGCCACATTATCTCACTTATATATGGAATCTTAAAAAATAGAAATCATAGACACAGAGAGTAGAATGGTGGTTATCAGAGACTGCAGGAGCGGGGAAGGGAGAAACTGAGATAAGAGAGATGCTCATCACAGAAAATGAAGTTTCACTTAGAAGATATAAATTTGAGAAAACCATTGTGGAAAATGGTAACGATAATTACTGACAATGTATTTTATACTCAAACACTGTTCATAGATTAGATTTTATTCTCACCACAGAAAAATAATGTGTATGTCACGTAATGCATATGTTAGTTATCTTGGTACAGCCATTCCACAATGCATACATGTTTTAAAACCTTACATTCTATACTATGTGTGTGTGTGTGTGTGTGTGTGTGTGTGTGTGCTCATGTGTATGTACATACATACAATTTTTATTTGTCAATTAAAATAAACTAATTACATTTAAAAAATAAAAATCCTTAAAAAGTTAAGAAAAGTGAGTAATTCAACTTCTGAGAACTCTGTCTCCAAGGAAGGAATAATCAGTTATACCCACAAATACATATAAATGACATGCTCAGTACAACAGTCTTCATTATAGCTAAAATCAGAAAACTTTAAACAGTCAATTTTTGGCATTGACTGATATATACATGGGAGTCTCACAATTGTAGCTACTGGGAAGCCTCAGCTCTGAGGGGCCACTGTGCAGAGGGTCAGTTCTCAAGATTTAAAACAGACTCTTTCCTTTCCAGAAGTTTCATCCTGGTTACTGACATCTGGGTCTAAAAATCCTTCATCACCAGGCGTGGTCTTGTCCATGAGATGGGGCCAGTCTAGCCATGCTTGCTTGCCGCTCTGATGCCCAATTAGAGTGCTTCCACGGGGCCCTCATCCTAGCTCCTTCACTGGTAGGCTGCACCTGACCATTGGACAGCTTCAGCAGACTGGTCCCCAGCCACCTGCTACAGTATTCCCCCACCATTTTGATGGCTTCTGTTCACCTTGATGTTTTCATTGCTTTGCCAGCACTCATGGGCAGATTTTCCCTCCAATTTTCTGCCTTTGCATTGATGTGCACACACCCTGCCACCTCACTGTTACCATGTATACCCACGCCAATGGCTCACCATTGCTGATGCATTGACATCTTGTCACACTGCCACCAATGGCACAATCAAGCCCATGAATGCTGGCAGCCCTGCCCCTGCCATGCCACTGCCACCTCTAGTGCAAGTGTGTGCACAGAAGCCAGCAACCCTGCCCTAACCAGTTCCCCACCCTCACCATGCCCCTGAGTGCATGCAGGAATGCTGCCAGCCTGATCCCACCAGTGCTGTATTCCAGCTGACACATGGGTACCCTGCCATGCTGCTGGTACACACAAGTGAGCATGGATCCCGTTGCCACCATCCCACTGAAGAGCTTTGGCCAGCACTATTCACTGGACTGTTGTGGCCAACAGACTGGGGACACCGCAGCCCCTCCAGCACAGCAGTTTCCTAACCTCAATGGGTTAGGAAACAAAGTGGGGGACCTGGTACTTGCCACCCAGATTAGGGTATGCAGCACAGGAGTGCTGATAAATGAAACCAGATGACTGAACCCACTTTATAAAACAATCAAAACCCCAAGGACATAAAAAAAAAGTGAGACAAAATCACCTCATCCAAAGGACAGCAACTTCAAAGACTGAAGGAGCATCAGGCCACAGAAAAAATAAAGAACCAGTGCAAGAACTCCGGCAACTCAACAAGCCAGGATGTCTTATTAATTCAGGAGGATGCACTTCTTCCCCAGTAGTGATTCTTGACTAGCCTGAAATGACACACTTATAATTCACAATATGGATAGGAAAGAAAATCATCAAGATTCAGGAGAAAGTTGAAACCTAATCCAAGCAATTAAAGGAATACAATAAAATAATCCAGAAGCTGAAAGACCAAATGGCCGGTTTAAGAAATTACAAACTGATGTAATAGAGCTGAAAAACTTACTTCAAGAACTTCATAATACAACCACAGCTATTCCCAGCAGAAGAGAACAAGCTGATGAAAGAATACAGAACCTGAAGGCTGGTTCTCCAAATTAAATCAACCACACACAAATAAAGAAAAGAGAATAAAAAAGAATGAACAAAACCTCCGAGGAATATGGGATTATAGAAAGAGACAAAATTTAAGACTCGTTGCATCCCAATCAAGTTGAAAAACATTTAATCCATGAAAAATTTTCCAGCCTTACTAGAGAGTCCAACATTCAAATTCAGAAAACCCAGAGAACTCTTGCAAGATGCTTTGTAAGATGACCAAACCCGAGACACAGAGTCTTTAGATTCTCCAAAGTTAAAATGAAAGAAAAAAATGTTAAAGTAGGTTCCAACCAAGAATTTTATATTCAGCCAAACTAAGCTTCATAAGTGAAGAGAAACAGATTATTTCAGAAGAGCAAATGCTAAGGGAATACATTTTCACTACATCTGCCTTACAGATGCAGTGTTCCTTAAGAGAGTGTTCACTGTTCCTTAAGACAGTGCTAAATATGAAAAGGAAAGACCATTATCAGACACCACAAAAACACACCTAAGTACCTAGGCCATTGAGAGTATAAAGCAAATGCACAATCAAGTCTGTATGATAAACAGCTAACAACACAATTACAGGATCAAATCCACACACATAAATATTAACCTTGAAAGTCAACGGGCTAAATGCCCCAGTAAAATGCACAGAGTGGCAAGTTGGATGAAAAAGAAATACCCAATATTATACTATCTTCCAGAGACCTATCTCATATGCAATAGCACCTATAAAAACACATTCACATGCAATAGGCCAAAAGTAAAGGACTGGAGAAAAATCTACCAAGAAAAAAACAAACAAACAAACAAACAAAAAACGGAAAAAGGAGGAGTTACTAGTCTAATTTCAGACCAAACAGACTTTAAAGAGGCAACATTTTAAAAAGACAAAGAAGTGCATTACATCATGTTAAAGAGTTAAATTCAACAAGAATACCTAACTATCCTAACTATATATGCACCCAATACAGGGGCACCCAAATTCATAAGATAAGTTATTAGAGACCTAAAAAAGACTTAGGTAACCACATAATAATAGTGGGAGGCTTCAAAACCTATTTAACGGTATTATACAGGTCATTGAGGCAGAGAACTAACAAAGATATTCAGGAACTGAACTCAACTGTGAACCAAATGGACTTAACATATCTACAGAATTCTCCACCCAAATAAAAATGGAATATACATTTTTTTCTCATCTGCTCATGGATATACTCTAAAATTGACCACACAATCAGCCACAAAACAATTCTCAACATATTTAAAAAACAAAAATCATACCAACTACACTCACAGACCACAGTGCAGTAAAAATAGAAATCGGTAGTAAGAAGATCACTCAAAACCATACAATTAGATGCAAATTCAACAACCTGTTCCTGAAAGACTTTGGGTAAACAATAAAATTAAGGCAGAAATCAAGAAAGTCTTTGAAACTAGTGAGAACAAAGATACAACATACTAGAATCCCTGGGAAACAGCTAAAGCAATATTAAAAGGACAGTTTATAGCACTAAACATCCCAATCAAAAAGTTAGAAAGATCTCAAATTAACAGGCTAACATCACACCTGGAGGAACTAGAAAAACAAGAGCAAATAATAATAATAATAAAAAACAAAATCGAGCTAAACTGAGTGAAACTGAGATGTGAAATACACAATCAGAAATGACAAGGGAGACATTACCTACAACCCCATGGGAATATAAAAAGCCCTCAGAGACTAATAAAAACACCTGTATATACACAAACTAGAAAAGCTAGAAGAAATGAATAAATTTCTGGAAAATACAACCTCCTAATGTCAACCCAGGAAGAAATTGAATCCCTCAACACACCAATAACAAATTCCAAATTTGAATCAGTAATTGAAAGCCTACCAATGAAGAAAAGCCCAGGATCAGACAGATTCACAACTGAATTCTACCAGATGTATAAAGAAGAGCTGGTACCATATCTACTGAAACTATTCCAAAAAGTCGAAGAAGAGGGCCTCCTCCATAATTCATTCTACAAGGCCAGCATCATTCTGAAAGCAAAACCTGGCAGAAACACAACAAAACAGGAAACTTCAGACCTATATCTTTGATGAACATAGATGCAAAAATCCTCAACAAAATACTAATATATCAAATCTGACAGTACACCAAAATGCTAATTCATCATACTCTATCCCTGGGATGCAAGTTTGATTAAACATCCACAAATTGGTGAATGTAATTCATCACATAAACAGAACAACAAAAATATAAACCCAAATTATTATCTCAATATCTGCAAAGAGGCTTTTAATAGAATTCAACATCCCTTCATATTAAAAACTCTCAATAAAATAGGTATTGGAGGAACATACCTTAAAATAATAAAAGCAATATATGACAAACCCACAGCCAACATAATGCCGAATGGGCAAAAGGTGGAAGGATTCCCCTTGAAAACCAGCATAAGACAAGGATGCCCTGCCTCACTCCTATTCAACATAATATGGGAAGTTCTGGCCAGAGCAATCAGGCAAGAGAAAGAAAGAAAGGGCATTCAAATAGGATGATGAGTTCAAGTCCTTTGTAGGGACATGGATGAACCTGGAAACCATCATTCTCAGCAAACTGACACAAGAACAGAAAATCAAACACCATGTGTTCTCACTCATAGGCGGGTGTTGAACAATGAGAACACATGGGCACAGGGAGGGGAGCATCACACACTGGGGTCTGTGGGGGGGAATAGGGGAAGGACCATGAGGAGTGGGGAGTTGGGGAGGGATAACATGGGGAGAAATGCCAGATATAGGTGATGGGGAGGAAGGCAGCCAATCACACTGCCATGTGTGTACCTATGCAACAATCTTACATGTTCTTCACATGTACCCCAAAACCTAAAATGCAACTTAAAAAAATAAAAAGAAGAAAAAGAGGAAAGCAAACTATCCTTGTTCACAGATGACATGATTTAATATCTAGAAAACCCCATAGTCGAGAAGCTCCTTCAGGTAATAAACAACTTTAGCAAAGTTTCAGGAGACAAAATCAATGTACAAAAATAACTAGCATTCCTATACACCAACGAGAACTGAGCCAAGAGCTAAATCAGGAACACGATCCCATTCACAATTGCCACAAAAAGAATAAAATACCCAGGAATACAGCTAAGTTTTACATTGCAGATGTCTACAGTGAGAACTATAAACCACTTCTCAAAGAAATCGGATATGACCTAAACAAATGAAAAAATATTCCATATTCATGAATAGGAAAAATCAATATTTAAAATGGCCATACTGCCCAAAGTAATTTACAGATTAAATCCTATTCCCAACAAACTCCCAAAGACATACTTCACAGAACTAGAAAAAAACTATTTTAAAATTATCTTGAAATCAAAAATACCTCAAATAGTCAAGGCAATTTTAAGCAAAAAGAACAAAGCTGGAGGCATCATGTTACTCAACTTCAAACTATGCTACACAGCTCCAGTAACCAAGACGGCATAGTATTGGTACAAGAACAGACACAGAGACCAGTGGAACAGAATAGGGATCCCAGAACGGCCACACACCGCCAATCATCTGATCTTCAACAAAGCTGGGGAAAAAAGCAGTGGAAAAAAGACCCCCTATTTAATAAAAGCTGTTGGGATGACTAGTTAGCCATATGCAGAAGATTGAGCCTGGACCCCTTCCTTACACCATATACAAAAATCAACTCAAGTTGGATTAAAGACTCACATGTAAAACTCAAAACTGTAAAAACCCTGAAAGACAACCTCGGCAATACCATTCTGGACACAGGAACTGGCACAGATTTCATGATGAAGACACCAAAAGCAATGACAGCAAAAGCAAAAATGGACAAATAGGATTTAAATAAACTGAAGAGCTTGTGCACAGCAAAAGAAACCATCAACAGAGTAAACATACAACCTACAGAATGGGAGGAAATTTTTGCAAAAATGCATTGGACAAAGGTCTAATAGCCAGGATCTATAAGGAACTTAGACAAATTTACAAGAAAAAATTGCATAACCCCATTCAAAAGTGGGGACATGAACAGACACTTTTTTTTTAATTTTAATTTTTATTGCATTTTAGGTTTTGGGGTACATGTGCAGAACATGCAAGATAATTGCATAGGAACATACATGGCAGTGTGTTTTGCTGCCTTCTGCCCCCTCACCCATATTTGGCATTTCTCCCCATGCCATCCCTCCCCCGCTCCCCCCCCC